>JAQGDQ010000211.1:0-19997 GCA_030141605.1 Tubiluchus corallicola
TCTCTCTCTCTCTCTCTCTCTCTCTCTCTCTCTCTCCCTCCCTCCCTCCCTCTCTCTCTCTCTCTCTCTCTCTCCCCCTCTCCTCTCCCTCTCTCTTTTACTCCTGTTAAACAACCAGACAGGGGCAAGCACAGGCTTTCATTTTCTGCAAAATTTACCAGAATAACGTAGACTATCAGTTGTTTGGTGTGTTTAGACAGTGAACCTCGCAAGAATAATGTCTTTTCACAGTTTTGCTAGGCGCATGCGCAGTTTCTGTAGGTCAAAGGTTAAGTGCATCACAGCAACGCATCTTAGTTACAAAACTTACGTGACGCGTGGCTAAAGCAAAGCCGTCTGCCACATCAGTTCAGAAATGTCAGTTGTTCTACGTGGACTTTACTCAACTATGCACTAGTCTGTGCGTAGAGTGATTTACTAGCAGGATCTTGCTTGGGAACAAGAAAAATGAACTAGGTAAGGTTCTAGCTAGCTGTTAAAACTGTTACTATTACACTAGCATGGGCTGTGAGGCGTTGTCAAGTGTACACAAATGTGTTGTCTGGTACACTTAACCTTTGACCTTTTCACGATCATCATCAATCGCTGGAAGTGTGAAAAGGCTTATTAGAAAAGAACGGCTACCGATGTTGTAAGTGTATTAGACTTTCCTCTTTAGTTGAAGAGTTCCCTCTCCCTCGTTAGAGTTTCGCTTTTCTGATGCAATAAAATGATGTTTTTCAGGCTGTAGGTATTGTTGCAACTCCCATTTTGACTTCGTACACGGATACCGATCCCCTGAGTTCTTCGAACACAAACAAACAAGACGACGTTTATAACAAAAAACTGAAACCCGTGCCAAAAGAAGGTACGTCCAATTAACCGTCCTTTTTACGTCAGCGTCAGCGGTGTGATTATGGTTATTATTGGAGCTTATTATTCTTGTCCTGGCTAAAAGTCTGGATAACCTGGATAGTGGTCATAGTGTTGGACATGTGTACGTCAAGGAAAACCGGACGATTGTGTAAACATGAGTTCAATATAAAGAATGCTGTAAAATATTGAAAACCTACAGTAGCTTATTTTAAATCAAAACTTAGATTAAATAATAATTACCTCGGATACTCAAATTTCGTTAAACTTTTAAAGCTGCGCTCGGCTGAGTGAATCTACCAAGATTGGCTGCGGCGCCTTCTTGTCACATTCGCCTGGCCGACAAATAGAAGGTTGGTACAGTGATAACCATGATCATGAACTGTAGTGTTAGTTTCTGCCGTCATATGACGTAGAGTCCATTTTTGCAACATGCGTTTAAACAGCGCGTAACACGTATGCAAATGTGCTTGACGCGCAAGTGAAGGCGCCTGCCATTGCACAAACTGTGGTTAGTTTCTGACGTAAGCAATAGCTGTGTTTGTATGTGTTAATTAACTTTCTAAGCTAATTATTCGAATATAAGGAACAATTGCTAACTTTTAGAGGTAATGTATATGTATATTTTGGATAGCAACTTAAAATGAGATTGAGTCTAAACAATCGTCCAGTCTTTCCTTGACGTACACATGTCCAACACTATGACCACTATCCAGGTTATCCAGACTTTTAGCCAGGACAAGAATAATAAGCTCCAATAATAACCATAATCACACCGCTGACGCTGACGTAAAAAGGACGGTTAATTGGACGTACCTTCTTTTGGCACGGGTTTCAGTTTTTTGTTATAAACGTCGTCTTGTTTGTTTGTGTTCGAAGAACTCAGGGGATCGGTATCCGTGTACGAAGTCAAAATGGGAGTTGCAACAATACCTACAGCCTGAAAAACATCATTTTATTGCATCAGAAAAGCGAAACTCTAACGAGGGAGAGGGAACTCTTCAACTAAAGAGGAAAGTCTAATACACTTACAACATCGGTAGCCGTTCTTTTCTAATAAGCCTTTTCACACTTCCAGCGATTGATGATGATCGTGAAAAGGTCAAAGGTTAAGTGTACTAGACAACGCATTTGAGTACACTTGACAACGCCTCACAGCCCATGCTGTTGTAATAGTAACAGTTTTAGCAGTTAGCTAGAACCTTACCTAGTTCATTTTTTCTTGTTCCCAAGCAAGATCCTGTTAGTAAATCGCTCTATGCACAGACTAATGCATAACCAAGTAAGGTTCACGTAAAACAATTGAAGTTACTGAGCTGATGTGGCAGACGGTTTTGCTTTACACGCCACGTGGCAGTTGCAGTTACAACGCATTGCTGTGATGCACTTAACCTTTAACCTACCACAGCAAAACTGTGAAAAGACTTATTCTTGCGAGGTTCACTGTCTAAACACACCAAACAACTGATAGTCTACGTTATTCTGGTAAATTTTGCAGAAAATGAAAGCCTGTGCTTGCCCCTGTCTGGTTGTTTAACAGGAGTAAAAGAGAGAGGGAGAGGAGAGGGGGAGAGAGAGAGAGAGAGAGACAGAGGGAGGGAGAGAGAGAGAGAGAGAGAGAGAGAGAGAGAGAGAGAGAGAGAGAGAGAGAGAGAGAGAGAGAGAGAGAGAGAGAGAGAGAGAGAGAGAGAGAGAGAGAGAGGGGGAGAGAGAGAGAGAGAGAGAGAGAGAGAGGGGGAGAGAGAGAGAGAGAGAAACTACCTGATATTTCTGCAGGTACTGAACAGTGACATCAGACACGTCCGTCAGCTGATCAGCCCAGACACACCCAAATGTTACTGATTTCATCTTGGTACACTTGCGCTTGAGCTCTGCCTGCCAGGCTGATTCCATCACTTTCAACTTCGCCTTTTTTGCATCAGGCGAAACCTTTAAAAACAACGGGTTCACCAAGTTGTGAAAGAAAATTTCAAATTAGAATCGGCTTTGTGGTTCATTAAACAGAATTTTGCTATAAATCATTGCTCATTAATTGAAAATACTAAAATTATCAAAACAACGAAAAAAGAGCAAGATTCTCGAATACTTTGTTAAAACAAATATTACACAGCAAAAAACAATAAAACAAAACAAAAACAAATACAAAATTTCTGTCAAAGATAAAGGGAAAATTATTCCCTCAAAAAACAAGTCGTGATCGAACTTGTTACTTCATGGAGGTTTGCAGTGCCGCTAAGCAAAGCAATTTTTTCCTAATTGGTTGCTAGGCAACATACCTCATCGTCGTCAACACCTTCTCCATCCGACAAGTAACCGTGCGGAACGAAAAACTTATCGTCGTCATCATCGGCTTCGACATCACCATCGCTTTCGTTTTCCTCCTGAAAATAGCAAGATTTTGCGAATGAATACATCTACTCAAAAGAGAACAAGGTCCATTATAAGCGATTGCCTGCTATTGATGTTTTCAGTCTTGCTTTACAGTACAGTGCAGTACTGTGCTACTGTTTCGCATTCATCAATTTCAGAAAAACTTAGAATTCAAACACTTAAATTTCGTATTTACTGCTGTGCTAATGCATAAGCAGTCACACGCGTGCGCTACATCACAACTAAACGCATGAGCTGGTACAGTGCTTGTTTTTTTGTGAGAAGGATTTCCGAGATGCAGGCGCTAGTAACCGTCCAACTACGGCATGGACACAAACTTAGATTTGTGCGATAATAGTTCATTCATGCAAGTTATTCTTGTAATAAAAGTTCCCTTGAAAGAAATATGTTCCCTTTCAATATCTTACAGATTAGACTGCTCTTAGCTATAGTTTAAGATGGTGTTCGGTTTTCCTTTAAGGCTCAGAGAGAAGATTGAACTTTCTCGTTTGAGCGATTCACTCCTGATCAGCCACCAGATGACACTAGGGTTGCTATCAGGTCTCGCTGTTCTCTCATCACTGCCTTGGCTCAGATTCAAGTCAGTACAAATATTGTGAATGTTGTGTACTAGGCAAACTGGATTGGCACAGTTTATATTATATGTTGACACAGTCAATTATATCATATCTACTGTTTGAACAAACATTTTTGCATTATTATATTTCGTTTTAGTAATACTTTACAGTTCATTTGGTGCTTGAGAACGGATTATTTCCTTTTACATTATCTCTTATGGGAATAAATGATTCGGTTCTCAACCAAATCGGTTTTCAAACAGATTTCAGGAACGAATTATGGTCGAAAACAGAGGTACTACTGCATAGAGAAAACCTACTCCTTCAGAATGAGAGATGTTTTCTCCCGGTTCCTCTTCCTCCCATTCTTCATCACTATCAACCTCGTAGTCAAACAATTTCTGCAACAAATGAATTAGATTTTTAATTAAATTTATTCTTTAATTCAGTTCACACATATAGAAACTGTGCAATGACATTTTTCCATAATTAAATGAAATTATTATTATTATTATTGTTACTACTACTGCTGCTGCTGCTGCTGCTGCTGCTGCTACTGCTACTGCTACTACTACTACTACTACTACTACTACTACTACTACTACTACTACTACTACTACTACTATTAATATTATTACTATTATTATTATTATTATTATTATTATTATTATTATTACTGCTACTATTATTATTATTATTATTATAACTCTTTATTTTGAGCATATAAATGTATGCATATATACATGCACCCTCTATTTGAGAGGTTGTTATAAGACTTATTTTGAATGGTGCGGTCCTGATGGAGTTAATGAGAGGCTACACAACAATTAGTTAAAAAAATTACTACTACATTACTATTACTACTATTAGTTACTACTAAATTAACACATTTAGCATATTGCAGACAAACATGCTATAAGAAAATGTATACTTTTTAGTATTTATATACTGTATGTACTTATGTACAAGTCGAATTTTTGGGAGGCGATTTTAAGGTGAAATTTTTGGGGTCGACTTATACTTATGATATGTTTTTGGGAGATGTCGCTAAAGAGTCGTCTACAATACGAATATGTAAAGAAATAATCCATCATTATACGCTGGTCTGAATGACCACTCATACTGTGATACTTCACATCAGAGAATGTTCTCATCTTGACAATACTTCACCAAATCAACAAATATTACTGTATTTATGTTAATGTATGTGAAATAAAGTTAAAATTTATATATTACCGGTAAATAAACTAGCGACGGAGCACTAAATCAGACCATGGAAATCGCCAATGTTGTGCAGGTGCTGCCACCTGTCGGTTTCCGCAGAAAGTTTTACACTGGCCTTGCATATGCGGATTGTAGTGGAAGATCTTAATATTTTATGGTGGATTTGTACACAGGCAATATATAAAATGATGCAATTTTTGGTCTTAAAATGCACATCGACTTGTACATATGGTCAACCTGTACATAAGTATATACGCTATTTATATTTGACATTTATTTATTTTAAAAGAGTGTGAAAATTTCATTTGCACATCCTTGAAGGAAGACAGGATGATTTTTCATACACTACCCCATTTTCAAGTCAGATAAAAAGTATACATTTTAACACGATTAATACTGCAAAAGGGTTTATGATAATTTAATAATAGATTAAAAACTTAATTGATGACGGGCGAGCCCAATTATTGATGACATCACAAACTAACATAATTTTCAACAGCAAAAATATTGCACGAGCGTGTTGCACATGTTTGTGAAAGAAAAAATTGAAGTATACTGTTACTGTAAGACATTCAGTGTGTTGTACTAAATCTAGGCAAGTTTTAAGATAAAAATTCAAATTTCAAATTTACTGCTGTGCTCATGCATAAGCAGCCGAACGCTTGCAGTTCGTCACAAACTAACACATCTGAACTGAGATGTACAGCACCTGTTCTTGTATAATGCGTTTCCAAAATGCAGGTACTAGTGCTTGTCTAAACTAGCGAATGGCGAAATGCATGCAACAGTGAAGAACTAGTGACGCGAACATGAAATTGTGTTTGTGTGGTAATAATTCTATCACGTAAGTCATTTTTGAAAAAATAGCATGTTTCCTTTCAATATTTTAAAGAGTAGATTGTTTGCCCTACAGTTTAAGATTGGGTCTGGTTTTGCTTTGACTGTTTTAGCTACCTAAAATGAACTTAACTACCTGCTTGAGTTATAAAACAAAATGAATACAAAAACAAATCATTGTAAGTATTGATTTCAGGGAGCATTAAATAATTGTAAACCTCGTCTTTGGCAACAGGATTTTTCCCCGTAATGATTTTGCTCTTCTTCCTGTAAGTACCGTAATACGCCGGTCGATTGTTCTCCTCGAATTGAAGCAGTTTCGCTCGCAATCGTTTTGACGTTTCGTCAAGAACCTGTGAACGAAGCAAAGCGTTTATTAGACAGTTAAAGGGTTAATGATTTTTACAATTCTGTACATCTTAGTTTCATGATTGTATGTCTCATTTTACAATCAAGTTTCTTTTCTCTAGGAACATAGGGGTGTACATTCCTATCGAAGTACAGGTATGGAGCAACACAACTGAAATGTTGCCCTAGACATTTCTTTGAACTAACTCGCGCTACTAGAAAAGGTTATCTAGTTTTTTTAACTTAAATGGTTTAGTGAAGCATATTAGCAGTTTCATAAAGAAGGAGAAAGGCAGAGAACTGACACTCAGTCACTGGCACTGGCACTCTTGCACGGTAGAACTGGCACTGTCTCACACGGTAGCACTGGCACTGTCTCTTACGGTAGCACTGGCACTGTCTCTCACGGTAGCACTGGCACTGTCTCTCACGGTAGCACTGGCACTGTCTCTCACGGTAGCACTGGCACTGTCTCTCACGGTAGCACTGGCACTGTCTCTCACGGTAGCACTGGCATTGTCTTGCACAGTAGCACTGGCACTGTCTCACACGGTAGCACTGGCACTGTCTTGCACGGTAGAACTGGCACTGTCTCACACGGTAGCACTGGCACTGTCTCACACGGTAGCACTGGCACTGTCTCACACAGCAGCACTGGCAATGTCTTGCACAGTAGCACTGGCACTGCCTCACACGGTAGCACTGGCACTGTCTCACACGGTAGCACTGGCACTGTCTCATACAGCAGCACTGGCAATGTCTTGCACAGTAGCACTGGCACGGTCTCACACGGCAGCACTGGCACTGTCTCTCACGGTAGCACTGGCACTGTCTCTCACGGTAGCACTGGCACTGTCTCTCACGGTAGCACTGGCACTGTCTCTCACGGTAGCACTGGCACTGTCTTGCACAGTAGCACTGTCTCACACGGTAGCACTGGCACTGTCTTGCACAGTAGCACTGGCACTGTCTCACACGGTAGCACTGGCACTGTCTCACACAGCAGCACTGGCACTGTCTCACACGGTAGCACTGGCACTGTCTTGCACAGTAGAACTGGCACTGTCTCACACGGTAGCACTGGCTCACACAGTAGCACTGGCACTGTTTTGCACAGTAGCACTGGCACTGTCTTGCACAGCAGCACTGGCACTGTCTTGCACAGTAGCACTGGCACTGTCTCACACAGTAGCACTGGCTCACACAGTAGCACTGACACTGTTTTGCACAGTAGCACTGGCACTGTCTCACACGGTAGCACTGGCACTGTCTTGCACAGTAGCACTGGCACTGTCTCACACGGTAGCACTGGCACTGTCTCACACAGCAGCACTGGCACTGTCTCACACGGTAGCACTGGCACTGTCTCACACGGTAGCACTGGCATTGTCTTGCACGGTAGCACTGGCACTGTCTCACACAGCAGCACTGGCACCGTCTCACACGGTAGCACTGGCACTGTCTCTCACAGCAGCACTGGCACTGTCTCACACGGTAGCACTGGCACTGTCTCACACAGCAGCACTGGCTGTCTCACACGGTAGCACTGGCACTGTCTTGCACACTAGCACTGGCACTGTCTCACACGGTAGCAATGGCACTGTCTCACACAGCAGCACTGGCACTGTCTCACACTGTAGCACTGGCACTGTCTTGCACAGTAGCACTGGCACTGGCTCACACAGTAGCACTGGCACTGTTTTGCACAGTAGCACTGGCACTGTCTTGCACAGCAGCACTGGCACTGTCTTGCACAGCAGCACTGGCACTGTCTTGCACAGTAGCACTGGCACTGTCTCACACGGTAGCACTGGCTCACACAGTAGCACTGGCACTGTTTTGCACAGTAGCACTGGCACTGTCTTGCACAGCAGCACTGGCACTGTCTCACACAGCAGCACTGGCAATGTCTTGCACAGTAGCACTGGCACTGTCTCACATGGTAGCACTGGCACTGTCTCACACGGCAGCACTGACACTGTCTCACACGGTAGCACTGGCACTGTCTTGCACAGTAGCACTGGCACTGTCTTGCACAGCAGCACTGGCACTGTCTCACACAGCAGCACTGGCAATGTCTTGCACAGTAGCACTGGCACGGTCTCACACGGCAGCACTGGCACTGTCTCTCACAGCAGCACTGGCATTGTCTCTCACAGTAGCACTGGCACTGTCTCACACGGTAGCACTGGCTCACACAGTAGCACTGGCACTGTTTCACACGGTAGCACTAGCTCACACAGTAGCACTGGCACTGTCTCACATGGTAGCACTGGCACTGGCTCACACAGTAGCACTGGCACTGTTTCACACTGTAGCACTAGCTCACACAGTAGCACTGGCACTGTCTCACATGGTAGCACTGGCTCACACAGTAGCACTGGCACTGTCTCACATGGTAGCACTAGCTCACACAGTAGCACTGGCACTGTCTCACACAGTAGCACTGGCACTGTCTCACATGGTAGCACTGACTCACACAGTAGCACTGGCACTGTCTCACATGGTAGCACTGGCTCACACAGTAGCACTGGCACTGTCTTACACGGTAGCACTAGCTCACACAGTAGCACTGGCACTGTCTCACATGGTAGCACTGGCTCACACAGTAGCACTGGCACTGTCTCACACGGTAGCACTGGCACTGTCTTGCACAGTAGCACTGGCACTGTCTCACACAGCAGCACTGGCACTGTCTCACACGGTCAAACTGGTACCAAAATGCGCTGCTAAATGAGAAAAAGGTGCCAAATGTTCAGCGTTGTTAAAACGAAACGCCGCTAAACGGGGAGTTAAGCGATTATTTACTCTGTACTGGAAAGTTAAGAGTTCATCATCATAGTACTACGTCTTGGACTGAAATGTCAAGTGTTCTAACCTTAGGATAAACAAGAGATAGTTCTTACACCAAAGTTCAAGGTGTTTTTGTCGGTTTCATTATCTGTTGTAACCAAGGCAATGCTACACCATGATCACGAGCAGAACTCAGTTCATCAAACCACAATAACAAGCCAACTTTATACAACAAATAAAATACAGTTTATAGTTAAAGAAAAGAACCAGAACTTTATTAATATTTGTCATGAAAGTTGTTCTTAAAATCATGTCAAACGTTCGACAGTGATACTGTTGTCATGATCAGTGGTAAATTTTTACAAACATACAACCCGTTTATAGAGGCAGAGCCTACAGTATAGAACATTATGCACTATATAAGTTTTTAACAAAAGCCAAATAGGTAAAGATTAAACAGACCAGTAGAAAAGAAATTGATACAGTAAATTATGCACTAATTTGGTATTTACAAAAAGCCAAATAGGTAATGATTAAGCATACCAGTAAAAAAATTGATGCAGTAACTTATGCACTAATTATGTATTTACAAAAAGCCAAATAGGTAAAGAATAAGCAGACCTATAGAAAAGAAATTGACACAGTAAATTATGCACTAATTATGCATTTACAAAAAGCCAAATAGGTAATGAGTAAGTAGACCTGTAGAAAAGAAATTGACACAGTAACAAATAGCTAAGTATTTGAAAACAAAATTAAAGGAATTGAACTGCTTTGTACATTGAGAGAAGGATTATTAGGGTACATAGATTAACTTTCAAAGTGTTTTATGGTATCCTTCAAAAGTCTGAGTACAAAATCTAGCAAGGACAGTTGTGTAGAGAATCACAGTGTTCCCTCGCTACTTTGCGGTTCGTTTATCGCGGACTCGCTGTTTTGCAGGTTTTCTAAAATATTAATGTAAAATCTTTATTGCGGTATTTTCACTGTTTCGCTGGTTTTTGCGGTACTCCGTCTAAAGTATTTTTGCACGTGCGTAGTACGTATTGTACAGTAAATGTGAAGTGAAGAAAGACGTGAATCATCTGCTTGACATAAAACGTTTTTATGAACATTTAAGTAAAGTTTTTTAAAAGGTACATGTACAGTATGAGAAAAGTTATTAAGGGAATGGGAAAGGGTTACGTATAAGAGTGAGGGCAGGGTTTATAAAGACTTTTAAAAAATAATGTATAACTACTAGAATAAGTATAGCGTCCCTACTTCGTGGAAATTCACTTATCCTGGGTGGGCCTGGAATGGAACACCCATGATAAATGAGGGAACACTGTATAGAAAACACAATGGACAACCATTTTCAACCTTTCTCTTACTTAGCCATCAAACTAAAATGAATTGAAATCTCCGTACCTGTATATCATCTTCTTTCGGCCAAGTTTTGGTCGATTTTCCAATTTTATAAGACGACGATTTGATTTCTTCCACCCAGAAAGGACCGACAAATTCCTGAAAATATTGGAAACGAGAGGTGTAACCGCAATTTACAACTGTTAACGTAGCATTTTCAAAACGTTTTATAAAAAATAAACCACATAAGTATACACTGCCTCAGTATATAAAATGTGATAATGAGTTATGAATTCTAATGTGATTGTAATAGTAAGACATAAGACATAAGAACTTTTATTTCACAAATAACAAGATATACAGATTGTAGTCAGTTGACAACTAAATATTTAAATAGTGTGGGGAAAGGGAATGGCCATATGGACTTTTACTCCCTTTCCCTATGTGTGGGGAAAGGGAATGGCCATATGGACTTTTACTCCCTTCCCCTACGTGTGGGGAAAGGGAACGACCATACGGTCTTTTACGCCCTCCCCTATGTGTGGAGAAAGGGAACGACCATACGGTCTTTTACTCCCTTCCCCTATGTGTGGAGAAAGGGAACGACCATACGGTCTTTTACTCCCTTCCCCTATGTGTGGAGAAAGGGAACGACCGTACGGTCTTTTACTCCCTTCCCCTACGTGTGATGAAAGGGAACGACCATACGGTCTTTTACTCCCTTCCCCTACGTGTGGGGAAGGGAATGACCATACGATCTTTTACTCCCTTCCCCTAAGTGTGGGGAAAGGGAACGACCATACAGTCTTTTACTCCCTTCCCCTACGTGTGGGGAAAGGGAATGACCATACGATTTTTTACTCCCTTCCCCTCTATAAAGTGAAATAATTTTAATCAGCATTGTAGACAATAATAAAGTTATTTTTATGAGTACAATATAATGGTGTTTTTTTCTTTTAATTTTAGTTTTTTCCAGTAACTATTTTAATCAAATTTTAGATAGTATAGAAGCCTGAATTACTCTAAGTATAAACAGAAAATAAAATAAATATACTGTTTGGTAAAACAGGGAACTATTATTGTCATTCTAGTAGTAATAGTAAATTTATTTAGCTTCATAAACTTATACAGTAGTTAGGATGTTAGTGCAAATGATACAGATAAAAATGAGCAGAGGTGACGAAAGACCATACGGTCACCCAATCAGTCACCTCTAATTAGATGTTAGTAACGTTGTGCTAGTGGTAATTAATCAAAGTCATAATTACACTAATTCATAAAGATAAAAAAGCAAATATGTTTATATACATACATACATAACCTACACGCATACTTATACATACATACACTGAAAATGAGATTAGACAACAGAATGTCAATAATAGGAATAATGAGAAAAATAATACAGTGCTGAACAAAATCTTGGGGGGGGGGTAGATTAACGATAAGTAAAGGAATCAAAATGAAGAATGAAACGCCAGACTCTTAAACCAAAGACCGTGTGATGTATATACGTATGTGATCTATACATAATGAGAAAGAAGCACGTGGAACAAAGAGTACCTGACAACATACGACTTTGTCCAAGTTTTCAGCGTCAACTTTCTTGCGACGTAATGCTGGCGCCAGTCTTTGGTTCTCTTTCACCTCGTAAGCCATGAAATGGCCTTCGTTCTTAGGCTATAAACAAAAATGCAAGAACGTTTAATGTGAAGTGAAATTGAAGCAACAATAGATCTATGAAAACTATTAGTTAACGGGGTTCTCATAGAATTTCAAAATAAATTTCTGTGACTTTTCCCAGACCAAATATTGATTTTCCAAGATAAGCAGAAATCGTATTACCAGTACACATATTCAAACATTTTTTTGTGTACGAACATTCATACATATACTGATATAGACTGTGTCAGCACAGCTGCAGTAGTGCTAACAAAATTACACTAATCACATTAAACAAATTTTCTTAATCCAATCATTATTTTTGGAACAGAAATTGAAACTGGAAGCCTGCCATAGCAAAATTTTATTTAAATCACTGAAAATATGTTTGGCAAAATATCAGTTCACGGTGATTAGTCTTGTAACCCTTTCCAAATTCCCTGACTTTTTGCCCCATTTTCATCATTTTCCCGACTTTTTGTTAAATTATCTTTTTTCCCCAACTTTTCCAAGAGTCTCCAGGATAGCCTGGATTTTCCCTGACTGTGGGAACCCCAGTTAACGTATTAACTGCTAAGCACCAGCATACGCGGTGAACTAGGTGGTGTTTCACCCACTGTTACTACGAAACGTACACGTAGTTGATATGAACGACGCTACACAACGTACAGAAAAGCTTGGCAGTCTGTTAAAGCACCTAACTGTTTCAGTGGCAGTTAACTGAATGCTGCATATGTGTTGACATGATACTGCAGAATTTTAAGCGCAAGCAAGCATTCATTATGTCTTATGCCTCCTAAGAGTTATCTCATAACTGGCGACAAGACAGTAGGAAAATGGCATGTCAAGCACGTGTTAAGATTAGATCACAACTAAAGAAGTACTGTTTACATATTGCATCTTTCTGTCCAACAAGGATGCAATATGGTTTCAACAAATTCCGACATAAAATTACTCATTCTACTAGCCTTTTTGGTAACCCAGGAGAGAGACTAAATTCAAAAAACTGGGGGAAGCTGTTGATATTTAGTAGCGTTAATTACATTAATTAATACAAATGTTATCTTTTAAATGTTATTAAGACAAAGTCAGCCAAAATGAAATTAGCACTTCTTGCTAAAAAATTCAAATGAAATTTACTTTACTGGCAACTGCAAATGAAAACAAGGATCTCCATATTGCTGCATTTAACATTTTTGTGGTAAATCGATACCAAATGTAATATCATCGACGCTAAACTTAGCGGCAAGCCTTTTCCAGCAATTGGTGATCATGAAAGGTCATTTGTAATTAGCAATCTTAGCAACGGATTGGTGTACAGAGAAAATACTGCACTTGTTGTTGTTGTGGTGATGAAAGTGTTGCTGCTGCTGTTATTGTTTTTGTTGACGTAGTTGCTGCTGCTGTTTTTCTTGTTTTTGTTGTCGACATGGTTGCTGCTACTGCTGCTGTTGTTGTTGTTTTTGTTGCAGTTTTTCATGTTGACGTAGTGGCTGCTGCAGCTGCTGCTACTGATGTTGTTTTTGTTGTCGACGTAGTTGCTGCTGCTGTTTTTCTTGTCGACATAGTTGCTGCTGCTGCTATTGTTTTTGTTGTCGTCACAGCTGTTTTTTTGTTGCTGTTGTTGATGTCACCGTTACTACCTTTACCCTTGCCATTATTGTTGTTGTTGTTTGTTGCTATTTTTGCTTCTTTTGTCGTCATAGTTGCTACCATTCTCTTTTCTACAAGGGACATTTATATGCATTGAATGCTAATCTATTTTCAGAACATTTACATGTTCATTTGTCAAATAATCTAGTTCGTATATCAGCTTATATTATACGACGGTGATACTGAAATTTATGGAATTCTCCACATGCAAAACTGCTTGTAAAACGTTTTTGTATTTTACTGTTGAACTTTCAAAGGCACTTCCAAGTGTAATCAGGTGGTTACAATTTGGTACCCCTGCAAGATCACGGTGAGGTGGGACAAATAACCTTTGACCTACAGCCCCCGTGTAGCAAAACTCTGAAAAGGTTACACATACAACAGTTAACATTAAGAACGAGAAAACATCTATCGTTGCTCTGCATTTTTTTAAACAACGCTCTATCAACCACGCGTACTTTTGGCACAGGTGCTGCTTTTGTCGTAGCAACAAAGAAACTCTTGAACATTTCTTTGGCCTTTTCTCGTTTTCTTTCCGCCTCCTCTTCCATCAACCTCTTCTCTTCTTCCTTTTTTAGTTTTTCCTCCAATTTTGCATCCTGTATCGCTTTCTTCCGCACGGCTTCCTCTTCTCTTAACCGCTGCTTCTCCAGCCGCTCCTTCTCCTCTCGTTCCTTTTTTTCCTTCTTTTCCTGGAAAAACAAAATGTTTCTTAAAATAAATGCATAAAATTTCATAAAATATAAATAATATAAACAATGCTGTAGCAATCAGAATATGTAACAATAGTAATAAATGTCAGTGAGTTGTGTGTAACTAGATGATGTGACAGAATCACACTGTGTAACTAGATGATGTGACAGAATCACACTGTGTAACTAGATGATGTGACAGAATCACACTGTGTAACAACTAGATGATGTGACAGAATCACACTGTGTAACAACTAGATGATGTGACAGAATCACACTGTGTAACAACTAGATGATGTGACAGAATCACACTGTGTAACAACTAGATGATGTGACAGAATCACACTGTGTAACAACTAGATGATGTGACAGAATCACACTGTGTAACAACTAGATGATGTGACACAATCACACTGTGTAACAATTAGATGATGTGACACAATCACACTGTGTAACAATTAGATGATGTGACACAATCACACTGTGTAACAACTAGATGATGTGACACAATCACACTGTGTAACAACTAGATGATGTGACACAATCACACTGTGTAACAACTACATGTGACACACAATCGCACTGTGTAACAACTAGATGATGTGACACAATCACACTGTGTAACAACTAGATGATGTGACACAATCATACTGTGTAACAACTAGATGATGTGACACAATCACACTGTGTTACTATGTGCCAAAAGAATACACTCATATCTCGGTTTGCCGGACAAAAGCAGGGAGACGTCGGTCCAAATTTGTGGATGTCCGTATTTACCGATATTAAGCTAATATAGTAGGCGCCCTGTATTAGACTCACTGTAATGTAGAATTAATCAGTTAATTGTCTCAAAAACGTCTAGTACGGGCTGCTTCTACGCAAAAGTATATAAAAACTGTTGGCAGTTAACTGAAATAACTCTGCATACATGACTCTATATTTATATACAAAGAGATATACACGTGGTTACACAATGTAATGATGTAAACAAAGTGACCGCATGCCAAATAGTGGACAGTTCGCGAAACAACGGACTGTGTCCGTTGTATGCGGGACTTTTGACGGTCCAGATTTTGTCCGATATCCGTAAAAGCGAGGTCCGGCAAAATACGAGTGTATGTAACAACAGACAGCTGATTCGAAAGCAGCAAAATATTTCCAAATATCAATCAAGTGCTGAGAAGCTTAATTAGAAAGCTTTCAATAATCAATTAGAAAAGTGTTGCTGTTGTCGAGACTGACTACAAAAATGAATTCTTCTGCTTTTGCAATTAAACGTCCAATCGGAAAAAATTTTTTCAGATAATTTTTTGTATCCATCTTCAACTTTTGAAATCCACATTTTATTTGAAAAATGCAGAGCGTAAGTGGTTACAATTTTAAGCTACTTATCAAAAATATTGCGCACCTGAAAATTTTTGTAAATACTTCACCATAATAAGCACACAGAAACTTCATAGGAAGAGTAAAATGCTGCAGTAAATGGAGGATGGCGAGACGAAAAACACATTTTATAAATTCACTAAAATTTTTGCATTTATTTATTACAAATATCTCTTATCAGAAAGTTCATTAAAAATACAATTAAGTAAATAAAGCCTTTAATGATGTTTATATTTCACCTCTTCCTTTTTCTGTCGCTCCTCCTCCTTCTTTTTCCGTTCCTCCTCTTTTGCGGCTAATTTTTCGGCTTTCATCCTCTCTTTTTCCGCCTTCTCTTCAGCCAATCGCGCCACTTTCTCTTGCCTTGCTTGCTCCTAAAATGTTTACACTCTAAATAACTAAAACACAAACTTTTTCATAAAATAAATAAGTAAATAAATAACTTGTAGATCAAAAACTATAATAAAATGTCACAAAATATAATTTTTTTCCTAAAAAACTAGTAATTTAATAAACTTGATTACGAAATTTTGTACCCTTTCTTCTTTTTTCTTTCTTCTTTCTTCTTCTAGCTGCTGTTTTTTGGTTGAGCTGCCGTCCTGTGCAAACATCACGAAAAAGTTCATCAAATTTATACACACATAATGTTTACACTTACCAAATTGTGCAAGTCAATTATTACAAGCTAAATTTCAATTCGAAATAAAGAGATTCCTATTGAAATCAGGCCAAAACTATTTCACATAAGGTTCTATTGAACCCAGTCACTCCAATTACACTAAAAGCTGATTAAAAAACTAAATTTTATTCAAATTTAACATTTGAATTCAAACTGAGTCCTTTCTTCGAACAATTTACTCTTGTCGAGCAAAGAAAATGTTTGATGTTATTTATTAAAAAAGTCGGGCTGAAAAGGTCAAATTTTCAAAATTTTTTTACACGTTTATAAAAACTCCAAATTTATTTATTCTCCATGGTTAAATTACTTGAAGAAACGCACTACTTATGACGTTAAAATTCATTTGAAGTTCAAGAATTACATAAAAAATCAAATCAAATTTGGACTCGAGCTGCAGTAATTCATCTGATTGACAACTTCAGTTAATGTATTTTATGCACCCATTTCACTACCACCTCTTTCCCAACTATGATTAAATCAATGATAGATTAGACAATCAATCAATAAATCAATTACTCGTCTTCTGGTGCCAGACTTCAACTTCGGTGTTTCCGGCTCTATCGGAAGCGACTCCGTTGACGTGCCCGGCAATTTGTCCACGCCAATCACTTCTTTTTCTGGATGATTACTCTGAGGTTCCTTGACGGTCTGCAAGCTTTTAGCTGCAGCCTCTGCATCATCGGACACAGGCGGTCTGTTTTCAAGACCGGCGTTGGGTGCAAACTCGTTACCTGGCATTGGAATTTGAAAATTACTGGAGACTGTTATACAATTGTAGTCAGTGAAGTGAAAAATTATTAGCAACAAAATCACGTGCTCTACAACAGTAGCCAGTGAAATGGAAATTATTAGCAACAAAATCACGTGCTATACAATTGTAGCCAGTGAAATGGAAATTATTAGCAACAAAATCACGTGCTCTACAACAGTAGCCAGTGAAATGGAAATTATTAGCAACAAAATCACGTGCTATACAATTGTAGCCAGTGAAATGGAAATTATTAGCAATAAAATCACATGCTATACAATTGTAGCCAGTGAAGTGAAAAATTATTAGCAACAAAATCACGTGCTATACAATTGTAGCCAGTGAAATGGAAATTATTAGCAACAAAATCACGTGCTCTACAACAGTAGCCAGTGAAATGGAAATTATTAGCAACAAAATCACGTGCTATACAATTGTAGCCAGTGAAATGGAAATTATTAGCAATAAAATCACATGCTATACAATTGTAGCCAGTGAAGTGGAAAATTATTAGCAATAAAATCACGTGCTATACAATTGTAGCCAGTGAAATGGAAATTATTAGCAACAAAATCACGTGCTATACAATTGTAGCCAGTGAAATGGAAATCATTAGCACTCAAATCACTTGCTATACAATTGTAGCCAGTGAAATGAGAATTATTAGCAACAAAATCACGTGCTATACAATTGTAGCCAGTGAAGTGGAAAATTATTAGCAATAAAATCACGTGCTATACAATTGTAGCCAGTGAAGTGGAAAATTATTAGCAATAAAATCACGTGCTATACAATTGTAGCCAGTGAAGTGGAAAATTATTAGCACTCAAATCACTTGCTATGCAACACCCTGGCCCTGGGAACCCTGTGATCAACATGAACAACAAAAGTTTAGTATTTACCACAACAGTTTGGCTTCACTAGTTGAGCACAATGAGAATGCTCTGGAGCAGATGGCTTCTCATCATCACCCACAATCACATCAACAGCGGCCCGCTCTGCGATCAAATGTGCAACATCAACAGCATCGTCAGGATGCGAGGTAGATACCTGTTGAAAATGTCTGTTTGTACAGCAACTTGCGCATAGGTAATTAACCAGGCTTTATCAGGAAATAATAAATGAAAACATTGGGACCAAATCATATGTGTGTTGCTTGCAAACCAAAACCATTCATAAGTCGGCATAGTTAAAACTACGTTATGATGCTTCAAAGTAGAATGTACCAAGAATTTGGCCTAATTTCAATTTTCTTTTTTTATAAAAACAAATGCTAAATATTCTTTTATATTCTAGCATCAAATTTCCTAGAAAATGATCAAAAAAATAATAAAAATTTAATTTTATAACCCCTAGAAATTGGTACTGCAATTGTAAAAAACTTGTATTTTCAAACTCTGAAAATAGCTCGTGAAAGCAGTCATTTTGCTTCTGGTTTTTTTCTGTTGCCAAGCCCACATCGTTGTCAGAAAGAGCCATCTACTGGATTTAAACACACCTTCAATGTGTTCTTGTAAAGTCTGTAGCAACCACACTTTCGTACGGGTGCTAAGTGTTTTGTAGAAACACAACAAAAAATAATGACTAACTTTAACAGTGATTTTCTCAAGATTACGTTTTTCAGTGCATAATAGCCTGCACCTCAACTTCAATGTGGATTATCTCAGCTTAGGAATAACAAAGAGCCATGAACTTGGTATCAAAATGATCCTCATGAAATGGAGATTCAGGATATGTGAATAACTAGACAAGCTTAATTGTCGACTCATGGACGATTTTACTATGCACATTTTACAAAAATGTTACAAGTAATATTCAAGATTCTCATAAACAGCAAATAATTCTACTGAAGCAAAAGAAACAGATTCATTTTAACTAAGTGAAAAGGTCAATATGGCTTACAAGTGCATCAGCAAACTGTAAGCGGCAAAAAAGTATGAATTTAAATGACGTACAAAATTCAAATTCACACCTTTTTCATTAATTAAATATGACTGTCATTGCCAGATTTTATAAATCATTGCAGTTTATTTTACCAATATTACCCATTGCGGGTAATGAGTTGGAGGAGGTTAACGCTGAAAAATTGTGAACTAGTTGGGATTTGAACCCAAGACTTGAGAACCAGAGACATGCTCTACCACCTAAGCTAAAGCCCAGTATGGCTGAACAGGTCTAAGATTTCCTCCTTGTAGCACACAATCCAACAGCGCCACCTGTACCCATGACAGTAGGGGGAGCCCAGCATGACAGAACAGGTCTAAGATTTCCTCCTTGTAGCACACAATCCAACAGCGCCACCTGTACCCATGACAGTAGGGGGAGCCCAGCATGACAGAACAGGTCTAAGATTTCCTCCTTGTAGCACACAATCCAACAGCGCCACCTGTACCCATGACAGTAGGGGGAGCCCAGCATGACAGAACAGGTCTAAGATTTCCTCTTTGTAGCACATAATCCAACAGCACCGCCTGTACCCATGACAGTAGGGGGAGCCCAGCATGACAGAACGGGTCTAAGATTGCCTCCTTGTAGCACACAATCCAGTAGTGTTTCCTTTCTTCAACTCATTACTCGCAATCGATAAAAATTGGTAAAATGAACGACAATCGTTTAAAAAAATTCTGGTAATCACAATCATAAATTAACCCTTACACTACGGAATATTTAACATTAGTACTCAATAACGAACAACTATTTGTTTACAAGATTCTGTTTTAGTAACACACCACAAGAAGTTATTGTGACGTGTGCAAAAGTCAATGTGGCCCAGTTAAAAAGCAACTTCGTAGTAAAAGGGTTAATATATTATATCATTAGTTGCCTGC
>JAQGDQ010000211.1:22884-131075 GCA_030141605.1 Tubiluchus corallicola
GCATTAAAATGCAAGTCTCAACTAAAACGTACACTACAATACCTTCAGTTCGCTTCTGCGCATTGCTAACGCATTTTCTTTCTCTTCCAGCGGGGAATAAGTGTTTTGCTGAACAGTCGGACGACTGTTTCTGGCTCTCAGCAGGCGAGAAATCCAACACTTTAAATGGCAGTCTTGCTGAAAGAGTGATAATCAAAAAAAAAATTTCAAACACTGCAATCTGACTATCATTAACTTTATGTTGGACTCGATCATCAAGAAGAAATTTACATGCCTGAATTTGACAATGGCTAATTTTGCGGGACTCGGCATTTTCTTTATCATTTTTGCCAACTGATAACTGTTTCTGCCACTAAAGGTAGTCAGCCTAAAGTGGAGCGGCTTGGCTGTTTTTCTCCCCTACCCAACCGAGTGCCAAATTGGGTCGCCATGAGGCACGTGCGTCTCCTTTTAGCTATTTGTCGCTGGAATATGGCCGGTTGGCACCCCCAAGGGGGTAGGAGTATGACTTTGCTATCAGTCTGAGAGGCTGCGAGGTCAGCCTCTGCCAGTAAGAGAGTCACGTTCAGACTGCAAACTATTTAAGCTTGTTGCCCAGCAAGCTTAAGCCGTAAATGGCACTACCCGTGGTGCACTTCCACTTTTGTTTTCGATACTTGGATGTTTCCCATGCGTCTCCTAAGCCACTTAGTGGTAAAATGTGGCCGGTTGGCACCCTCGTAAGGATTAGGAGTACGGCTTGCTCAACAGTCTGTGAGGTTGCCCTCTCATCTGAATTAGAATTAACTGTTTTGAGGTATTACATACTCGAACTAACGAATTGTATATTTCTTCACTGCACATAGTGGAAATACTGTGATCAGTAATAGTTACTGTGTTCTAAATCCACTCAAAATAAAGTTGATATATATATAAAGTACGTGAATTAAACTACAGATAGTGTATACTAGATCATTTGAAAACCCTTACGAAACTGTGATAATCGTACCCTTACTAATCTTTAACTACGGATATACACTGTCAAAAAAAGAAATATTTACCTTGTTTAAGTCTTTTTGCTGGTGGGCTGCATACAGGACTAGTCGATTTTAAATTTTCTTCCTCTTCTGGAAATAACAACTACATTTAAAACTTCTCGTCAATAACAAATAACAAATATATTTCCTCAGTAAGTGTAAACCATTGTGACATGCAAGTGAATTGAATTTATTGATTGACAGGGATGAAACATACGCAAGATATATTATACAAGAGAATGTTTACACTACAGTTAAACAGCTGAAAATTCTGATTTTCAAATGACGTCACTACAGTTTCATTCATAATCATAACCATCACCAGGGATAAGGATGACAAATTGCAAAAAACTCTAAAACGTGCCGGGGGTTTGGGGGCCGTGTAGGCCCCATGGGGGTTTAAGGGGGCGAAGCAACAAATTGCAATTTTGTGACCTCTAAGTGTACTTAAAAAGGGGACTAAGTGGATTTTTTTTCAAAATTTTTTTTTAAAGCTTTGTGAATATTTAAAGGTGAATTGTGGAACACTAAAAATTAGTTGAAATCAAAGTTTGTTTAATTCCCACTGGTTAGCAGAACTGCTTTAAATTTTTACAATGCACATTTTTCATGCTTTGTTTTTTTAGTTTCGCATTACTAAATTATCCTATAATTATTGTACAGTCTCTTTTTGTATCACGAACGGGCATGTTCTCATAATTATGATTAAGCTGGCAACACTACTCGGCTGTTAATATATCGTTTTGCAGGAAAATTTGAAACTTTTAGCTTCCAATACAATGAGCATCATACAAAACGGCAACCCTGGCTAAAAGCTAATAAGGGAAAGAACAACGCTATAATAATGATTGCTTTTTACGTTTTAAATTAAAAAAAAAGATTTTATGTGACTGCATCAAGTCCGCGACAACTCCGTGACTACAAAATTCCCGGACGAGTGAGTGATAAAAAATTACCTGGGTGATTAGCAGAAACAGAAGGCGCTATTACACTTTCGCACCGCCTAGCTTTTTCTAGGTTATTACTCGTTTTTAGGCTCGTAAGTCATCATTCTATTATTCTTACGTCATCAGTGAATGTTTCCGCTAATCTAATTGTAATTTAATAATATATTTAGGTATAATTACCAATAATTACGCTGTATTCACAGTTCTACACCTATACAGGGCGTATCGCCATCTTGTTTGTGTGTGTAGTCACGTGACGAATTTCGTACTAGTTTATGCATCATCAGGGCCTAGCTTAAAAGGCACGTGACACACTTTCATCTTCACCGCATTTACGAAATAAAGAAAAAACTTTACTTTTTTATAATCTAATAGTAATAATACTGCAGTAATAAATAAAATTAACGATAAATAACTGCAGTGGTCTAAAATAATTTCCCGCGATACGATACAAACTCCCGTAGCTGCAACCCTAATAATCATAAATTATGCGAAGAAACTAAAAATACAGGTTAAGGGCCACACACGTCACTGCGCGAGAGCGATTGCGCATCAGTGGTGTAAACACGGTTATTCATGTGCAGCTTTTAATGGCGGCGGTAGGTAAGTAATGCGTGATTTTAATCTGGACTTATAAAGCGTAAGAAGCAATAATATTATGGGAATATGGTGTATATTACGCCTGTTGGTCTGCTTTCTGGCCTGCAGGCGTGAAAACAGCCAATAGGCCAGGAACAGCTAGGCGGTGCGAAAGTGTAATAGCGCCAAAACAGAAGTATTGCCATCGGCCATTGATTGGCTGGTGGGAATTAATTTGGTAGTAATGTTAGAGTAAAATAATCAAAATAACAGTCACTTACTAGCAGTTCCTTCATCTTTTAAAGGTAGGTCAGAGTCACTTGCACCAGAGTGCACAGTCTCGTGACTAGCACTAGCAGACATCACAATGGCGTGACGAGGCAAGCAATCCATATCTTCTGGCAGATGCAGTACCTTAGTAGCGAGTACTTATAACAAATCAATAGTTAAAAGTGAAAAAAGTGCAACAGTTACAGCATTAGTATTATCGTAAAAATGGATTAACACAGAGGTTAATTGGTTACATACACGGGTACATACTGTGCGCCAAATATACGACGACTACTACTAAATTACTTTTTTAAAATTAGTCAATGACGCTTAGCGAAAATTATGTAGGTTTAAGAAGCAACTTACAAGTGCAGATGTTTCCTAGAACAATTACGTCAATTTTTGCCTAGATAACAATCGCACTTCACACAGCTGCACAAAACACAAGCTAAAATTTGGCGGCGTTTACTTTGCAAAAGTATTGAAGTTGAGAAAAGAATTAGGTTGTACGTTTATTGGTGCGTTTTATCCACTTGGATTTCAGGATATTGGCGTACATGAGAAATATGGCTCCTGCCGTGGAGGAAAGTTTGAGTGCAAAAGCAAAATGCAAAAATGATCTGTCTTTAAGTCAGTTAGTGGTGGATGGAGTACCTAAGTATGGGTGGCGTGTAAGGCTCGATAAAATATTTCCAGAACATTGGAAACCCTTTGACGTGCCTCGATTACACGAACTTGTAGCATTGTTCTGGTTGATGATTAGGTGGGTAGGCTATGAACAAATTACTTTGTCAGATTAAAACACCAAGTGTAACTGCATCGTAACCGCTCAGACTTGCTAACCTTTGGTTTTTCACCACCCTTTCTCCTAAGTTCATTTGTATTTTTGTATCTTTTATTGTTAAATTAATGTAAATTTATGGAGAGAAGTAAATTACTAATCTAATCGTGTAATAATTGCGTTGCAATGCAAGTTTGGGACTGGTTAATCTGGTCGACCTTCATACCACTGCTTTCATACCTTATTGTCTCAGTATGCAACGTTGTGCCCGGTCATAGACATAGACATAGACATAGAACATTTATTTTCTCCATTTGTTTGACATGACAAGTTTTTTTAAATATTACTTAATTATAGTAGTGCAGCAGGGCAGGGAAGGACCATAGGGTCATCTAGTCTCCTGCCCTGTCTTATAATTAAATTAGTATATTAAAAGTAAATGGTGAGACTGCGGATGACAAAATCAAATAGGAAAAAAATAATAATAATAAACAGTATAAATGAAAACAGTATAGGTGAAAACAAAAAATAATAAAGTTAGATGACACCTAAATCTAAACAAAACAATACAATTAATACAAGTAATTATGATTATTACCGTATTTTCCCGTGTATAAGAGACCCTTTTTTGCTCAGAATTTTCACTTTAAAAATAGGGGGTCTCTTATACATGGGAGTAAGTCTTTTCAATAAGATGCATAAATTGTGACACTAATGATTTTAAAGAAATAAGTGCTCTACAACTGTTTTGCGTGTCGCGTTCGACTATGAAGTGGTTGTAAGCAATACAAGCATCGTGACACAGGCATTATCTCCTCGTTTTCTCTTTTCCTGTTACAGGTTTGCAGGTACGCACTTTAATATATACCAGTACTCTTTTTCTACAACACATTAACTGGTTTTATTTTGTTTTCAGTACCGCACTGAGTTGAAAAAAGTTGTACTTTACCCTCTAAAAATGTCCGTCTGAAAAAACTTTTTTCCAGAATTTTTGCCTAAAAATTGAAGGGGTCTCTTATACACAAGGGTCTCTTATACACGGGAAAATACGGTATATATATTTTCAAATAGGGGCCTTATTGACAGGGGATTTTGACTGTATGGAGAGATAAAATAAGTATCAAAAAAAGTGTAATATAGAAAATTTAAGAGAAAAAGTAAGTATAAGAAAGAGCAACAATTACTTAGGAGATGAGAAGAAAAAAAAAACACTTGATAGCTTGCTTATTAGTCTTACAAGTTATGTATTACAGGTATATTCATTTAGTAAGAATTTTGTGTATTTTTTGAAAGCAGAAAATAAGCTACCTCCAAAGGTATCTTTTGGCAACGAGTTCCATAATTTAACTCCTCGTGATTTTAAGCTATTGAAACCATGTCGGGTAAAAAATCTCTCCACAAAATACTGTTCATTAGAAGCAGCTCTTGTGGAGTAGGAATGTATATTAGAAACATTAGTGAAATATTCACTAAAAAGTTCGGGTAATAAACCAGCATTGAATTTATACATAAATTTGAACAACTCAAGATTGTAAATATCTCTTACTTTTAAAATTTCTAATTTTACGAACGATGGTGTAGCGTGATCATAATTGCGAGCAAAAGTTATTAATTTTACTATTTTGTTTTGTTGTGTCTGTATTAATTTTTGAATTGATGCAAAAGCCGTACCCCATGTTAAGATGGAATATTGTAAATAAGGGAAAACTAACGAATTATATAGAAGTTTCAGAATATATTGGTCAACGTGGTGCCTTACTTTTAAAATTGTTCCAGTAATTCGACTTAATTTGTATGTTATGTGTTTTATATGTGGTTCCCAAGTTAATTTATTATCAATGAGTAGGCCCAAGTATTTGATGTTGTCTGTTTCTTCAATTTTGTGTTTGTTTATTATAATATGAAATTTTGGATTATTAGCATTGTTAATTTGCTTATTGTTGATTATCATAAATTTGGTTTTTTTGTAGTTAATTGATAGCTGGTTTGCCCTCATCCACAGGTCCATTTTTTTCATTTCGTCATTAACAGATTTTTGCAGATTATTTATATTGGAGTCAGACATGAACAAATTAGTGTCATCGGCAAATATTCGGGTTCGAAAGTTGCTGCATGTGGGAAGATCGTTAATATAAATTAAGAATAGAAGAGGTCCTAAATTAGAGCCTTGTGGCACTCCACACGATATGTGTTTATAGTCTGATGATACATTGTTAATAGATATGAATTGTTTTCTGTTAGTTAGATATGACTGAATTAGTTGCAAAGGTAGACCTCTGATGCCATAATGGTTTAATTTGACTATTAGTATACTATGCTGTACGGTATCAAAAGCTTTTGATAAGTCTAAAAATATTCCGCAGTTCAGTAATTTTTTGTCAGTGTCTAGAGAGATCGCGTCTATTAATTCGGATACAGCAAGGGCAGTTGAATAATTTTTTCTGAAACCAAACTGGTATTTACTTAGGATATTACTTTTCACAACAAACTGGTATAATCTCTTGTAAATTAGCCTCTCAAAAACTTTTGATACTGGTGATAAGAGAGATATTGGTCTGTAATTGCCAGGTTCATGTGCAGAGCCAGTTTTATATAAAGGAATAACTTTTGCTATTTTTAATATATTTGGAAAAGTTCCAGCATTAACCGATTTATTAAACAGTAATGTGAGTATTGGTGAAATAATTTGACTTGCAGATTTAAAAAAAGATATTGGTATATTTTGTGGTCCTGGTGATTTGTTTGAATTAAGTGTGTTTAAAAGTGTGCATGTTTCATTTTCAGTAATAGGATTAATGAAAAAAGAATTTGGGTTAGGGTTTTTTAGAAAGTCAGTAAAATTAACGTTAGGTTTAGGTATTTTGGCAGCCATGTCAGGGCCTATATTTACAAAAAACTCATTTAGTTTACTGGCAATATCATATGTATCTGTATAGTCCACATTATTTATTGTTAACTTACTTGGTGTTTGTCGTGTTTTTGGATCAGTTTTTATAATACTGTTTATTGTTTCCCAAGTTTTTTTCATGTTATTCTTGTGTTTTTGCAGTGTTTCAGTGTAATATTGTTTTTTTGATGATTCTTTGACATGATTTAATTTATTTGAGTAGGATTTGTAGTAGATTTGTTTGTATAAATTATTTGAGAGTTTGTGTGATTTGTAAAGACGTGATCTGGTTTTAATACTATTTATAATTCCTTTAGTGATCCATGGTTTTTGAAATGTAATAGTGTCTTTCCTAGACAGAGTTTGCAAAGGAAAATGATTATTAAACACATTGAAGAGTATTTCATTAAATTTGCTAAATCCCTCATTAGTTTCCAAGTCATTAAAATTTATTTTGGCTAATTCTAGCTGCAGGTTATTTAAAAAATTTTGTTCAGTTGAATTTTTAAAATTTCTTGGGGTGATTTTGTTGGATTTGATTTTCAGTTTAGTATGCTTTATAATTGCAAACATAGGAAGATGGTCGGCTACTTGATAAAGCAAAATTCCAGGTGTTACGTGGTTGGTGAGGTCATTTGTATAAATATGATCAATGAGTGTATTAGTGTGATGAATTATTCTTGTTGGTTTAGTTATAATTGGCACAAAATTATTAGAGAATAACATGTTTGTATAATTTGTCACTGAGGTTTTGCTGTCACTATGTAGTAAATTAATATTTATGTCACCGCATATATAGCAAAATTTGTTAGTTCTGTTAATTTGGTCAATAAATGGATGGGCTTCTGGCGAGAACCACTTTTCACAGCCATTTGCATTGATATGGTAGGACTAGGTGCTGCCATTGGGTACTGGATACCGGCTTGCCAAGTGCTGAATTGTATATTAAAAAGTTACTCAAAAATATATAATTAGATTTATATCTATGTCTATGAAAGTAGCACAGATGTATTGTCTGTATCCATTATTAACATCATCTGGTCATGATGTCGACTTTTTGCAGAACACAGCCCCAGCGATGCCGACATAAAGACAATGCAAGAATACTACTATTGTGTTCATTTGACGTACCATTTGTCAGATTCCTCCTGTGTGTAAAAAAAGTTCGTACATGCAGAACTACATTTATTTGATTTTTTCCTAGAGCTGCTTCTATGTGGAAATTTCTAATATTCACAAATTGGATGAATACACAGGTAAAACAGAAAGCCAAACTCAAAACGTAATGGCAGGCTAATAGACAACTCTTTATTCCAACAACTAACATGTGATTTTTTTCTAACAGAATTGGATAGTTTGAAAAGCAGTTCTTGAGAGAAGTTTCCCCCCTTCCTTAATTTTATGTTGGGACTCCTTAACCTCTTTTTGTTTTTCTTCTTTTATTTTCCAATTTTTCACCCTCTGTAGCTTTTTGCCTAATCTGATGTGCCATTTGAAGAAAAATATTAATCAGTGGATTGTCTTAGAAATAATGAACAACTTTGTTTAATTTCAGATATTTTTGCTGGTGGATCAGGTTAAAATTGGCAGGGAAAACGCCTTTCATTGACCAAATCCTTCCTCTGAAATGCCAACAAATTTACGGTACGTGATTGACTGAAATTGATTTTTTGTGGTATGATTAGGGTTGCCAATTTAGAAAAATAGAAACACGGGACACTCTAAAAATCTCGCTCTCTGTTTAGTGTTACTATATATAAAATTTTTGCATACCTAACGCACCCAGACCAATATATTATCTAAAAGTAGAGACACAAGTTCAAAACATTAAGCAAGTTGCAGTCACATCAGTTTTGTGTGAACTTCTAGCGTCATCAGTTTCTTCGTTATATTTGGGTTACTTTCATCAAAAGAATCTGAGAAAAGAAAGTCTAATTACTTGAAACAGAACTAAATATGGGACATTTGGTGTATCTAAGAGGTCAGTATGGGTCAAGAGACAAACTTATCAAACATGGGACATGTCCCATATCTGGCAACCCTATGTATGAAGGGACTGCTGAAGTATTATTTTTAAAGTGCCTGATATTTTGTATGTACAGATATACCTGTATATCTGTGTAAGCAAATGTATGTATGTGTACTGTAGGGAACTAGATGAATATAAATATATTTGTATTGTACTGACGGCGAAATGCCATTTGTTTACATTATGCACCACTTTTCGAAAATCTCAATTCTTGTAACACTCTTTTGGTCTCAATAAATTTGAAAATTTTCTCTTTTCCTACTTTGCTTCATGCTGGTTTGAGGATGAACCATTATCTGTCGGAGGAATAATATAACAACAGCAAAATGCTAATTGTTTTCACCCCCACCCCTGCACTGTAATGGTTCTGTCCGTTACGAAGCCATTGCACACTGGCCTCTATAAATACGCTGGGATGTAATAGTTCTGCCATCTCAGCACCTGTTCCACACAGGCATGGAGGACATAAAAGAGCAACCTGGCAATTTATAATCAAACATTTGGTGTTCCTGTGTGTTTATTTGAGAAATTCGCATGGACCAGGAGTATCAGCGTCACCGAAATTAATTACTTAATAGTTCAGCAAAGTTGAAGTGTCACTTCCATCTGTACTAAGCAACTATGAATCATGCATTTGATGCGGTGCTGCATGAGCGGCATGAACATAATTAGTTTGTTGCAGACATCAGCCTCATTCGTGATCTCTTAACTTACCACATGAGTAGATTTCTGACTATAAGCGTTCCAAAAACAGAGTTACTGCTTTAACTTCAAGTTAACTGGTTTGTTTTGTCGTATTAAATCCCCACGCATAATACATTTAAAAAACCTCATTTAAAGTGTCACTTTTTGTGGGGATTTCCAGGTGTGCCACTAGGGGGTTTAGGATGCGGTACGATAGGTCGAGGGTGGAGAGGAGAGTTCTGCCGTTATCAGCTCATTCCAGGAATGTATGAACACAAGACAGTACGTGCCAACCAGGTACAGTGTTAATAATTTCTGCAAGACTTCGCTTATGACAATCTTAGGTTCTTAGGTCTGCTTAGGTCTTAGGTTTGACTTCCAGTAGAGTGCAAATTTTTCATACTTCCTAATATGGTATTACTTTCATGCATGTATATGGTTCTGTTACAGAGCCATAATGTTGGAATGAAGAGGGAATTATTGATAATTGAAATACTAAAATCAGACTTAATCCGAAAAGAAGGAAATGTTGTGAAAAAGTGGGGACATATACGGTTAAAACACCGCAACTTTATTAAAACTTTTAATTTGCGTAGTTAAAAAAATCTTGTGAAACGTTTCGACAAAGCTACTGCTGTCATCATCAGTGGTAAATTTTTACAAACATACAACTAGTTTATGTAGGCGGTGCCTGCAGTATAGAACATTATGCGCTAATTATATATTTACAACAGCTCATTTCCTTTTGGCTTTTGTAAAAACATAATTAGTGCATAAGTTACTGTATCAATTTCTTTTCTACTGGTCTGCTTAATCATTACCTATTTGGCTTTTATAAATACATAATTAATGCATAATGTTCTATATTGTAGGTTCTGCCTATATAAACTGGTTGTATGTTTGTAAAAATTTAATACTGATGATGACAGCAGTAGCTCTCTCGAAACGTTTGGCATGATTTTTTAGCTATGTAAATTAAAAGTTTTAATAAAGTTGTGGTGTTTTAACTATAAATCTTTTTAAGTGCCTGCAATAAAAAAATTGACTTGAAAGTGGGGAGAGATCTAGATTTGAACTAGGCACCTTTGCGTCACAAGTTAAATGTATTGCCGCAGATCTCCTTGTGACCTTATAGCCAATGTTAATTTAGTTTTTTATGTCATTGTACTTTCGTATTTTAGTTTATAGTAACGATAAGGCGACGTGGCAGAACCGTCTATCAACAAGTTCTCAGTCCTCATCGAAGTTCTAAATCGTCGCTGAAGTCATGGCGGTGGGGTTTTAACCCGAAGAAGGCGTTCTACCACGCCCTCTATCCACGTTCGTGGTCTGTTTACGATATCGAAGAATACAACGTGAGGCTTATCTGTAAGCAAATCTCTCCCATCATTCCTCACAATTACAAAGTGAGTCGACACATTTTCTGTTATTGTGTGATTTCTAACTTAGGTTACATTTGATTGTAGATTGTCTGAATGTGTGCAGTTGATGCTGTATGAATGGCTTCTTATGTACAGGGTGTCCAATAAGTCACTATACACTACATTTTCTTAATTTTTTAACATTTTATTTTCTAAAATGTTTTAAACTTGGTTCGGATGAACTAAAACTGTCGGCAATTCTTTTGGTCAAATTAGAGGAAAATATGAAAAGAACTGCAACACTAGGAGGCGTTGCTATTTTCGCTGCTTTCTTCAGAGATATCAAAAGCTTCGGCGACAAATCCAATCGCAAGTCGGATGTCTTGCATTGAGTGTCTTTTTGCTGTCCATGTAAGTTGAAGAAGGGATGCAAATTGTTGGAAAACTACAGTTGTCGGTAGTGAGAGAAAAGTGCGGTCCATGTGGTGCTCTGAGTTTCTGCCAAACTTCAGTTGGCGACCGAAAAACCTCTAAGGTTACTGTCATCACCATGTCAACGGTATTCAGTCGAAAAATAAATGAAAAGAATTGCTAACGCTCCTTTTTGACTTTTGTTGAGATCAATTTAAACCGAAAAATAGAAATCAAAGTTTATAGGGACTTTTGAGACACCCAGTATTTCAACTCACTAGTTGCACACTGCAACCCATACTGTATGTCAAAGGCTACTTAGTGTCTTACACCTGGCAGGGACTGGACTGGAACTTAGCTAATTGTAATGACAACTTTCAAAGATGACTCACCGAATCAACAGAGGTGCCTGGCTACTTTCGGAATCTGTACATCCTCCTAAGTTAGGTAAAGAACCAGAATCAGTACGGCAAATGGAACTAGTCAAACAATTGTTGTAAACGTTAATTTGTGTGTTTTGTGAGTAGTAATATATTATGAATCATACGGCTCGTACAGCATAAATCTGATAATCGATCTTTGCTCTTCTATCTTTTTTATTCGTTGACGTTTCGATGAATTTTGTCAAATTTCATTTTTAGATTTTTTCATCTCATGCAATGATAGTTGGCGTACCCACCTTACATCTTAATTTTCTCTTCTTTTTTCCTAAAAACACTGGTGAAAGTTTCATTTTGCAGTATAAAAAGTAGTATTTTAACATCAATAATACTGCAAAAACATTTCTGATAATTAAATAATAAATTAAAAACTTATTAAGGGCTGGCGAACCCAACTATTGATGACGTCAACTGACTTAATTTTCAACATCAAAAACATTCCATGACGGTGTTGCACGTGTTTGTAAAAGCGAAAATTGAAGTACAGTGCTACTGCATGATATTCAGTGTGTTGTGTAAAACTAGGCAAGCTTTAAGATAAAAATTCAAAGCTCAAATTCACCGCTGCGCTGACGCATGAGCTGTTGAATGTGTGCATTTCGTCACAAACTAACGCATCTGAACTGAGAGGTACAACACCGGTTTTTTGTGCATTGTATATGCAAAGTGCAGGCACTAGTGACTGTCTAACTAGCGAATGGCAAAGTGCTTGAAACAGCGAACAGCTAGTGGCGCGAACCTGAAAATGTGTTTGTTCGGTAATAATTCTTTCACGTAAGTCATTTTTGAAAAAATAGTACGTTTCCTTTTCCTTTAATATATTTTAAAGAGTAGATCGTTTTGACCTGCAATTTAAAATTGGGTCTGATTTTGCTTTAATTAAGATTTTCGGAATACGTGCAGTCGATGCTGGATGAATGACTTCTTATGTACGGGGTGTTCCAAAAGTTACTATACACTTTACTTTTTCTTCATTTTTTTAACAAACCGAGCAAAATGTTTGAAAATTGGCACAGATGAACTGAAACTTTTGCAATTCTGATAGTGAAATTAGAGTTTACGGTTTAAGATTAGGTCCAATTTTACTGTAAGGTTTAACTATATAGTTGTGAGTTTCTGTAGCGTAATCAGATCACCTGCACATATGCCAACTTTGGTTTGTTCAGTATTTTTTATTTACTCTTGGCTATGGCGCTTTGACCTGAAAAAAACTGAGCACAAAGTTATCGCATTGGACTCATGTTAGCTGTGAACTACTTATGTAATGTAGGACAGTTTATCTGAAAGATTTAGTGCTATATTGATAAACTACAAACTTTTTACCGCATTGAGAAGCAATTTAGTTCCTTCTTAAATACATAAATCAAACCGCTAACTCTGTTACTGTGGTTTTATTTATCTCACTTTGACTTGGCTATGACTATGTATTTGTAGATTATTCGCTTGCGAAGTAACCTGTAAAGAGGTCTGTTTCGTCGTGATCTTTTTGCTGTTCTTCTTTGTGTAATAAGCCCTTTCACACTTCCAGCAATTGACGATGATGGTAAAAAGGTCAAAGGTTAACTAAACCTAACATCGTTATCTGAACGAAACAACGCATTTGTTTGCAATTTGTGGCACCCATGCTGTTGTAATAGTCACAATTCTTGGCGCTAATTTTTGCTTCAATTGTGTCATTTTACGTGGATTGGTGGATTGCTGATGCTATTTTGTTAGCTGGTTTTCTCAGAATAACTCGTTAGTTTAAAACTATACGCGTGTAATATATAGTAAAATAACCACTTTTCACCTGTTTAACCTACGAATAGTTACATACATAAGGTCACGTGATGGTTGTAGTTAAGCAAGAAGAGCTGGGTACACTTGACCTTTGACCTACAGCAACTACGCTTGCACCTAGCGAAACTGTGAACAGGTTTATTATGTTTTCACTTATTTGAAAGGGGGCTATAACTCAGCTAGTAGACCAGCTAGAAGCTGAAATTTGGCACAATGTGCTTTGCTTAAAGCTGATGTGAATTGGGACAGAATGAGCTGTGAAGGAAAAAAACATGTAATTTCGTAAATTCAAAAAGTCAGTATCTCCAGTTCTGTACACGAGAATTGTGCAAAACTTGGCGCTGCCTCCACTACTGTTCTTGTTGTTGTTGTTGATGCTGTTGCTGTTGTTATTGCTGTTGTTGCTGTTGTTGTTGTTATTGTTGGTGTTGTTGTTGATGTTGCTGCTACTGCTGCGTTGTTGTTGCTGCTGGTGCTATTATTATTATTATTATTATGTTGTCGTTGTTGTTGTTATTATTATTATAAGCTTTAAGCGAGCAATCCAATGCTTCACATTCCGGACTAATTTATGGCCCTTTCAAGCAATCGTTAATAATGGAATATTTTTGTTTACAGGACTCTTGTCTTCCGGTTGCTGTGTTCGTTTGGGAAGTCGAGAATACTTCGGACGAACCGTACGAGATTAGCATAACGTTCACGTTTAAGAATGGCATGGGTGTTCCTGCTGACAGGTACGACATTTGGGCCGCGCCTCTTACGTGCTACTATGTTCACGCAGGAATGTTTGTGGCAGTACTGGAACTTTTACCATTGTCAAGACAGATCTTATAACGTGAGCTGCTGAACTTGCAGAGCTGTCTCAGACACGTTTGGATTTGGCTGCATCTCCCGTAATGAGGTGAACAGCCAGAATCGGCATGGCAAATGAAACCTCCCAAAGCAACTTGTTTGTTAATTTTCGCCATTGTGTACATACCGTGACCTCTCGGCCATATTTCTTTTAATAAATGACAGTGTTGGATTGCAGATTTAATCTGCTAATTTTTCTTTGGAATCTATGTTTTCTGTGAAAAACTGCTGAATTTTCTGGACGAAATAAATGCAAAAAGTTTATAACTCTGCCAGCAGTACTGCCACAATCACTACTGCTTTGAACGTAATGTTATTTGATATCCAACATTTAAATGTTCCATTCTACATGGCTTCCTCAGGGACTGCATACGTAAATGGACGACATTCAGTATAACGATTAAACAGAATTTTGCCATTTTGTAATTTGTAATTCATTATCCAGTTCAGCATAATTTTTAAGTAAGTAAAAAAATTATTTGTCTCTGAATGTTACAAAATAAACATAAACAAAAGCTAAAAACTAAAATAAAGACGGGAAAGAGACGGGGTGGCGAAAAGACCAAGGGTCACCAAGTCAACCTCCTCTATCCAAACTGAAGAAAATTAAGTGACCTGTCAAGTAAGGTATGTACAAATGAAAATAATCAGCAACTTAACCAAAAAAAAAATGAGGCAACAAGTTCAAATGAGTTTAAATTTAGAAACAGTAAATAAATTTGGCCATGAGAAGAGGCAAAATTTAAATTAGCAAACACAACGGAAAATTTAAACTCCTTAAAAACAAAACTAATAATTACATATAAATCAAGAACTCAAACCAACATAAGAAGCAAAAAAAATGAAGCAATATCAAGTCATGAGTAAATCATCACCAGGTCACCAACTATAATTACAAATTACATTATCACATTGTAACTGTTGTAAATCAAATCAGTCGTAGTTACAATAATTTTAACGAAATTATATTGATAAGCTATTATGTGATATAGTTAGGGAAAAAATGCAACTATAATTATACTAATTGTAATAGAACTACATTAATACAGTTACTAAACTACCTAGTAGTATATTAACCAGAAGTACATGCAGCATGGTGGGTGAATAATTCATTTAATTTCAATAAATCTTCAATTCATTGAAATGAGACATTATCACAAGTCCGACTTTCATTATGGCTTATATAAAGCTTGAGAGAAAGTCCATGCGTAGAATACGTAATTATTATTGTTGTTGTTGTTGTTGTTGTTGTTGTTGTTGTTGTTGTTGTTGTTGTTGTTGTTGTTGTTGTTGTTGTTGTTGTTGTTGTTGTTGCTGCTGCTGCTGCTGCTGTTGTTGTTAATTAATTAATAATTATTAATAAATCCTACTGTTTTTTGTCACCAAGGGCAGCTGTTTCTTAGAATAGTCTATCATGTCTGAGACAGTTTCTATGGTTATAAGATAAACAGTTAATAAAAGTCTACAGTCACTTTTTTTTCAGGGAGGGTTACAGATTTACAGAATAGCTTACTATCTCCAAGACAATTTCTATGAGTAGAATACAAATGTTTAATAAAAGCCCACAGTTTTTTTATCAGGGAGGGTGGCTGTTACGTAGAATTGCTTACCATGCTTGAGACATTTCTTACAGGTAGACTACAAAATTATTAATAAAAGCCTGCCATCTTTTCAGGGAGGGTGGCTGTTTTGTAGAATTGCTTGTAACCATGCCTGAGACATTTCTTACAGGTAGACTACAAAATTATTAATAAAAGTCTGCCATCTTTTCAGGGAGGGTGGCTGTTTCATAGAATTGCTTACCATGCCTGAGACATTTCTTACAGATAGACTACAAAATTGTTAATAAAAGCCTGCCATCTTTTTATCAGGGAGGGTGGCTGTTTCGTAGAATTGCTTGTAACCATGCTTGAGGCATTTCTTACAGGTAGACTACAGAATTATTAACAAAAGCCTGCCGTCTTTTTACCAGGGAGGGTGGCTGTTTCACAGAATCTTTCCTCACCGACAATCTTGAATCTGGCGTAGGAGGAGTAAAAATACATCAGCAGTTTAAAGGGATGCCTTGTGTATACGGAATTGCAGCCGCTGCAAAGGTGCGTCTGATTAAGAATGTTAAATGTACATCAGTTTCTCTTAATTCAATAATAATGTTCAAAGATGGCGACACGAACCCTGTTATCTGAACATGCGTAAAATGGCGACATCTATTTTGCGAAAGGGGAAGCACTATACGCTAGCGCTTCTTTTAAAGTTTCGTGGTTGACACTTCTCACTTGGTTACATTCATTGTGCTAAGCACGTCGACGAAAAATTGCTCCTTGTGATTTATTGATTTTTCGTTACTTTCGTTGTCTGTAGAAAGGAGTTGATATCTCGCACAAGCTGTCGTGGAATCCTAGGGGCGATGGTGCTGACATCTGGATGGAGTTGTATCAGTCCGGATGCTTGTCAGGAGAATGCGGTACCGATCGGATTTTTTTTACGTTATTGTTAAAAAATGAGTGTTTAAGATATTGATTTTTTTATACACAATTTTAATACCTGTCCTACGGTTAATAGATTAATATTTCCTTAACATCTTATAATATAATACTATTAGTATTGGAATCGAGAATCTTTGTTAAAATATTGCATAGCTGCCCAAAAAGCAAAGTGTTTCAGTTTCAGAGTTTCGGATTTAGCATTCCTTCCATTTTATCAGGGGCGGCTCGTAGCTAAAATTCGTGGGGTGCTGCTTCAGAAAATTTTTAGCCATTGTTTTAATTCTGTGTAAAACGAAACAAACATATGTACTTTTAATGTCGTAAATTGTAATTGTAATTTTTTACGAACAAAAATATGAAAGTTTATACATAAGCTTGATAAAATTCTAAACAAGGAAAATGTTTTGACTGTGACAACACACACTGTGTGAGCGACAGTACTTTCTCTACCTAGCAGCAGATGCTGGCAGTGCAGAGTACAGCGTGTTATCTCAGACATGTGTGCATGGCTGCATGCGCAAAACAGCCAAACATGCCACTGTGCTGGTCTGTCAAGCAAACAGTACTACGCTCTCGTGATCTGGTTCAGTACAAGTATGAAGAAAGAACTAAAGGAAAAAAGACTTATTATATTGAATATTACCAATCATATTGAGTGATAATAGGGGGTGCTGCAGTTCCACAGTATCTATACACAAGCCGCCACTGTATTTTACTGTAATAGCCATTTTTATCTATTATTACTGTAACACCGCGAACTCTGTAATAACTGTTCAGTGTGGCCGAAAAAAGTACTTTTGCACATACTGTCTGTTCATTTGTTATTAAGAATTGAATTCAAATTAAATTGAGTTTAGCAGTTTCAAATTAAATCAGACTCAAACTTGACACGAATTGGAACATTCAATGCATTCGAACGTGAATTTAAACGTTCCACGTACAGCGTTAGTATTTACTGCTTACTGATTATTGCAAGTATTAGATTCTTCTGGGTCGTAGTGCCGTTCTTGTATGTTTATGTACTGCATTTTTGTATATTATGTTCTTATGATTACGTTCGTAGGTCAGAGTGTGGGTCGCATTGCCGTTCTTGTATGTTTACATACTAAATTTTTGTATATTAAGTTCTTATGATTACGTTCGTAGGTCATAGTGTGGATTGCAGTGCCGTTCTTGTATGTTTACGTACTGCATTTTGGTATATTATGTTCTTATGATTACGTTCGTAGGTCGGAGTGTGGGTTGTAGTGCCGTTCTTGTATGTTTATGTACTGCATTTTTGTATATTATGTTCTTATGATTACGTTCGTAGGTCAGAGTGTGGGTTGTAGTGCCATTCTTGTATGTTTATGTACTGCATTTTTGTATATTATGTTCTTATGATTACGTTCGTAGGTCGGAGTGTGGGTTGTAGTGCCGTTCTTGTATGTTTATGTACTGCATTTTTGTATATTATGTTCTTATGATTACGTTCGTAGGTCAGAGTGTGGGTTGTAGTGCCATTCTTGTATGTTTATGTACTGCATTTTTGTATATGATGTTCTTATGATTACGTTCGTAGGTCGGAGTGTGGGTTGTAGTGCCGTTCTTGTATGTTTATGTACTGCATTTTTGTATATTATGTTCTTATGATTACGTTCGTAGGTCGGAGTGTGGGTTGTAGTGCCATTCTTGTATGTTTATGTACTGCATTTTTGTATATGATGTTCTTATGATTACGTTCGTAGGTCAGAGTGTGGGTTGTAGTGCCGTTCTTGTATGTTTATGTACTGCATTTTTGTATATTATGTTCTTATGATTACGTTGGTAGGTCGGAGTGTGGGTTGTAGTGTCATTCTTGTATGTTTATGTACTGCATTTTTGTATATTAAGTTCTTATGATTACGTTCGTACGTCAGAGTATGGGTTGTAGTGCCGTTCTTGTATGTTTATGTACTGCGTTTTTGTATATTAAGTTCTTATGATTACATTCGTAGGTCGGAGTGTGGGTTGTAGTGCCGTTCTTGTATGTTTATGTACTGCGTTTTTGTATATTAAGTTCTTATGATTACATTCGTAGGTCGGAGTCATGTAACCAAGCGAGGCCAGGAAATAGCATGTGCCATTTCTTCGCGAGTCACAGCGTATCCTGGTACTCCTGCGTCTCTTCAGATGTGCTGCGTCTGGGACATGCCCAGGATCCAGTTTGGGGCAAAGCGACAGTTTTACTATAGGTGCGTTTCTACAGACGTGTACTGTTTCATGTTGTACTGCATCTTCATATTTTGCTCTTCTTTGGCTGTTTGCTGAATTATTTTTGAGTGTAAAATTTTTAGTCGTTACTAGGAAGTGCGTAGGATAGGGTCTGTTTGTCTGCCTGTCTGCTTCAAATACCCACACCAGTCAGTCAGTCAGCCAGTAGGTGCTTCAGAATTCTCTGACGACAGTCATTTTCAGCATTGTCTGTCATCATGTCTCTGGAGTCACATGTCCTCTAACATGACCTTCCTGATCACTTTACTCCATGCTGCCCTGTCACCCGCAACCTCCCATGTCTCTGTATTTTTGATATCTAATGGTGTGTTGATAAGATCTTTTTGGATGAAATTGATGTAAGTTTGCAGCAGTCGTTAGTTTTTTTCTTTCTGCAGTGCTTCTTTGAAAGCTGATTTTAATGGACTGTCATCTGGTAGTCGTATAACATGTCCTGTCCATCTTAATCTTCTCCTTTTGATTTTAATTGTCCATTCCTCTGTCTTGACTTTATTGTACAAATCCTGGTTTGATATTTTCTTTGGTCATTTTATTCCTAGAATGTTCCTGCAGTTTCTTCTTTGAAATGCATCAATTTCTGACTCGTGTTGTGCTTTGATTGTCCATAATTCTGAGTTATTGAGAAACACAGTTTCCACAAGTGCAGCAAAGATTTTTAATTGGCAGATCTAAACTGTTCCTCTTACTTTTAAAAAATTTTTGTCTATTTTCGGAAGGAAAATTTGAACCGATTTTTCTACGATTCGCGTAGAGAGAAACCATAATGCAACGAATACCTTTTCAAAGAATTTTCGTGTAAGATATATTCCTCTGCATTGGCAGATAAGCTATCAGACAACATGTTTAGAAATAAAACCGTCACCACTAACTATGAATTACATTATAATGCACAAACAGAGTATTACACACCCACAATGTGCTGGGGCTAAGATACAGAGACAAACACATGGGGGTATTTGATGGAGAGATTTGTGCCATCACCTCTGTAGATAGCAGGTGAAATGATGAAAATTATTAAAAAACAAACTCATATGTTGGTTTGCCGGACAAAAACGGGCTTGCCGGACAAAAACGAACAAAAAAGTCCGAATTTGCCGACTGTCCATATTTTCGGATAGTAAACTAATACAGTAGGCTCGTGGTAATGTAGAATCAATCGCTTAACTGTCTCAGAAACATCTGCTGCGGGCCACTGCTATGCAAAAAGTATGTAAAAACGGTCAGCAATTGACTCAAATAACTCTGCATAATTGACTCTATTGACTCTGATGTAATGATGTAAGCAAAGTGACGGCCCGCCAAGTGTCTACGAGCTCGTGAAATAACGGACTGTGTCCTTAGTAATGCCGGACTTTTTAACGGTCCAGATTTTGTCCGAATTTTCCAATAGCCATAAAAGTGAGGTCCTTCAAACCGAGATATGAGTGTATAAACAGGTAATACCAGAAACCTTAGCTCGTTTAGAATGACTCCTGCTTGTTTCATACACGGTCTGCACTTGTTTATGTGATTTAAATCAGTTTTTGGAAAAATTTCCAAGGTAAATTTGTTTAGACCGTTTTACTTGCTATATTAATATTAAACTATTTGATAATTGGCTCTTTAAGGGCAGGCAGGATGATTTTTCATATACTACCCCATTTTCAAGTACGGTAAAAAATATACATTTCAACACAATTAATACTGTGAAAGCATTTCAGATAATTAAATAATAGATTAAAATCTTAATTAATGCCGTGCTAGCCCAACTATTGGTGACATCACAAACTAACATAATTTTCAACAGCAAAAATATTCCTTAAGCGTGTTGCACGTGTTTGCGAAAGCAAAAATTGAAGTACAGTGCTACTGTGAGATATTCAGTGCATTGCACTAAAAATTAGCAAGTTTTAAGATAAAAATTCAAATTTTTAAATTTACGCTATGTTCATATATGAGCTGTCGAATATGTGTAGTTCGTCACAAACTAACATGTGAAGTGAGAGGTACAGCACCTGTTTTTTGGGCATTGCGTTTCCGAAATACAGGCGCTGGTGCCCGTCTAACTATCGAATGGCGAAATGCGTGTAACAGCAAAGAACTAGTGGCGCTAACGCGAAAATGTGTTTGTGTGGTAATAACTGTTTTACGTAAGTCATTTTTGAAATAGTATGTTTCATGTCAATCTTTTAAAGAATAGGCTGTTTTGATGTACAGTTTAAGATTGGGTCTGGTTTTGCTTTAAGTGTGCACTTTTCTAGAATTTTTGCGCATAATCTTTTAAATTTGATAGAAAGGCAGAAATTTTTTTATTGGCTGTTGTGTCCTCTTCAGGCAATAAAATGGACTGAATGGAATTTTTGCAGGCGCTACACTCGCTGGTTTGGCAGGAACGGCAACGCAGCACCAGCTCTGTGTGCATATGCTTTAAACAATTACAGAAAATGGGACAAAGCAATAAACGCCTGGATCAAGCCAATACTCACAGATACGTAAGTTCACTTTTTACTTTTAAGGTGTGGTGGATGACTCTGGTTTAAAAGATTTCTGGTCTTGCTGTATGAGATTCGCGAAGTGCCAATAATAAAGTACATGGGCACTCTTCTAAACACCGAAGATGATCATAAAAGTAGAAAGGAACAAGCAGTGAATGCTTTCTTCAACGCAAGAATGTATTAACCGGCAAGAAATTAAGTCTTAACGTAAGACTTCGATTATTTAATACTTACGTTACCAGCATATTTATGTACAACAGCGAAACTGGGGGTTTAACGATCACTCAAGAAAAGCAGATTGACACATTTCATAGAAGTCTTCTTAGAAAAGTTTTAAAGATAAGGTGGCCATACATAATCAAAAATGAAGATTTATACACCAGAACGAAAGAAACTTCTTGGAGTTGAAAAGTGAAGATCTGAAGATTAAGATGGCTAAGACATCTTCTAAGATTACCAAATGAAACACCAGTAAGAATCATCTTAAAAGAAGCCTTAAAACCTTGGAAAAACCACCTGGCAAAACTAAAAACAACTTGAATAGCTAAGATAAATAAAAATCTTCAATCAAATCTAACTTCAGGAATAAAAGAACTTGCTGTTAGCTGCAGATAGGAGTGGGTGGAATACTCTAAAAATGATAAAGCCTCAATATCAACAAAAATGTAATGGGACCTTGAAGGTTGCTACATGTTAGCATCGCATAGTGCAATTCATCACTCTTGAATGTTATTGTATCATTTAATGATCACTTTTTGTTGGCACAAGTGTTTGTGGTGTATTACACAACAGTTGACATTCACTGCAACTGTTTGTGGTCTGTTAGACAACAGCTAACATTCACTGTAACTATTTATGGTGTGCTAACTGCAATTCTTGAGCTATTAGTCGTTCTAAGTGACTTGATAAAGGAAGACCGGACCCAATTGTAAACTGTAGCTACCCTAATAATAAAACAAAACGTAATAAATGGGACGTAATAAAATAATAAAAACGAGACGTGCAGATAAGAGAAACGGAAAATAATAATACTACACTTTCTAATCACAAGTACTTCAAGGTGTGGGAATAGCTGAGCGGTCATATTGTGTGACGGTCATAGTTCCACAGTTAAGCAACAGTGAATCTGGTAAGAAAACTCAATTCTGCCTGGCACGAATCACCTCTCTTAGGTAAGTTAAAGACAGACATACATCTCATGTCTGACCAAAGCTAAAGCATTTCAACTAGTTTTGTATCTCATCCTAGAGCATTATTCCTGCTAAAGAGCTAACTACGTTCCCATCCCACCACAATCGAAAAAGAAAAATTTAAGTAGCCAATACAGTACCATCTTGCATGTCTGTATAAAAAAGGGTGTTGGAAATATAATCACAAATCGAATCAAATCAGAAATGGGCACACATTTGTTTTTTAAAGGAAAACTGCAAGATTTTTCATATCCTACCCCATTTTGAAGTACAGTAAAAACTACACATTTTAAGACCTATGACATCGCTGAAGCATTTGTGATAATTTAATAATAGCTTAAAAACTTAATTAATGGGCGGTGAGCCCCGCTAATGATGGCACAAATGAACATTATTTTCAGCATAAACATTCCTAGAACATGTTTGCGAAAGCGAAAATTGAAGTACAGTGCTACTGTAAGATATTCAGTGTGATATACAAAAAGTACATCAGAACTGAATAACATTTGAACTGACAGTTACAGCACCTGTTTTTTTGTTCAATGCATTTCTCAGATGTGGGCGCTAGTGCCCATCTAACCAGCGAATGGTGAAATAGCCGTGTGAAGGCGAAATTATGAAATTAGGTTTTGGTGGTAATAATTCTTTCAAGTAAGTCACACTTGAAAATTTTCAATATTTTATAGGGTCGATTGTTTTCAGCTACAGTTTACGAGTGGGTCCTGTTTTCCTTTATCAAATGACTTAGATGGACTAATGGCTGAAGAATTGCAGTTAGTACACCATAAATACTAAATGGTGAATGAATGTCAGTTGTTGTGTAACACGCCACAAACAGTTACGTTGAATGTCAACTGTTGTGTAATACAGCACAAACAGTTATGGTGAATGTCAACTGTTAAGTAACACACCAAAAACACTTGTGGCAACAGAAAGTGTTCTTTAAATGATACAATAACATTCAAAAATGATGAATTGCACTCTGCCGGTCTCATAAGCAATAGGTCAGGTCCAGTAATAAATTTGGGGTTGATTATTATAAAATATGGAAAATTCACATTTGACCAAATTTTTGCTGCTTTCTACTTTGCAGCATCAAAGCGTAGATTTAACTATGCCGACTTATGGACGGTTTTGGTTTGCAAGCACACGTATATAAACATATATAAATTTTGTTTAAATTTAGATGTCTACCTAGCTGGTACAAGTCAGCCCTGTTTAACGAGTTGTACTTCATATCTGACGGAGGCACAATCTGGGTGGATGTTGCGCAGGAAAAGGGCTTCTGTCCCGCACTCAATAACAATTCACAGCTCACTCACGAGTACGGCAAATTTGCTTACTTAGAAGGTACTGTATTTGTACAGGTTGTTGCAAAAGAAACAGTCAATCAAATTTAATGCTTTAAACATACGAATGCTGCAGCATTCAAACTCCATAGACATAGAACATTTATTTTCTCCAATTAGTTTAACATCAAAAGTTTTTTAAATATTAAGTAATTATAATCATGGAGTAGGGAAGGGAAGGAGAACAGGGTCATCTAGTCTCCTGCCCTTTCTTATAAATAGATTAGTATATTAAAAATTAACGGTGATGCTGCAGATAACAAAAACAAATAAGAAAAAATGATAAAAGAAACAGTATAAATGATACAAAATATCCAAAATATCTGAAAACAAAAAATAATAAAGTTATTACCTAAATCTAAACAAAACAATACAATTATTCAGTAATTAGGATTATTATATGTAGTAGTTTCAAATGGGGTCTTATTAACAGGGGAATTTGACCAAGGTTAGTGAGTAAAAAAAATAAGCACAAAAGTGTAATATGAGAAAAAGTAAGTATAAGAAGGAGCTTAGGAGATGAGGAGAAAAAAGAAAAAAATTTGCTTATTAGTCTTACAAGTTATGTACTACCGGTATGTATTGAAGAATGTCTTTTTGCACTAATGTTTTTCTTTTACTAATAGGTATCTTTACGACCACGACCTTTGTTACTTTATTAATAAAAGGTATAAATCAATTAAAATGAAATTACTCATTCATCACTTTCATCACAGCCTATATCTTTATCTGTTTCCACTTGGAAAATGCTCTTAGCTTATAACCAGCAAATACCAGTGATACAAAAAATTTTGAATATATTATTGTAACATTATACAATTATAGTTATTACTATAAGTATAATGTATAATTTAATCTCTTCTCCCCCACTTAAATCTGAGTATATATATCATTGTATACACAAGTAAGCAATATGGTGCATTGTAATACAAATAAGTGATACATTGACAGATAATCACATAATTCATATTCATAACTATTTAAAAAAAAATTTCACTCTTTAAGGCTCACTTAAAATCATAATTACATATTATGTTTTCCTTAACTTTCAGGTTTATTGCTCTTATACCACTGCTATTATTACATCATTTACTTCATCCTTAATTACATTAAGTTATCTACAGAAGCACGCATAACTATAATCATTTTTTCATTTAAGTAAGGTGAGTGTGTTAATGACCGTATGGTCGTACACTTACCTCGCACTACTCAAATCTTTTATTTAAAGTTTATTAATGTGTATGATATTGTATTTTGATGTGTGAAAATAAATTCATAGTTCATAGTTCAAAGTGAAGTCATACAAAGGTATATGTAGGAAAGTAGGAATAATGAAAGAAACAATATAGTATTGTTTTAATGCAGAAGACTAAGTTAATTTTGTCATTTTTATTATATTTTGACTGCTCTGTTTGTTTTGTGACACCCTGTACTTCCTCTGTGTGTCACATTCTTAAGCATTTAAGTTGTCGATTCTTTCGTGTTTGATAAACACTAATCTTAATGTTTTTTATGCATAAGACACACACTGAAAGCCACGAACTAACAGTATGTGACACATCCTGCTTAACTGTGGCGGGACGAGAACCCGTCAAGTTGTAAACGATAAGACTTTAAAATGAGGTACTGAACTGATAGTGGTGTCTTACCCTTGCTTGGATATGTATACATCCTCCCTCTATGGAGTGAATGATGAAAGGCAGTGTGGTAAATGAAACCATTTCCCGCTGGTCGCCCATCCACGTTCTACTCATACTCACCATTGCTTGCCTTAGATTGCAAAGCACTCGTAGGTACTAATATTTATAAATTTCTTTTTTAGGTCAGGAATATAGAATGTACAATACTTACGATGTTCATTATTACGCTTCTTTTGCACTCGCCATGCTGTGGCCAAAATTAGAGCTTTCGCTACTATATGATTTTGGTATGTATCGAGCAAGTGATGTTTATAAACAACGTCCAGTCATTAACGAAGGGCTTTAACGATGATAATTTAAGTAAGTACAGTATGACATCGTTATAGCAAACCTGCTTTTGACCCAGAGTACTCTATAGCTAAGATATGCTATAAGTGTACGTGGTAGTAATATGTATATGACTACCGGATAGATGGGCAAGCATGTGTAAAAGTCCATAATAACTTACAATTACATTGTAATGCAGGCAACGGGGCCCAGTAAAAACTCCATAATAACTTACAATTGCATTGTAATGCAGGCAACGGGGCCCAGTAAAAACTCCATAATAACTTACAATTACATTGTAATGCAGGCAACGGGGCCCAGTAAAAAGTCCATAATAACTTACAATTACATTGTAATGCAGGCAACGGGGCCCAGTAAAAAGTCCATAATAACTTACAATTACATTGTAATACAGGCAACGGGGCCCAGTAAAAACTCCATAATAACTTACAATTGCATTGTAATGCAGGCAACGGGGCCCAGTAAAAAGTCCATAATAACTTACAATTGCATTGTAATGCAGGCAATGGGGCCCAGTAAAAAGTCCATAATAACTTACAATTGCATTGTAATGCAGGCAATGGGGCCCAGTAAAAAGTCCATAATAACTTACAATTGCATTGTTATGCAGGCAACGGGGACCATAATAACGCTGTACTATAGAAAATATAAATGGCTAAGTAGGTGTATCAAACTTACCAAGAAAAGGTTCGAACTGTCCTGGAGGAATAATGGGGTAGCCAACTCCCACATGGGTGTGTTGGTGTGTGTGCACATGCCTTTATATTCACGTGAATGCGCTGTATTCAAAGCTGTTACGCTACTTAAATAAATGACGAAAGTTCATTTTCTTTTGCGAATTTGCAAAACCGGCGTGTAGGTGATAATCCATGTTCGCTATAATGGTGTTATACTTTACGTGTAAAAGATTGCAATCCGTTCAAGGGTGATACCTGTTCAACTTCGTCTAGTGAATGATGAGAATCAATTTGAATTTAACTAAGTGAAGTAGTGTAGTTCTGGGGTATTTTGTATGCAAAATGTGTGCTCCAAACAAGTATACTGGCACTCAGGCTAAAGTGTCACGATAGAAATGTAAAAATAAATATACGCGGACAGAAAAATAGTTCTAATAACGTACTAGTGAGCTAACGCACTCTCTAAAAATACCTTTACGTGCATTTTGACCTTTTAGCATCTGTAATCCAGTATGAAGACAAGGAGCCAATCAAGTACATGTTTGAAGGGCAGACGGATTTTCGCAAAGAGCAGAATAGTGTCCCGCATGACATGGGTGATCCAGGTTAGTTTAATTTAGACTGAATAAGAGGCTTGTGCATGAAATCATTTATTTGCTACTGTCACAGTATCGTTTATATCGCTTAAAGCACAAGAAAACCGTCCACTTACATAAAGCTTAAAAAATTCGTCTTGAAATTTTAAACCGCTTACGTACTGCCTTTTTGCATACAGGGCTTGCGTCGGCGGTAACGCTGTATAAAACATGTAAATTTAAACTTCCGTGATGACCGTTAAGTGCAGCCATAAGTCATTTAAAAGTAAAGTTTAAAATTATTATATCTTTTAAATAAGACTAAAAATACGTTTTTGGTTTGTGAGTGGCGCACCCTGGAGGGTGAGCCAGCGACATTTTACCAATTTGGACGAACATTTTAAATGATTATTTCTAGTTACATAAGTCGTTCCACCAGGTAAGTGAAATGCTAAGTAATATAGGTTTGCATTGAAAGTTTTTTGGGACATAATTTAACATTTCCTTTTCTTCCCCTGATTTACGTTTGTGTAGGTGACGTCATGTAATGGCGCGTGCGGAACAGTATTGCGGGAGATTTAAAATAAAAACAAACGAAAAATCCTTTCAACGCGAATACGATATGTGCATAAAATTGCTGTAAAGTAGTATAATTTTTTAAGGCGATTTTTCTGAAACCAACTTCAGGTGCCCCGTTTCTTGTTCTTTAATGCTACTAGCCGCCTTTGCATATTTCTGTGTTTTGTACAGCAAAAGAAGTCAGAAATCTTTTATGCTATAGCATATTTGTATAGCTTAAATGCTACAAAATTTGAATAATTAGAGATCTAGAGATTTATTGGCATACAAAAAACATAATAACACAGCATAACAAGCATAACAACAGCTAGAGAAATGTGCAGGTAGCCAAAAAAACAAAAAATACAGATCTATATATTAAAATAAACAACTACAACATATCACAAAATTTAAAATATATATTTTTATGACATAAATACTTAATTTAACATTGACTATTAGCAACTGCTGTTATTGATAGATAATAGGCATTTCTTATGGTAGTAAATAATTATAAATACAGTATTTTGCATACCGAGATACAAATTATGCATACTTTAACTTCAGGGATGAGAATTTTCCGCGGATGCGCGGAATTCCGAGTTTTTGGAAGACCAGTAGTGCCATTTTTGTAAATCGCGTAAATTCATTGATAAAATTTTTAAGGACCCAGTACTTCATTTCACAAGCTGACCGCTAGTTGGCAGGCCTTCGCTTTGTTTACATCACGTACATCAGTGTAACCACGTGTATATCTCTATGTATAAACATATAGAATCAATTGTGTGGAGTTATTTGAGTCAATTGCAGACAGTTTTTGCTTAGGAGCGGCCAGTACTTAGGCATTTTTGGGAGAATTAGGTATCATGTATCCTTGATAGTTGGATATTTTAAGTTATGCATCAAACAAGGTAATTGATATTTTAAGTCTACTTAGAGGCTCTCTGTGGTCACAAAATTGCAATTTGTTGCTGGCTCCAAGGGGCTCTGCCACTCAACCTCATTGGGGGCCTAGGTGGCCCCAAAACCCCTGGCCTGTTTCGGAGTTTTTTGCAAATTATCATTCTCATCCCTGTAACTTATGTTAAACTATTAAAGCAGTCGAGTACAAATTTAGAAACAGAGGCTACAATTACGGTCCTAAAAGAAATATAAATTTGTTTCGTTTTCTTGTTGATGTTCCATGTGAGTAATCATGATTGCTTGTTGTCTGAGGTGAGAATTCCTGTAGTGTCCCATTATAGTTTAAGCATTTTAATACAATTATAAAGATTTTAATGCAGTTGTAACAGAAATGCATTGTATCGTGTGTCTGCTTGCAAACCAAAGCCGTCCGTAAGTCGGTACAGTTAAAACTACGTTATGCTGCTTCAAAGTAGAATGCGTCAAAAATTTGGTCAAAAGTCAATTTTCCGTATTTTATAACAATCAACACTAAATATATTGGAATTTCATATTCTAGAATCAAATTATCAATAAAGTGTTCAAAAAACACTAAACTTAAATTTTATAACTCCTTACCCACTTTTCTGGCTAGAACTTACCGTATATACTCGCATATAAGCCGACCCCCTAAAACTGCTTTAAAATGGCCAGTTTTTGCAAAAACCCGTATATAAGCCGACCATCAACTTGTCTAATTTCAAAATCATTGTCACTACCACCCTCATCGTCTGACTTTACATTACAAACCCGTATACATTTTTAATATTTTTTATCTAATGAATACAAAAAGCAGACTTTTATTGAAATGTGAATTTTTTCTAAAAAAAAAAGTGGGTGGACGGCGATCCGCCACGATCCCCCTCCAATACACCACTGGTGACACACAACAAAATAAAGAGTCAGATAGCGATGAAAATGTGTGGCTGGAAAATTGGCATTAGTGTCTGTCCTTGTGTTCATTTTGTTTCATGCGCATATAAGCCGACCCCCTGATTTCAGTATTGTATTATATAGTTCTAAATTCGGCTTATATGCGAGTATATACGGTAGTACTGCAATTGTAAAAAAGCTAGTATTTTCTAACTCTGATTGTAGCTTGTGGAAGCAGTCATTTTGCTTCGGTTTTTTTCTGTTGCCAAGTCCAGATCTTCATCAGGAAGAGCCCTTTACTGGATTCAAACATAACTTCAACGTGCTCTTGCAAAGTCTGCAGCAAGTGTTTTGTAGAAATGCGACAAAAAACAATCGCTGACTTTAATAGTGATTTTCTCAAGATTATGTTTTTCAGTGCGCAGCCTGCACCTCAACTTCAACATGGATTATCTCAGCTTTGAAATAACATAGAGTGATGAGCTTTGTATCAAAATGATCCTCATGAATAACTAGAAAAGCTTAATTGCCGACTTGTGGACGATTTTACCACGCAAATGCACACTTTTTTACATATATATTTCTGACTTGTGTTTTCATACCGCCTGCGAATAGATTCTCTCTTTTCTCTACTTGATGTATGATCTATGGTCTAAATGTATGATCTATGCTCTAAATGTGTGATCTATGGTCTAAATGTATGATCTATGGTCTAAATGTGTGATCTATGGTCAAAAAAAGTAAAGTATAAAATGATTATTTTTCTAGACGATGAACCCTGGGAAAGAATTAACGCTTACATCATACACCATACCGGTGACTGGAAAGATCTGAATCTGAAATTTGTACTGCAAGTTTACCGAGACTATTTGCTGGAAAATGACGTACAGCTGCTTAAAGACATGTGGCCAATCATCTTGGTTAGTTGATTTAATGCAATTTGTGTTTTATACTGTTGGTGTCAGAACAGAAGGGCCTAGGTTCGAGTCTCAGTCAAGGTGCAAAATTTTTCTGACTTTCTAATTTGATATTATTTTGTTTCGCTTGTTTTTATTTGGTTTAATGCAATTCGTGTTTTATACTGTTGGTGTCAGAACAGAAGGGCCTGGGTTCGAGTCTCAGTCAAGGTGCAAAATTTTTCCGACTTTCTAATTTTATATTATTTTGTTTCGCTTGTTTTTATTAATGACTGTTAACTACTAGTGTGTTTTATTAATTCATTCTTTCGCGATGGATGTCCACGAGAATTAAGAGATGACATCGTTGCTCTTAGAGTTCTCCAAGTGAGATACGTACTGTTTTCCAGCTACCAAACAAGCTGTAGATTCTTTAATGTCAAGCTTAGAAAATCTCAGAGCATTGTCAAGTGAATTTAATTTTTGACTGGTACCCTATAACATTTTTTTTAGTTTTAGAAGCCTATTAGGTAGACGAGTTACGTCATTTCTAATTTCTAGCAAAGCAAGAATGGGACCCATGCCCCGATGGAGCGTAAGAATAGGCGCTGTCTTTATGTAATCTCGACACACAAAGGGGACAGGTAGATAGCCCATCGCTCGGGCACCGTCCTTACCCCAGTACTGTACCGTTCAGGGAGTCAGTTAAGATGAGTAGGTCTAAGAAGGCAGATTTGTTTGAGTAGTGAATGGTTCGTGAACTCCATGAGTAGGATTTGAACTTTAAACTTTTGGCTCAGCAGTTATACGTCACCGGCAGTTATTTCAACTTGTTCAAAGTTAACTATATTTCTGCATACAGTTTATATAGAAATTGTTATATTGGTTATATTTTGTATATTTGTTATGTTTTGTATATTTGTTGTTTCTTGTATTTATTATATTTTGTATATTTGTTTTATTTGTTATGTTTGTTATATTTTGTATATTTGTCATGTTTGTTATGTTTTGTATATTTGTTTTGTTTACTATGTTTTGTATATTAGTTATGTTTGTTATATTTGTTATATTTCATATATTTGTTATGTTTGTTACGTTTTGTATGTTTGTTATGTTTGATATATTTGTTATGTTTCGTATATTTGTTATGTTTGTTACGTTTTGTATGTTTGTTATGTTCGATATATTTGTTATGTTTCGTATATTTGTTATATTTTGTATGTTTGTTATATTTGTTATGTTTATTATATTTATATTGCAGAGTTTAATGGATAAAGGTTTAGAACAAGACACTGATGGAGATGGAATTATTGATAACCGGGGTGCTGATCAAACTTATGATTCCTGGAAAATGCACGGTGCAAGGTACCGTTAAGTTCACTGCTATAAAAAACAACATATAGTAACCACGCAAATGTATACATGAGCACATTGAAGTTGTGTTTAAATCCAGTAGAGGGCTCTTCCTGACATAGATCTGGGCTTGACAACAGAAAAAACCCGAAGCAACATGAGCTACTATCAGAGTTTGAAAATTACAGGTTTCTTACAAATGCAGTACTAGTTTCTTTTTAATAAACTGCAGTGTATGAACGCCTGAGTGACTCCAATCTACAGGTAAGTGTACAGGTAAAAGACTGGTCACATGACCTGTTTAAAAGGAAACCAATTTATAACAGAAAAGAGGGGGTAATACAACTATAAATGAGCACACTTGGTTTTTGTCAAACTTTCTTGTTCTGCTAGTGCCTACTGTGGAGGATTATGGCTTGCTGCATTAAAGGTCACCTGCACAATCGCGGAATTGCTAGGTCACACGGACGAATGCTACAGGTTTGCCACTGTGTTGGAGAAGGCCAGTAAATCTTATCAGAAGAAGCTGTGGAACGGTAAGATCGTTTAGCTGTACTTTTTGGTTAATAACCATCTACAGTTCTGCTCTCAGCGGGATAGAAACCTACAGTCAACCTCGGATATAAGGGACACCTCCAGACCGGAAAAAATCGTTCCTTATATCCGATGTCCCTTATAGCCAAAGTTGAGTCAGACCGAGGGTGTATCTAGACCTGTACTTTTCTGTACTATTACCCATATTTTTATGGATTATTGCTGCACATTCAGTGCAAACGGTATGTAGGAAGCTCCTTCAGTGATGCGAGATGTATGTGACCGCGGAAACCGAGCTGTTCGAAGGCCGAGTTTGCGAAAATTTGAGGTTAAAAATCGATCAATTTCGCTTTGATCATAGGGCCCCTTATATGCAAGGTAATTTACCTGGGTTTCTATTACATGGGACCTGAAGATATCGTCAATATAACTGAAAGTCCCTCATATCCGAGTACTTTATATACAAAGATTTTTACATTTGAAAGACGTTAAGAAAAATCGGGACTGGTTTTGGTGGTCCCTTATAAGCGAGTATGTTATACCCGAGATGGATTGTATTAAAATTTGGCAGTAGACAAAGTTAATGTTTGAGAAAAATGTTAGAAATTTTCAGCAAAAAAATTACAATAAGTGCCTCGTGTAATTAGTAACATTAATTCAAAGTCGCGATCACTTCACGCATGGGTGCTCTCACTTTGAAAGAAACATGACGTAATCTGGTTGCCGTGCAACCGATATAAACACTTATCCCACCAGGTGGTTGAGGGAACTTCTTTTGCTACGGCAGTTACTGTTATCAACTATCAGCGATCTAAAACGTTAAATGAGAGATTATTAATACATTTTTGCTTTTGATGAATGTTACCCAGAATATAATGAAGGCCAGCTAGGACTGATAATACAATAATCTCCAACTCGGCTAGTTTACGGCGACAAAGTAACAGAATAACTATTTTAGCAGTCTAAAACTGAAATATATAAGTTAGGTAAACCACCCGGCACCTACTGTATGTGCGCAGACTTTCAGTGCTTATCCGTCATTATATTGCGTAGTACTTATCCATTGTGGGGTAATAATTCTGTAGATTGATGCTATGTGAACACTTTAACCCTTTCATTACTAACCCTTACACTGCTGCCCAAGTTTTTCTTGTAAAGGATGAAGATTCTTGTAAAGCTCGGCACTAACCGCAATCACCCAAGTCTGTTTATTTCACTGCTACGGCTATTGCAAAAACACCATAGAAAAGTTTAACAGCCGTGGGATTGGGGTTGCTTCGCAACAAGTAATGCTAACCAGCCAATCAGCGCCTGAGGGCAGGCGCATTCCATAATACTGTACTGTATAGTATGTTCTCATGCAAAATTGCTTGTTGATAGTTGGTGAAACGTATGTTTAGTTGATTGTTCTGCATTCTTATAAAATAATTACATATTGTGGATTACTAATATGACTTCTGAATATATGATGTGCTTATTTGTGTGGGTGTGTACGTGCATGCGTGCGTGCATTAATGTGTGCCTGGATGTGTGTGTGTGTGTGTGTGTGCGTGCGTGCGTGCATGCGTACAAATAAAAATAATTTTCAATATTTGTGTTTATTAGCATGTGACTGTTTGTTTATTTACAAGATTCTGTTTTAGTAACACACCACCAGAAGTTATTGTCAAACATGTAAAAACCAAATTGACCCTGTTAAAAAGCAACTACGTAGTGAAAGGGTTAAGGTTATTGCGACTTGAGCCAATTGCTAATTTTTACATAAACACGATTAACGAATATTTAATCAGCTAGTATAGCGGAATTTTTGAGTGAACTGCAGAAGCTTTGTTATGCTTCAGTGCTGACCTGGTGGATTTTTTTCCAAATATGTCGTCAGCGAGGTTCATTATTTTAGTGAGAGATAAGAATAACTTGAATTCCTTTTTAAGCAAGGCAATTCATGTGCGTATGTTACGTGGTAATTTCAATATTTTAAAATGTATATTAAAATAGAATGAATGTTGTGTGAGGGCTGGTTTTTCCTTTAACAACACCGTGACCATTCAGCTGCTTGCCCGTGTTATTCATTACAACTGTACCGTTTACTGTTGCAGGGCAGTATTACCGGTTTGATAGCAGTAAACGTTCTTGTAGTAACAGCATCATGTCTGATCAGATGGCTGGGTATTGGTATCTCAAAGCTTGCGGAGTGGAAGATAACGTAAGTGCTTTTAATTTCTAGTTAATTTTTTTGTGTAAATGCATTCCAGACAGGGGCATTTCAAGTATTTATCATGCCTTAGGCTGGTACAGTGGAACCGCATCTTACGAAAACCCTATTATATGAAAAATTCAGCATTCGAATCGGGCTTCGAAGAAATTTCCTTCCCATTTAACGAAAAAATATTCAAGATACGAAAACGAAAATCGAAATACGAAAACCGACAGCGGTCCTCCCAGAATGAGTTTCGTAGCATCACGGGAATGCTTTGTTGTGCTCTTATTTCACGTGAACGCATTCAATAACCGTGGGTCTGAAAAATATGAAAGTGGTAGGAGTTTAAGTGCTATCTCAGGGTAGTTTGAGTGAAACCCTTCGACAATTGGTCATTAACGAACATATTTATTTCCGGTGGGTGCAATATTTACACTTTATGTGACTGTTTTCGGGGGGCTGGAATGAATTACGCCATTTATATGGTAAATCTTGTCTCATAATACTAAAATTCCAAGATATGAATTAATTTCGTATCTGGAGGTATCACTGTAGTTCTGTCCCGCCCATCTCTATTGTGAATTTATAGTTGTTTATGTAGTGAGAAGCTTAAACAATTACTTGTGGTGTATTAGAAACACTATTAGCTTCTAGTTGCTCATTATATTTGCAGTGCAGTGCTCTTGTATAGAAGCAGGCTGCACAACTGCTTGTTATTTAATACCTTGCACCTGTTTGCTATTTAAGAGTCATTCCGTGAGAAAATCAGCAAAATAGTGGAAGGTGACAAATCACCGATTTTGTTCATATTCACAGGGTTTGATGGTCCCCTCAGATGTACTCCACAGCCAAAATATTAGATTTCAGAAATGAGCCGTTTCTGAGAAAAGCCGCCATTTTGATTTTTTTCGGATTTTGGCCATTTTGGCGTAAAAAATTGCCCATTATTTCTCACGTTATTACAGACAGTAAATGAGCGATCCAGCACTAGTTAATTGGTGATATATATAGTAGGGGTCTTACCCTACCGTACCATTATCGTTGCCAAATTGAACCTCCTTTTCAGTTGGTGTCATCAGATTGCAAAAGATACGTGTCTGCTGCTGCTGAATTTAGACGCCATTTTGAAATCCCCATAACTCCACTGGGGATTTGGGGGACTAATCAATATATTTTTATTTGCAGCTTGACTAGTCCTACAAATGCATGAAATAAAATTTTGGCCAGCGATCTCCCAAGAGTCCAGAATTTTTAGCCAAAGTTGCTCTTTTTTGCCATTTTCACAACCTTGACCTATATTTAGCTATTCGCTTTGGATGACGGTGTTGCCATTAGAATCGATACAAAGTGCAGCAACGTCAATGTTTATAGTAATAATGGACTGGCTTTACATGTCTGGGCACTCCTAGCAACCAGGCCCCTCATCAGGGGCCGCATTCCCTTCGAAGGGCCCCTGTGACGATTACAACATAGTGATTTTTATAATCTGTATAAAACACGGAATAATTTCATGTACATAATAACAGTTTCGTGTACAACCTGGGCACTCCTAGCAACCAGGCCCCTCATCAGGGGCCGCATTCCCTTCGAAGGGCCCCTGTGACGATTACAACATAGTGATTTTTATAATCTGTATAAAACACGGAATAATTTCATGTACATAATAACAGTTTCGTGTACAAGTGCTCGGGCTATATACCTATGGCCTGTGGATCAATACGGGGGCCTCGGGAGGGCCCCACTGTCTTGACTGAAAAATAGACTTCAGTCAAAAAGGTTTAGTATCGCTTTGCTAAACAAGATTCTAAAGTAAGGCGGACAAGGCGAGGCAAGGCACTATTTGTGAAATTGTGTTGAAACCGCCGCGAGCATCGAATATAACATGTTGCGAACCAATTTTTAAAACGCGCACAGCTTTGTGTGGTCTTGTATTCAACAGGCGAATAGTTGTCAGTCCCTGATATTTTTCCTCAAATCAATTCAAGTTAATAGTTAGTTAGTTACTAATACCTTGGTGTGACAACTTCGACAACCAGACTTCTGCTTACTAACAACGGGCGTTAACAAAAAAACTGGTTAAGAAACGCAGCAAAGGCCAGTACGACCCTGCCTCGGACTCTGTGTAACGTATGTTTCAAGCCATTCGCTCATATTGTATTTAACCGCCAGGTTTCCACCGTCTCGTAAAGATATACGCATATACACCGACTACCATATTCAACTAAACTCTAACGAGAATCAGGGCGCTGACGCTTATAATCGCAAATTTTCAAAATAGCAAAAAGGCAACAACAAATTCTTTACGTCCACGACTATTTTTTATTCGCCAATATTCAATGAAAAGTCGCACTATAGTAAATAATAATAAGCTAATAATTGATAATACATACAGTAAGCTGCTACTATGTGTTGCTATGGTAACCTCCTTATCAAAAGAGACAGAGAGAGACACAGAGAGACAGAGAGAGAGAGTCACAGAGAGACAGAGAGAGAGAGTCACAGAGAGACAGAGAGAGTCACAGAGAGACAGAGAGAGACACATAGAGATAGAGAGAGAGACACACAGAGACAGAGAGAGACACAGAGAGAGAGAGACACACAGAGAGGCAGATGGAGACACAGAGAGACAGAAAGAGAGACACACAGAGAGAGACAGAGACAGACAGAGACAGAGAAAGAGACACAGAGAGAGAGACAGAAACAGAGAGAGAGAGAGAGACAGAGAGAGAGAGACAGAGAGAGACAGACAGAGACACAAAGAGACACAGAGAGACAGAGAGAGACAGAGAGAGGCACAGAGAGACGGAGAGAGACACAGAGAGACAGAGAGAGACACAGAGAGACACATAGAGACAGAGAGACTCAGACACAGTGAGACAGAGAGAGACACAGAGAGACACAGAGAGACAGAGAGAGACACAGAGAGACAGAGAGAGACACAGAGAGAGACAGAGAGAGAGACAGAGAGAGACACAGAGAGACAAAGAGAGACACAGAGAGGCAGATGGAGAGACAGAGAGAGACACACAGAGACAGAGAGACACAGAGAGACAGACAGAGACATAAAAAGAGACAGAGAGAGACACAGAGAGACAGAGACAGAGAGAGAAACACAGAGAGAGACACAGAGAGACAGACAGAGACACAAAGAGACAGAAAGCGACGGAGAGAGACACAGAGAGACAGAGAGAGGCACAGAGACACAGAGAGAGACAGAGAGAGACACACACAGAGAGACAGAGAGAGACACAGAGAGGGACACAGAAAGACAGAGAGACAGACAGAGACAGAGACAGAGAGTGACACAGAGAGAGACACAGAGAGACAGAGACAGACACAGAGAGAGAGAGAGGACACAGAGAGACAGAGAGAGACAAAGAGAGACAGAGACAGAGAGAGACAGAGAGAGGCACAGAGACACAGAGAGAGACAGAGAGAGACACAGAGAGACACACACAGAGAGACAGAGAGAGACACAGAGAGGGACACAGAAAGACAGAGAGACAGACAGAGACAGAGACAGAGAGAGAGACAGACAGAGACACAGAGAGACAGAGAGAGACAGAAACTGTAATTTATCGTTTCTTTTTGAAATTTGCATTTTTTATTCAGAATTATTAATAATTCGTACTAATTTTTTTACGATTTATGTCACATTCAAGATCGAATCTCGTCAATTTATGGACGAGCTGGCCAAAATTTTATTAATGATCTAATATGCCTGGTCAAGCTGTAAATAAACATATATTAATTATACTTCAAATACCCGCCCCAGTGGAGTTATGAGAATTTTAAAACAAGGTGTCATTCAGACTGTAGCAGACACGCATCTTTCATGAGCTCATGATACCTACTGAAAGAGAATCTCAATTCATCAAACTCAATGTGGCAATAGGGCAAGACCCCTACTATATATACCACAGAGCAACTAGTCCTGGATCATTCATTTACTGCCTGTAATGATGTGACAAATATAGGTCATTTTTTTACGTCAAAATGGCCAAAATCCGAAAAAAATCAAAATGGCGGCCTATCTCCGAAACGGCTCATTTTTGATATCTAATATTTTGGCTGTGGGGTACATCTGAGGGGATCATCCAACCCTGTGAATATGAACAAAATCGGTGATTTGTCACCTTCCACTATTTTTTGACTTTTGCATGGTTTTCTCGCGGAATGACTCTTAATATTTATATAAAAGCTGTAGTCAGTAACTGCCTGTGGTGTGTTATAAAATGCGCCCTTCACATGAATATGAAAGTTTACACATTTTCCGAGGAGAATGAGAATTTTTCTTAAAATGTGACGCCTTCAAACGTTGGCACCCTAGGGCCTAGGCTATAGCCTAGTTAACCTATTGATTAATACGTCTCTGGTTACAGACACAATATAATGAACCCGCAGTTATTAAATTTTGAATCTAAACCTCCCTGAAAGGAAATATGTTAAAAGTCTGGATTTGAACCTGGCACCTTTGGACTAATACTACCAACCAGAACGGTTGGTTCTAAACAACAACTTTCTTGGTTGTTTTTTTAAGCAGTCTGACATACTTTAAGCAGATATCTGCAGCTTTCAGTGACAGGGTTAATACTAGCATGGGGTGTGTGGCAGGCCTGGCACCTATCTCATTACCAAGAATAATTCTTTAGAATGAAATCAAATGTGTCTTGGTCAGAGTTGATTCATGTTACCCTTTCCTCATGAATCAAATACCTGGAAGCACCATGAGAACTAAAACGTCTCAGATAATTTTCTAGGCTGCCACCCACCAACTTACTAATCAGGTTTGGCATCGCTTAACTTCGGTTGCTAAGTTCCTACCATGGAGATTTGATTTACTTCTGTTGTCGTAAAGGTACTTCCGGAGCAGAACGTCCGGACGGCTCTCAACACGGTCTTCAAGTTCAACGTGGAATTGTTCGAAGGAGGAACAATGGGTGCCGTGAATGCAATGAAGCCAGACGGGAAGCCAGAGATCTGCTGCCTACAAGCCGAAGAGAGTTGGACGGGAACGTCGTATGCCGTCGCCGCCACCATGATACAAGAGGTGAGAGTGTTATTGTGGTCTTTTGTATCGGTTCTCTTCCACGGGGACGTCGTATGCCGTCGCCGCCACCATGATACAAGAGGTGAGAGTGTTATTGTGGTCTTTTGTATCGGTTCTCTTCCACGGGGACGTCGTATGCCGTCGCCGCCACCATGATACAAGAGGTGAGAGTGTTATTGTGGTCTTTTGTATCGGTTCTCTTCCACGGGGACGTCGTATGCCATCGCCGCTACCATGATACAAGAGGTGAGAGTGTTATTGTGGTATTTTGTATCGGTTCTCTTCCACGGGGACGTCGTATGCCGTCGCCGCCACCATGATACAAGAGGTGAGAGTGTTATTGTAGTCTTTTGTATCGGTTCTCTTCCACGGGGACGTCGTGTGCCGTCGCCGCCACCATGATACAAGAGGTGAGAGTGTTATTGTGGTCTTTTGTATCGGTTCTCTTCCACGGGGACGTCGTATGCCATCGCCACCACCATGATACAAGAGGTGAGAGTGTTATTGTGGTCTTTTGTATCGGTTCTCTTCCACGGGGACGTCGTATGCCGTCGCCGCCATCATGATACAAGAGGTGAGAGTGTTATTGTGGTCTTTTGTATCGGTTCTCTTCTTCCATGATCGTTTAGTCATACATTGCATTGGTAAAAATACACTGAACTGCAGTTTTACAGTTCAAGTCTGTTTGTTTTAAAATAAATCGCTTTTCTCTTTTGACTGTTCCAACCATTAATAAGAGATATGAATGATAAGAGATAACCTTTTCCAGTTAGCCAAACTTTGAAGCAGTTTAAAGCCTGCTTCACCAGAGACAGTACATACGTCCTCCTTCCTAAAGAGCTAGAATCGGTACGGCAAATGAAACCACCCAGACTATTATTACAGTCAAACCTCGTTGTAATGCCAAGTCTAGGACACCACTAAATATGGCAGCTGAGATGGTGGTAAGGTGAGGTTCATTAAATATCAAAGCCATTGTACTGTGTCACCTCTATTTTGTTTCCTAGTTAATTTTAATATGTCACAAATAGTATAATATTATTATACAGTGTTCCCTCGCTACTTCGCGGTTCGTTTATCGCGGGTTTTCAAAAGTATTAATGTCAAATATTTATCGCTGTTTCGCGGGTTTTTGCGGTACTCCGTCTAAAGTATTTTTGCACATGCGTGGTACGTATTATACAGTAATGTATAGATTTGATGAATTTTGCATAGAAAATCACAAAATGTATAAAAATGTATTAAAAAAATTAATTCTAGCATTAAAAGAATATTATAAATGATAAAAATTACTATTTGCAATAAATAGTGTATTTATTCGGCCGATGAATACACACCAAAAACGAAATGTAGTACTTGCGCCCGCTTGAGATGCTACTTGCTGACGTGAAATTGTACAGAACACATAAAGACTTAAAATAATGTATAACTACTAAAATAAGTATAGCGTCCCTACTTCGCGGAAATTCCCTTATTTAACCGATAAGTGAAGGAACATTGTACATGCAACAATACATGTGTTATACTGTACGTTTTTGCTGCATTAACAAAATTAATGCAGGTGTAGTTCTACGGTGATGCATTGCAAAACTTTTAGGTAACACAATGTGTCATAGCAGTCCTGTCAATCTTGCGAAATACTGCTGTTTCCTCGTAAGAGAAACATGCAGCTACGCAGCCCACCCGTGCTCCCAACGTAACATTACTAGATGATTATGACTACAAATAGCTGCCCCATATAACTTGACCTTGAGTCAAACAGCTATTGAATTTACATCAATTCAGTACTGAACTAAAGCTACGCAATTCTTGTACTTTATTCCTTGTTCAAAACCCCAACATTCACTTTCATACAGTTACTTGCAACAAGACATAAATCTTAATTCAAACACCATAATTGTTTTTTCTGTTCAGTGGCCATTGTTTGTACAATAGAATGGCTGTTTTGCAGCAACAATTCAACATACTTTATCTTGGCTGGTGTTATAATGGTATATTTATCATGTAAAACAGACTTTCGTTGCAGCAGATACGTTAGCAGATGGCGGTAGGCGAATTTGGCAGTATTCTCTGTATTTAATACATTCTCGAAATCAGTACAGGGCAATAGTTGACATTATGGCGAGGCTGGCGTTATAACAGGTGGCAGTATAATGAGATTCGATTGTGTTATTATTATCATTATTATTACCTCAATGCTTTGAATAAATGCCATTTAGTTAAGGTGATACCTGTCTTATTTTTGATCAACGATTAAATTCTTTTGTCATTTTAATTTTAGAAATTTTCTTGATCTTGCAGGGATTAGTCGAGCAAGGTTTCAAGACAGCCGAAGGCGTGTACAGAAGCTGCTACGACCGTCTGGGACTTGGTTTCCAGACTCCGGAAGCTTTGTATGCCAAGCGGAAGAAGTTTCGGGCACTTGCTTACATGCGGCCGCTGTCCATCTGGGCCATACAGTGGGCAGTTGAAAGAGTTGTAGACTTGCATAAGTTACATTCGTCATAATGGTAATAATTGATGTGAATGTTGTATGTGCAATTTTGTTACGTTGTTTAATGAATGTCCACCCCGGTATTGAAAGATCTGCATGAATTGCATTTTAGTTTTTGGAAGACGGTATTGTTGTTTAAAAGGGTCACAATAACGCCAATAATGTTTCTGTTTTTATCTCATTTTGTCTCAAGTCAATCATCGTGTAAAAACAGAACACCTGTTGATTCACCGCACAGATATGGACCTGTTGATACGCAGCACAGATATGGGCCCATTGATACACCACACAGGTATGGGCCTGTTGATACACTGCACGGATATGGGCCCGTTGATACACCGCGCAGATTTGGGCCCGTTGATACACCACACAAATATGGGCCTGTTGATAAGGGGTGAGCACCGAACGTTCGAGTTTGAACATTCGAATCGAATTCGAACGCTCGAATTTGATTCGAACGAGTTTTTTTAGTTCGAACTCGATTCGAATCCAAAACTATAGATTCGAATAATTCAGCACTTCAATCACATATGTTCCTGATCATTAAAATGATTGAAACATCATACAATTAGCATAATTTAGCTGTGATTTCTGCGCACAACTTTAAGCAAATTACTAGTCATTTTATTGCAGAACAAAATCTAGTGACATGCATGATCTTTGTAAGACTAATTTTTACTGGTGGTTCGAAAACTTGTTCGAAAATCGTTCAGTCTCAATTCGAATTCGAACCAAATTCGAAACACTGAAGTTCTGTTCGATTCGAATGTCACAAATTCGGTTCGATTCGAATTCGCTTTCCGGTAGAGAATTCTCACCCCTACTGTTGATACACCGCACAGATACGGGCCTGTTGATACACTACACAGATATGAGCCTGTTGATACACCGCACAGATATGGGCCTGTTGATACACTGCACAGGTATGGACCTGTTGATACACTGCACAGATATGGGCCCACTGATACACCGCACAGGTATGGGCCTGTTGGTACACCGCACAGATATGGGCACGTTGATGCACGGTACGGATATGGGCCCATTGATACACCACACGGATTTCTCTACGGAAATTTGCACATTCATACTGAAAGTGATTTTAAGAAAAATTATAACTTAACATGACTATTGCCTACGACTTTAACGTGCTTATGCTGTTGATTGGTTAGTTAGAAAAAATCTGTACGTATTTTTCGAAAAATTCTCATGACAGGCGATCTGTATGAATCTCCATATAAACAGCAAATTTTTTTCCTTCCCGAATTTTATATAAACTATACCATTTAAAACGGTGTGAATTAATCCAATGCAGAAAACAATGCTGAAATATTATACTGTTTGTAAGCCGGGCTTAAAAGTGAAATTTCCATAATAGGTGGCATGCAGACTATCAGTTGGCACTTTAAACTGCAAAATAAGTCATTATAGTGGAAGTGTAATTATTGCTGTATGATTGTTTAAGGTGCACATATCTCAGAAGTGAGAAAATTACTTTGTAGGTGTCGTAAATTAAACACTAAACGAAATAAAAGATCATTAAAAATTTTCCTCTTTCCTTTTCCGTTACCGATAAGGAACAAAATTTAATGAAACCTAAGGAAGGGATGGCAGGAGCATCTAATTTAGCCAATTTATTTATTTGTAAATAGTTAAATTGCTAGTTTTTTTATGTTGTAATTGACTTACAACTTATGTTATTAGAGGAGCATTAAAATAAAAGGTTTCGATGTATCAAAATGTGTAGTCAAACGTTTTTGTACTGCTTACTTTGGAACTGCAAAAAAAGTCTGGCATTATAGCAAGATGCATTAACATCTACGTGTCTTGCAAATATAGATATTTTGTTAATGCTTTAAAGTAATAGTAAGATCATGATGGTAAAGTTTCAGGATTTATTGCACAGGTATTTGCAGTCATACAGTGACTAAATTGAAAGACACAAGACTTTTCGCAAAGCTCTTCAGTGTCCAATTCTGCAATTATATCAAAATTTTAGGTAAAAGCACAAAACTAAAATTGTTGCTGAAAGCAGCCATGTTTGTTACTGCATAAAATTAGTACAGTCAACCTCGGATATAAGGGACACCTCGGGACCGGAAAAAAATGGCCCTTATATCCGATGTCCCTTATAGCCGAAGTTGAGTCAGACCGAGGGTGTATCTAGACCTGTACTTTTATTCATATTTTATGGGTTATTGCTACATATTCAGTGCAAATGGTATGTAGGAAGCTTCTTCAGTGATGCGGGATGAGAGCAAATGTTTTGCATAATTTGGATACCATTGGAAAGCAACAATAAACGTTTAGATAATCGTATTTACATCAAATTAATGTTTTAATAAATTTGTTATAAACAAATTGTATTTGTTATTCCCTATTTTATTTGTTCATGCTATTATTATTATTATTTAGCTGCATATTTTTAATGGATAAATGCCAAAATGTTATGTAATTGCTAAAGTTATGTTATTATTGTGTTGTTATTATTGTAATTATTATTGTTATTATAAGTAACATTATGCTATTATATAAGTGCATGTTCAATTGTAGATATCTAGTTCTATTGCTAATTCATGATGGTGCATACAATGACAGAAGGGACTATTTTATGAAAAAACTCTTCCTTAACTACCACCTCAGAAAATTCCGAAGAAAAGGTTACTTAGTAACTAGGATTGCTTAATAAATTTATTCAAAATTACTATGATTCGGATATTCTGACATGAAATACATCGATAAAATCATCTAGAAACGGATCTTACTGGTCTAGACTCAGCTGTGCAGTTTTGTATGTGTCTATGCACGTCTATCTTGTTTTAAGTTTGTCTGCACATGTCTTTGTTGCTTTGAATGTGTCTATGCAGGTCTGTCTTGTTTTATGGTGTATCTGCGCATGTCTTTGTTGCTTTGAACGTGTCTGTGCAGGTTTGTCTTGTTTTATGGTGCATTCTTTTACAAGTGTTGTGCAACAAGTTGCGTGAAAAGTTGCCAAGTCGTTCCCACTGCGAGTTTACTCTCAGAGAGAAGTTACACAACAAGTTACAGGAGTACTCTGGACGTCTGAACTCACCATTAGATGTATCTGCACATGTCTTTGTTGCTTTGAACGTGTCTGTGTGTGTCTACCTTGTTATGGACATGTCTGTGCATGTCTTTACTGTTCAGAATGCAACTGTGCAGGTCCATATTGTCTGGACACATCTCCAGTGTCCATGGACGCTTGTACATGCTCGGCTAGTAAATAATAGGTTAATTAGCATTTTACAGTCTTCTATTAATTGATGAAAAATTGTAGTTCGCCATTTTCACATGAATGCATAAAAGTTTTTGTCTGATAAGTGATCAAGTGTTTCTTGTAATTACAGTCTCTTTTACAGCTTTTCTATAGTTTTACTTTTGATATTTTATACTACAATTACATAGCAGTAGAACAAAAATAGGTAGTTCAAACCTTGAATCTGTTTCATTCAATTACAGTTTGTAATGTAGCAACTCCATCAAAGGTTTTAAACTCGATGTTCTTGCATTTTCGTTGTATACAAGTTGTACTGTTGCTTAATGACGACTCGTATCCATGACAGTACGTTGATTTACATAGTAACTAGCATGTGGTCGTGGTGTTAGGTCCGTGTCACACAGAGAAAGCCGTAAGGAGCAAGCCATAATCCACAATAATCCGTAAGCCATAAGGTGCCTTCCGCCCAAAGGCGCATGTCGTATTCCGCGGTACGCAACTTGCTCTGTGTAACTAGCAAGACGTTCTGCTTGCCACAATCCATTTTTCGGTGGGATTCATCAAACTACTATAATTTAATATAATAGACACTATAGTTTAATAGTTAATGTAACTTTACCCATTACTGAATAACAGATTGTCAGTCGCATACACTGCATAATATGATTTACTGGTACGAATGCATGTAGTATACATTTTTATGTGTATTGTAGTAATAGTGCTGTGGGTTAAAAATACTTTTTAATGTTTATACTACATCGCTGTTATGAATTCTTATGATATAAATGAATTTTGTATAGAAAAGCTTAATTACACTAATTTTCACATTAGCGGCAAGCAAAAATGCCTTATGGTAAATGAAATTAATGGCCAAATTCATTTCGCCACAAGGCGCTTTTTGAACCGCTCAAAACGGCTTATGAGGAGCCTACCGCATATTATGGCAGACAGCTTACGGTAGGCAAGTCGCAGCAGGCGGAAGACGACAAATGGATTATCTGTTTAACAGGGACCATTTGTTAGCATACGTTCATTTTTCATGAGGCGGGTTTTTCGCCTCACGGCTTACGGATTATGTTCAGCTCTGTCTGACACGGGACTTAGTAATAATACATACCGCATACATTTCTGTCATAATATTCATTGTCGTACATGTGAATTTTAATTGATGTTTATCTTAGAAAAATTAGGTTTATTTATTAAATTGCCAAGCCATGGTTTAAAAGTTATCGTGCTAATGTGAGAATTACATGTTGGCTCTTATGAGTTAATAAATTGAAATTATTGCATAATTTGTTGTTATTGTTTTGTTAAAACACAGTCAATGTTTAACTAATGTAACATTTGTAACAACAACACTGGAGGTGTGGTTGGAAAATGCTTTGCAAACTACTAAATAACTACTAATGTAATTCAAATTTACATTATTTGTTCAGTTTAGTAAACAATATTTATGCTGAATTTAGCCTGATTAAAGAAAGAAAAGTCACTCAGTATTTTGGGTTTATTTTTCTTTTACGACTTGAACTTGGAAAAACAACAAAGAAGTTTGTTAAAAACTGCCTGTAAAGCATAAATTTAAAATATACTGCCTCTGAATAGAAATTTTCAGGCGTGGTGGTTGCATGACGTAACGGGGAGACTTCGTAAGTGCGTCATTGCTTTCCATAAGCGTGCACTGCTTAAACTAATTCAAACTTCTGCAGCTTACCTAGTCTTCAAGGAAAAATATTACAAAATCAGCTATCTAATTTTTTTGTAAAAACATGCTTTCGATGAAGATTGGCAGTGCGCTACATTTCCTCAAGACGTCACCAGAAGAAGGGGCATTGAAATTGGGAGCGCCCAAGCATGAAGTGATCACGAATAAAGAAATTTTACTAATTACACATAGTGCTTATTGCAGTACAATTATTAAATCCGTTTAACAGTTTACGCGAACATTGAAATAAGCCTAACACACTTGGCCTTTCCTTTAACTCTTATATGCATTACTCAAGTTTAGGATCTGAGTAGCACTTTTGCTAGCGAAGTGCAATGAAAAAAATCAGATTGAATGTAATGGACACTGTCCTGTCCTGTAATATGAAATAATAATAATAATCTTTAATCTAATAAGTCAGCTTAATATGTGCAAATACTAGTATGAACATAAACATTTGAACAATATTCAGATTCGATCTCTTATAATTTATCATTTATGAATGGCATATGAATTGTGACTGCTTGGTAGTCCGTTGACTCATGAGGTTTATTCGAAGTTACGGTCATTGGTGGTCGCGGATACAAACCTAGAACTTATTAAATAAAATTTATTAAACTTATTGAGGAACAAAATGTTTATTATGGCACTCAAACTAAATTCACAGAAAGTAATTAAAACTTAATAACATTGTCCGTCTCGGTAATCCTAACCTGCCGTGAGTACGTGTGAGTCCTCTCAAACCTCAGCTCAGAGGATATCTCTGGAGGCACCAGCCCGCAAACAATGCCAGTGCGCATGCACAGTTGAAATTCAGAGAATTTTCACCCTGGCGCCATCTTCTAGGTAACACACTAAATTCGTGGTAGTTACATAAATATAACCAATATCATTGCTATTAACTGTCAACCGAGTTGAAGTGACGTTAACATAAATTATACGCTTTTATGTTACGTACAACCTTGTGAGATCTGTACTGATAATAAACATACATGCACGCGAGGTTGCAGGCGTGAACGTGATACTAAATCAGAAGCGAATGTCAATGTCCGCTGATAACACAATAACAAATATTTATAGTTATAGTAACTATATTATTTATTTACTGACAGCAAGTCATAACATACATAAATTAACATGGGGGCCCCTGGACTATTGCCAAGTGTGTCTACGTAAAGACGGTTGAACTACAAAAGTGAAACAATTTATGCTTTTTTACACGGACGGTCCCCCATTGTTGTTGAGTGTTGAAAAAGATATTTGAAACACAACGCTATATGCACTTTAATATGCCGTACGCTAGGCAACATATGTCTACAAGAAAACTTCAGAGCAAAATTATAACATTGCCAACACAGGCATCTAAAATTAGCTATATTAACATCAATAATTAGCAAACAATAACATTAACAATCACTCGTAGCCCAGCTATTTGTGCAAGTTCAATGAATAACTACACAAAAACAATAAACAGCTCTTCCTTTCTCACTCTAACCTCATTGAAATACTAATCGACAATAATGATATACAAAACCGGTTTTTATTCGTGAACGCCTAATTTTTCTGGTGTTTTTTTTCCTACAATGATTAATGTATATACTATACAGTTTCTATCAGACAGCTAGTAGCAAGGGAATATCTAAATAGCAAGTGCACCATGTTCTTGCCAGCCAAAGTTTGTGTTTTTATTCAGTGGAGGTTTTAAATTATGCATTTCTCCTTCACTGAAGGAAGTCCATCACACATAGTAAGGATCATGTTGCAACCTTATAATTTAAACAAGAAAATATCACACTTAGGGGCCCATCCACATATTACAATCTCAAGTTTACGGCAGGTAGGTGGCAGGAAATGCACTGACGGTTTCCAGTTAATTAACACAAGTGATGTTGTTGCCTGTTCTTGGGAGCAGAAAGAATAAAGCTACATCAGTGTAACATTGATATCAATACAAGAGGTAGGTAGATGGTGGGGCATACGATAATGCCATCATAACGCATAGTAGGTAGGTCCTCAAAATCGGCTGAAAACTTGATATCGTTATACGTGAATGCCCCATAGGGCTAGCTTGTCATACGGGGGTAAAACATCACCACTGCCTAGCGTGTTACAGCTTGAAAAAATGTACATGTATAAACTTAGCACGTTGTAAGCACCATTTATGTTCAATAGCAATCAAATTAGCTACATATCATTAAAATCTACTTTATAGTCAAATAAAATTATAGTTAAATTCATGTCTTTTCAAATCTACTGACCATTGTGTGTTAAATTGAAGTCGCCAATGTTGCTAATATTTGTTACGGTTTTATTAAGCTGCTACTATTATAAACAAAATATTCAAGTCGTCAACTCAGAATGTTTACTTCAATTTTTTGTTTTTCGTAACAATTACAATCCGACATTAGTGACATCATCCAGTTATGTCAGAGGCGTAGCAAAGGGGACAACGGGGGATGGGAGGGCAATCATCCCCGAGCACAGGGTGTGAGGTCACACGATTCTTCTACAGCTTAATGACTGTTAATTATTAATCACTAATCCGATATTAGCAATTAACAAAGTTTTCAAACTATAAGAAAATTATCTAGACAGAGATCATCGTAGCTGGCTGAATTACAACATACAGCCTAGAAAAAAGCTAATGTTGTTACTCAATGGCATGTGTAGGGTGGCCTAGCAGATTTGGAAGAAAACGTGGCGTTATTCTCTAATAATTATGCGGTTATGGTGTTTTTCTCTATTGTAAAAAACCTGTAGTGTTCTCATTGTTCCTGCATCTTTCATAACCTTTGCATGTTATAATGCTGGAGCTAAATGTTTAACGACTTTCGTGTTACGAGCTGCTTAGCAAGAGCAATGCAATACCGCAAATCAAACTCGGGGTGATTCCTGGAAAAAACGGTTCATCCCATTATATGTCGAAAAAGGAAAGTGAGGCTCAGGGATGCAAAAAACATGTACAATTTGTAGCTTCACCCACGAAACAAATGAACAGAACATGAAAAGCGTAGGGCGTCAGAAGTTTTTATCCCCGGAAACACTTGCTACGCCACTGAGTTGAGTATGACAGAGAAAAATGCACACAGGACTCACTGGTCTATATGAATTTGGTATGTGGATTGGTTATTTGCCACGTAACCAGTGAAAGCCACTATCTTTACCCAATACAAGCAGCAATTATGTTAAAATAGTTTCCGGCTAGCTAATATGCTATCCAAGCAATACCGAAGTCTATAATAATGCCGATTACATATAAATGAATAGCTCTGTCGAAGTTAATGGTTAGAAATGGATTAGAATTGAATGTCTGTCTATCCGAAGTACAGTACGGTTCTACGGTCAGTAAGGCTGCGCGACTGTGCGTAAGCTTTGATAGTGAATATGCAAATTTGTATATCACTGCGTAGTATAATTTAACCTAACTAACTGCATTGACTATCTATTTTATTCTATGTTTCAAATACCTACTCGTATCCACTAAATACTTTTCACTAATAGTGAGGTAGGACAATAAAAATAGATGCCTCTTTGTGATAAAAATACGAAACGGAATGAATTTTCCGAGATTCACCCATTTTCAAGGTCAAGGTGATAATGTATTATCACTAGGTAGTAAAAATAACCTTTTGAGCTTTATTTAAATCCGCCACGAGTTGTTTCTAAACTTACGATTTCAAAACCATCTATATTTGCGTATTGAACAAGTAACAATATCGTGCAGTTTTTATTTTGAACATAAATTAGCCTGTAACAGATGTGAGGAGGAAATTAGTTATCGATTTAAATTAACGAATACTTAAAAACAAATAAGTTAACACTACAGTAGACATGTAAGCAGTATTATGCGCATGAGAACGGAACTGCTACGATAGAATAAACGACAAAGCTAAAAAAACAGAGTAGTACACAATGACTAAAACAACCGTGACAGTTGCACTCAAGAATTGAAAAACAGCACATCAGAGGTTGAGAAGCAAAGTTCTGGGATCTTCTACACACGCTTTGATCTTTCTTAGAAAGAAAACGGCTTCTCTGCCGTCGATTAGCCTGTGATCGTACGTCAGTGCAACGTACATCATCGGCCTGATTTCCACCTTACCCTGGACAGCAACTGGTCTGTCAAATACTCCATACATGCCTAGAATAGCTGACTGGGGTGGATTGATGATGGGGGTACCAAACAGTCCACGAAAAACGCCACCATTACTAATACTAAATGTGCCTCCTTCCATATCTTCTATCTCTAATTCTCCTTTTCGGGCTTTTTCTCCCAGTTCGCCGATGTACAATTCGATGTCAGCATAGTTCATACTCTCGCAGCCTCTGATGACCGGAACTACAAGACCTTTCGGTGTGGCTACAGCAACACTGATGTCACAGTAATCCCTGTAAACTATTTCGTTTCCTTCTATAACTGCATTAACTATGGGTTGGTCTTGTAGCGCGTACGCTGATGCTTTCACGAAAGCCGACATGAATCCAAGTTTTATGTTAAATTTCTTCATAAATTCGTCTTTGTACTGCTTTCTCATTTCTAAAATGTTAGACATGTCCACTTCGTTGAAAGTTGTTAACATAGCACACGTATTTTGAGCCTCTTTTAGTCTCTCTGCAATGGCAAGCCTCATCCTCGTCATTTTCATTCGAGATTCCGTTCGCGTCCCTGTGATTGTCTTCGGCGCCTGACCTGGCTTCAACGGCCTTGTAGTAACTGTTGTTGGCGGAGTTTGTGGCGTGACTATTCGTTGTGGTTTAATATCGGAAACGGGAGTAGAAGATATAGGAGCAGCGGGGATGGGCGGAACGGGAGGTAGGCTGTCGGGTATTGCTCCGGCAGCTGATGGTGGCGGTGGAGGGGGCTCAGAAATGGGTGGTGGAGGAGCAGGTGCATCGGGCCGCTTCTCAGCTGGTTCTGACTCTGCGACTTTTTCACCTTTGGTGTCTAGTTTAACAAGTTCAGTGCCAGGAGTTACCGTTGCACCGTCTTCCACCAAGAGTTCAGTTATAACTCCAGACTGCGGTGCAAGAACTGGTATTGATGTTTTAGCTGTCTCTATTTCACCAACTGCTTCATTAGCTTCTACAAAGTCGCCAACCGCTTTACTCCATATCATGTCGCCTTCAGTAATTGATTCAGCGAAACTAGGACATTTGATCACATATTCCTCGTGCAATATGGCTCCAGTGTGAAAACTGCGATATCCTTTTCTGCATAACCGAAAAGCATGACAAGAACCTAAAATTTGTAAATGTTCAGTTGATAATAAAACGAGTCAGTTATCCTTAGCTTCTGATACTTTCTTTAACACGCACTACGAATATACTTTTGCATAATTATATGATGTGCAAGTGTGCGTTTTTCATCATAGAGCCTGACACAAACCATCTGGCTATGTGTACACAAATACTCTCAGATTTTTTAGAAAAAAAGGAGATACTGTTAAAACTATCCTGATAAGAAGGTTCTTCTAATGGTAGAGAGTAATGGTCACCCTGTCAGACACACGCAGCATCACTTATCGGCGTGTATGACAACCCGTCATACATAAGTTTTAATGCATATAGTTTATAGCTCTAAGTTCAGTTAGTAGTGGCGAAAGAATCGAACTGGATCAAGTTGAATTTTTTATTTATTTGTCTCATACAAAAACAATATACAGCAAAGTGTTAGTGACAAAGCAGTTAACGAGAGAGACGCTGTGGAGAAATCCAGTTTTAACAAAGTATCATAACTCAAACCAAAGCCAGAAGTTTGTCGCAAAATGTTCTAAAGCTAGTTGTTGTTAAACAGTTCATCACTAAATGAGCTAGGTTATTAATCAAATAATTACTGTAATTACTTATCTACTGACATTTTTGTTAATACTTAGTTGATACACTATTTGTACCTGTTCTCGAACTTTGGCATCTCACTATTGTTTATTATAGCAATACTATAGTTATAGATCAGTGGTTCTTAACATGGGATCGATCGAACCCTAGGGGTTCGGTGAGTCGATCTCAGGGGTTCGGCAGAGGACGCTGGACATAAAAACGAAGAAAAGGAACAGATTTTGCTGTGAAAATGACATGAGAGTGGCACTTGCCAAGGTGAAGCCACGCATATCTGAACTGGTCTCTCAAAGGCAACAGCAGTAGTCACACTGATTTGCAGGTATGTAATTTGTTGTGAGTTTATGCATTGTGTTGGTTTTGTTCTTTGAACAAGGTGATGTTCATGCAAGGCTCATTTTGTGTACCAGTAAAAAACATATCTATGAAACGTATGAAACTGGTGGGGTTCGGTACCTCCAACAAGGTTAAGAACCACTGTTACAGATCATTTTGTGACTGAATTAAAGAAGTAAGTAAAAATGACTTTCTAGACCTATATTATTATTAATAATAGTTTTAATACTAATACTATGGTTTTCATAGAAATACTTTTATATCTATATACTCTATACTTTTATAGATCGACGCATGCACATTCACAATTGCCGACACTGATCAATAATCCAAGTACTTCAGGAAATAAAGAACCCACTAACGTGACCGTCAAATTAAACCAATACACAATCTGTTTCTTAATACTAGCGGTATTAAGTTTACCGGCTCTGGACAGACTGGTCTTACCAATTTTGTTAACTGTTTGTAGCTGTTGCGAGTGTCTTGTCATTAGTAACAATTTAACATTCGCCTTGTTACTTTGCGCTACACATCTTGCTCCAATTACTCGACAACCTCCTCTAACAATATCTCGCGATAACCTCCCAGATAAAATCATTGCAGCCATCTTGAACTCACACAGTCACTGACACACTCACGACTGCTCACTGTTAAACTAGCGCCCGATTCGTTCGAGTTATTGCAATATTTTCTATTTGTTACATCATTCTCGTTCTCCTCACTCCGGAACGTCTTATGATTGGTTGCTATGCTAAAGCATCGTTTCGTTTACTTGCTTTTGTATTTTGATTATATTTTACTTGGAATTGCAGATCCGGTATCATTGGGGATTTACTGCCATGAAAATGACGAAATGATTGTGCGGCCGGCAGCAACCAAATAAAAATTGCGAAAGACAATTTAATTTCAAGATTTTTTCAACTAAAGTTTAATAATAATAACTGAGAACAACAGAAATGTAAATTTAACACTCTAAAGCCTAAACAGCCAAATAATGAAACGCTCAGTCGAAAGTCATTTTTGTAAAAATTATCAGTCTGTCGAAATTAATGCCTGTTTGCCACATTTGGTTGCAGACACTGTGAGAGCCAATTAAATTCAATTTCGTTTATTGCGCATATAGATTACAGGTACACTGTCAAGTAAAGAAAGAGTACTCAAAACTAAAACTACAATATATACTAAAATTATGTAGGTATACTAAATAATGTTTACAAATAAGTTATAAAGAAATGCTAAAAACCTGCAAAGGCACGCATAGCTATGAAAAATGGATATAAAAATTGTCACAGTCAGTACAATAACGACAAAAGTCAATTAATTGTAGGTTTGCAACATCATAAAAATATGCAAAATTTTTAAATGGTGTAGTGCAGTGAGACACTTGACTGTCACAAGGGGTTTCAACCACAATGAAGCATGAGCCAATGAAATAGATTCAGAAATAGATGATACCGTCTAGTAGTCACCATCTACACTTACCAGGTCTTTTATTTCTCAGTTTTGCAGCCAAGCGCACTCCTACCCTCCGTCATTTCTCACCCTTACTTTCTTATAAACACACATTGTTTTTTACACGGTGTTTCGGTCCAGGTATTAAACTGTCATCATTCCCAAAAATTATTACTTGCTTAGTGCAAACAATTTCCTTGTTGTGATAGGCTTTCACCAGCTGTACAGGATTTTTTATGCTAAATATTTTTGCTCCTGTAATTTGTATTAAAAAGGTGTTTTATGTCAGATCACTAGACGATTGCAATTACTTCCCACAGGAGTGAGAAATCTAATACAGTCAACCTCGGGTATAATGTACTCACTTATAAGGGACACGCCAGTACCGATCCCGATTTTTTGTAATGTAAAAATCTTCGTGTATAAGATACTCGGATATTAGGGACTTTCAGTTATAAGGGACGATATCTTCAGGTCCCGCGTAATAGAAACCCAGTTAAATTGCCTCGCATATAATGATTAAAGCGAAATTGATCGAATTTTAACCTCAATTTTTTGCAAGCTCGGCCTTCGAACAGCTCACATATACCTCACATGTGCTTCCTACATACTGTTTGCACTGAATGTGTAGCAATAATCCATAAAAATATGGGCAAAAGTACAGAAAAGTACAGGTCTCGATACACCCTCTGTCTGACTCAACTTCGGCTATAACTTATAAGGGACATCGGATATAAGGGACGGGTGTTTCCGGTCCGAAGGTGTCCCTTATATCCAAAGTTGACTGTATATGTTTCTATATATTGCTTGCTTAAAATTTTGAACTGCCTGGTATTAATATATTGTTTTGATATTGGTATGCAAAAATAAAGAGCAGAATATTCTTCGTCAGATGATTAAATCAAGTCACGAGGATGGAAAACAAATAATACAATTCCGAAACTATAAACAAAACTTCAAACTAAGCAATGACATGCAAATAATTTTGGATCTCTGAAAGCTCCAATAAGAGCAACTGTTACTCAACAAGAAACTCAGCAGAAAACTTCCGTAGATTGAAAACATTCCATACAGTAAATTCACTGCAAGTCGGTAGTCAGCTTTCACCGGCTAGCTTATAACATTAACAGTTGTGGCAAGACTGAAATTTAGCTCATTAGTCAGGTTAATACGCTGAGATAAGATAGTAGAATGCCAGATGCACCTTGTCTATGTATTCAACCTGTTTCAACGAAATAAACGGTCAAATTGTAGTCACTTATCCATAACTTGTCAGGCTTAATGTTGCTTAGCTTGATCACTAATCATACACCATGACCACTCTGCTGGTTCACTCTCTTTGATTCCAGTTCTCCATATATCAAAGTTTGTAATGCTGCTACTACAAACGTGAATCAATTAGCAAGATTTTTTACCTTTAAGCTACTCAGTCAGTCGGTCAATCAGCGAGACAGCCAAACAATCAAACTGTCAGTCAAGTTATTTTAAATTGATTATTTATAGAAAATCAACATAGCCCGTACATGTGCTGCAGTCAACGTGCTCACTCACCAATAGAAAAACAGGTATATTACACCTGCTCATACTCGAGAAAAACAGCGATCATAAGAAAGCAGAAGAGAACACCTTGCCCCAAGCAATAGCTGTCACATATACAATTAACAAGGAGGATGTCCAGATACATTATATCTGAGGACAACTTGCTGCAGTGTTTATGTATATTTCTATTGCCTTGCGGTCAATAAAAGTGCTGATATTGTCACATTTAACAGTAAGTGCATTGTGACTTGATATTAATTATTGATTTGTTTATTATAACACATACATATATACATGCGCCCTCTATTTGCAGTGCTATAACAGTTAAAAGCATTTACATTCCATATTTAACAACTTACTATAGCTATGCTAGCATTGTATTATCATTACCTTCGTAACTGACATTAATAAGAATTTTCTAAAATTAATTAGTCCTGTTTGATTAGTGACAAAATAAAATTATCTAACAAAATATTAGCAAAGATAATTACAATCAGATTATCACGACAAATTAAAATTTAATTGACATCTTGGTGCTGTAAAACGCGTACAGAGTTTTCACGTTTAATGCGACTTGCGAATTTACAATTAAACAACAGGTGATGTGGGGTTTGCCTCCCATCTAAACACAATAACCATGTGGGGTTTGCCTCCCCTCTAAACATAATAACCAATATTGAACAGCAAATCATTAAAGTTGCCTTGACCTGCTAGAAGTGTGCAAGGTAAAACCTCAAGTTTTCTATTGCCTCTCTGTACTGGAATATTCCAGAACGCTGTACTTAATTATTGATGATATACATTGAAAGATTTAAACTGTCAGAGTGCCATTTCAATTTGATTAGATACAGGCTTACAGAGTTTGATTATATGGGCTCTGGATGAATAGGAAAACAGAAGACTTAATTTAAGATGCGGCTGGTAGCTGATGTTTTTACCGAGTTAAGAGATATGTTTGGGTGAAAACAGAACAATTCAATCCAGTTCAAGTTTATTTGCCTGATGGACAATTCGAGAAGAATGGGTGCATAATATGGCTAGTGTGATGACAGAAACGTTTTCAACAGAAGTTAATACCACTCAAATACTTTATTGCACGAAAAATCAGCACAGAAATGTTTCATATAACTGGATTAACTTGATTATTTACAGCACAGGTAAAGAACAGACAACTGGCAAACAGACAACAAAGCTTTACATGTCTGCCACAGATGGCGCCACGTACATGAATTTTATAAGTAGATTAACGAAAAAATTGCAGCTAATTCTGCTACAGTTAGTTCATGTCAGAATTATAATAATTAAAAATAGGTGGCGTTTTGGAAAAAGCAACAGTTCACTTAGCAGCCACCCTTAGTAATCAAACAGCTAGCTCGAGAAAGTTGCTGATGCTAAAAGAAATATGTGGATTACAAAAGCACGAGAGCCTTCTACACTTAGGAAAGCCTGTGTATATCTTATTCTAAAAACTTTACAAAGAGATACTCAGCTAGTATACATCGATTTGCATGAAATGCTTATAACGTGACCCGAGCCGATTCGTTATTACGAATATTGCCCTAAGATGAGTCACTGAACCAATAGAAGTGTTTCGGTTACATTTCAGGAATATAGCAAAGGTTTACACATGATACCGCCGGGAGTGAGTATCGAACCCATGCCACTCGAATGAACCGCTGGAATTCTACCACTCGGCTACAGACCTTGCAATGTAATAATAATAATAATAAATAACTTGTTTAAGCAGAATTTTAGGAATTAGAAAGGGCGGTTGCACAATTAGTGTGTGTAGAGTGTATTTAGTGTATATAGAGTGTATTGTCGTTTTTTCTCCTCTTTTCCTCCTTCCTATCCCCATTCTTACTATTTTTTTCCATTCCATCATTTCTTCTGAATCTAATCATTCTTTCATTCACTCATTTGTGCCACCCTAACAAGCCAAGCTTTCAAGGTGTCATACAGCAACTCTTTTATTTGGTTAATTTGACTTAATCAACGTTTTTTACCTATACTGTTTCTTTTTTCAGTAATATTGTTTGTTGATGTATTGTATATGTATTGCTGGAGTGAAATAAATTGATTGATTGATTGATTTACGCATTTTACATCTAAACAGCCTTCACATTGCTTATAATTTACAGCTAATTAAGAATTTGTTTGGCATGAATAATCAGAAAATGAGATATATTTTAGTTGCAGGACCATGATTCTTTATTGGTTGTTAGTAGCTGTGTGGTGCTACAACATCGCACAAGTAATGACAGATTCGGATAAATGTGTTTTCACTCTCACTTACGATCCGTCGAGAAATGGTCAGTCTGCCAACAGTGTTTCAAATTCACTGCAGGCCATAGAAGCAAAATTATTCAGTGTGTTAAACTCTCTACGGACAATGGAGACAAGAATTCTCAACCTAGAAAATCTTGTGAGAACAAACTCAGCTCAAGTGGTCGACGACGGATTCGTTACTGTCGGAGGACGATGGATTATTAGGGGTTTTGCGATCCAGCGACCGTGGAGCAAGGCACGTGACTTTTGTAGAACTGTAGGAGCCGAACTTGTTGTCATCGATTCAAAGCAAAAACACGATGCAGTGAAACGATACACTGAATTAAACTTTGAATTAAACTGCAAATATCAAATGGGAATTTGGATCAACGGTAAAGGCTTTGACGGCTCATACATAACCTCAACAGGCGAGGAAGTCGACTACTTGGACTGGACCGAAGGTGAACCTGATTCTACTGCTGGATGCCTGGCAATATGGTATCAAGAAGATTATAAACATGTTACAGTAGATTGTCCTAATGCAAGATACTTTATCTGTGAAAAGAAGCAGGCTTGATACAAAAATACTACAAACAGATATTGAACACTAATTTGTCCCACGTCGTACAAAGTCATTGAACTAAGCTGTATGTAATCCGATCAGAAATTTAGTCAACTCAATTAAGTTGTCAATTCTGACTTAATTTATGTTCTAATAATCTTTATTTTAACATTTTCAAGGATATTCCGTGTACTTAAATTTTTATATTGTAACGTAGAGTGTATGGTGTTGGTTCGCTAATTCACAGCATAGTTGTGAAAACGTAAAAAAGCAGCAGTGAAAGTGAAATTATTGATTTAAGTAACTCGCCAGATGGCTAATCCATTGTGCGTCCATTGTTATTACGGAACAGGTGCCCTGTGCATCAGCCCATTGAACTATGAATTTTATTTCACACATCAAAAGATACAATATCAAACACATTAATAAACTTTAAATAAAATTATTTGAGTAGTGAGAGGTGAGTGTACGACCATACGGTCATTAACACACTCACCTTACTTAAATGAAAAAATGATTATAGTTATGCGTGCTTCTGTAGATAACTTAATGTAAATAAGGATGAAGTAAATGATGTAATAATAGCAATGATATAAGAGCAATAAACCTGAAAGTTGAGAAAGGAAAACATAATATGTAATTACGACTTTGAGTGAGCCTTGATGAGTGAAAAATTATTTATTAAATAGTTACGAATATGAATTATGTGATTATGTGTCAATGCACCACTTACTTGTACTACAATGCACCATATTGCTTACTTGTATATACAATGATATACATATACACATATATGTACCCAAATTTAAGTGGGGGAGAAGAGATTAAATTATATATTATACTTGTAGTAATAACTACAATTTTATAGAACATTTAAATATAATTGATGGTAGTAATGTAGCCATTAACGGATGAGGCCATTCTTTAGCGACGGTTTTATACCTGCTATTCAATGCCACTATGTAACGGCTTCGCATAGAGGAGACCACCAAGATGTAGAGGGGCGGGTCGAAAATAAATGGTATTCAGCCCATGTAACACAATTTATCAAATGGAATTGCATGTTTCCAGACATCTTAATGAAATTTTCACTGTGCTACAATGGGAAGTCAAGAAGGTACAGCCTGGAAGGACAAGAAAGGGGGTACCTGAAGTAGGTTTCAGAAAAATCGCATTAAAAAATTATTTTATAGCAATTTTATGCGTATATCGTGTTCGCCTTGAAAAGATTTTTTGTTGTTTTCATTTTAAATCTCCCACAATACTGTTCTGACTCCGCCATTACGTGACGTCATATACGCACAACATAAATCAGGGTAAGAAAAGTAAATGTTAAACTATGTCCCAAAAAAGTTTCCGTGCAAAATTATATTACTTAGCATTTTGTTTACCTGCTTGAAGACTTATGTAACTAGAAAAACAAATTATTAATTATTTAAAATACTTTCACCAATTGGTAAGATGTCGCTGACACACCCTCCAGGGTGCACCACTCACTAACCAAAAATGTATTTTTAATTTTATTGACAAGATACAGTAATTTAAAATTTTACTTAGTTAGTGACGCGTGCGCTACGAATGCTCTGATTTTTTTTCAAACTTTACTCAGTATTATCTAAACTCGTTTCAAATGACTTATCGTCAAAATGGCTGAGTCTAACGGTCATCGCGGGAGTTTAAATTTACATGTTGCATACAGCATTACTGCCGACGCAAGCCCTGTATGCAAAAAGGCAGTACACAAGTGGTATAAAATATCAAGATGAATTTTTCAAGTTTTATGTAATTGGATGGTTTTCATGTTCTTAATACTGCAAGGTGGGACTACATTTGCAAGATGAAAATCTCCCTACCAACTGGTTAAAGCACAAATCTACTAAACACCTTTTGTTCACAGAGGCCTCAGTTGTTCACAGATAAAATTACTAATTTAAATAAGAACAATTGCACGGAGCAACTTAAATTAATTTTATTGCAGTAAGAACAACACATGAACAACATACAAACACATTCTTCTAACAGAAACTGAATATAAACAATGCCAGTCACCAGTAACAGTACTTATTTTTAAATGTACATGCTTTTTTAAATACATTGTTAAAATGTAAATGCTGCAAAGACTTTTTAGCAGAACAATAGCATTACTGATCAGAAATGTTCATAAATGCCAAGTTTGAAGTATCTACTGAAGAGCAGTCAAATGAACTGATGACAAATGTTCCTAGGGTCACACTGCTAACAGCCGACGTTAACCTACCATTATGTAATGCTAATTCTATTAAAATGGCTGCGTTGTTTGAGTTAACCTACCAACCCTTAATCCAGATGTAACCAATGGCCCAAATAAAGTTAACCGGTGACTACTTAACAGGCGTCTATGGCCATATCACGTTGAAAACACTGGTTCTCGTCTGATCACCGAAGTTAAGCAATGTAGAGCCTGGTTAGTACTTGGATGGGTGACCGCTGACTCTGGCAGCTCCCGCAGCCAATCTGGTGCCAAACGTATCACTCCGCTTTCCCTTGGACTACACCAGGGAGGAAGAGAGAGGGTTCCTGTTGTCTGGGCAACTCAGGATCTCCATACACCTTGCTCAGGCGTGCGCCCTGGAGACATTCAAGGATCACATTGCTCAGCCACAGTCGACGCTGTAGCTCCATCAATGTGATCAATAACTGACTCTCATGGCGCACACTCCATTGTCTTCCGAGACAGAAGGATGCCAACAACTTACAGGCTAAAATATTTTGGTTGCCATGGAAACTGAGTAAGAGTAAGAAACGTCGGTTCGTCTTTGACCGTACCTTTTTCATCAGCACCTCTTCCTTTACTTGGCAAATCCTCCGTTTAGGAATATTTCTCTTTTTTCTGAAACACGAAAAATCACTACTGAGCAAAATCTTTGCCGAGAAGAACGAACGTCACCACTTAGACGTTTTCGGTGAACCTTTCGGTGTGACTTCTTCGGGACACAGAGACACACTGATCACATTTTGGTTAGTGTGACTGTGACAGTGCGAGAAACAGCAGCTTTCAAAGCAAACTGACATCACTGCTGTTAAACAAAACAGCAGAGCATATGGAATGCTGATATTATACTGCATCCTGGTATTCAACTCTCTGGAGCTATGTTATTATGTTAACGATTATAGTTGTGGCGGGACTGAGACTTAGCTCATCAATAAGAATAATCCTTCAAGTCTAAGATGAGAGACACTGGAAAGTCTATTAGATTTTAATAGATTTATTTTGCAATAAACATATACATTACATTACATGTGCACGATAATCAGTTTTTGTTAATACAAAAATATGATACAATTCATGAATACTGTGCTAGAGACCTAAGAAGCTAGCTTATGGTAGGCCACTAGAATTAGTTACGAAAAAAATTACAATATATACAGATACAACATTACAATATATACAAATATAAATACGGGTGGGAAGTAATAAAAATATTATTATACTATACAAATTTTTGAAAATGAAAAACAACAAATCATGATTGAGTGATCAGTTATATGTTTCAAGCAAGTTTAATTTATATTTTTTTTTAAATATGGAAAGCGAGTTGGCATTTTTAATAGCTGGAGCAATTGAATTCCATATGTAAGGGCCATTGTATTTAATAGAAAATTTTCTAACATTAGTGTTGCGGATATGAGATATGCTTCAGTAAACAAGTTTATCACCTACAAATTCATAAGGCCCAACATACAGTTTCAATATGCTTACCCTGTCCCACACACCTTTGAACAGAGATTCCGTGCATCGAGTCTACCTCCACCTGAGTGCGTTGGTCAACAGACTGGACAATGGGCTTCCCATCCTGAACACTCCAACATAGAGAAGCAACGGCTAAAACAAGAAACGCTTTATTACCATTTAATTACATAATTCTTGTATAAGTCTACGCATGTTTAAACCAGAACCGGACTCAATCTTAAACTGTAGGTGAAAACAATCTACTCTTCACAATATTGAAAGGAAATATAGTATTTTTTTCAAAAACGACTTACATGAAAGAATTGTTACCAACCAAAAAAACCAATTTGACGCTCACGGCATTAGTTCTTCCCTGTTACATGCATTTCACCATTCGCTAGTTAGACGGACACTAGCGCCTGCATTTCGGAAATGCATTGCACAAAAAGCAGGTGCTGTACCTCTCAGTTCGGATGTGCTAGTTTGTGAGAGGTATAAACACATGTTCGATACCTTATGCATGAGCACAGGGGCAAATCTGAAATTTTATTTTAAAACTTACCTAGTTTTAGTACAGCACATTGAATATCTTACAGTAGCGCTGTACTTCAATTTTCACTTTCACAAACACGTGTAACACACTCGTGGAATATTTTTGACGTTGAAAATTATGTTAGTTTGTGATGTCATCAATGGTTGGGCTCGCCCGCCGTTAATTAAGATGTTAATTTGTTATTTAATTATTAGAAACGCTTTTGCAGTATTAATTGTGTTAAAACGTATACTTTTTACCTGACTTGAAAATGGAGTAGTATATGAAAAATCATCCTGTCTTCCTTTAAGAAAATGTAAAACAAAAATTGCAAAAATTCTAAGTCTTAAGTTGATTTGTTGACGAAATTAACTGTGTAAATCATGTTGATGATTAAAAACTAAGTCAAGTAGCTAAAAACAAGTGGAAAATGAACAAAAATAAATAATAACAAAAAGGAAAGACTTTCTTATATTATTTGTAATTAATAAATTAATTTACAGATGATTAAATTGCAAATGCAAAATGGGAATTTGGGACAATGGGAAAGGCTCTGGCAACTCAATTATAACCACAGCAGGAACAGATGTCAGATTTCTTGGGCTGGCTCGAAGGTGAACCAGATTCTGCTGGTGGGTGCCTGGCAATATGGCACTGAGTGGCAGTTCGTGTATAGTTATTGTGGAACTGCAACACCCCCTATTTTCACTCGATATTATTGATAATATTCAATATAATAAGTCTTTTTTATTTAGTTCTTTCTTTATACTTGTACCGAACTAAAGCAGGTGAGGGTAGTACTGTTTGCTTCACAGCCCAGCACAGTGGTGTTTGGCTGTTGTGGGCATGCGGTCAAGTGCGTATGTCTGAACCCAGGTAGAGAAAGTACTGTCGCTCACACAGTTTGTTGTCAGTTGTCATGTGCTTACCAGGAATGGATCAAGCTCAAGCTGCGACAATTTAGGCTATTCATAAGCAAAAAATATTTTTTTAGTTTAGAATTTTATCAATTTTATGTATAAACTTTCGTATGTTTGTTTGTTTAAAATTACAATTACAACATTAAAATTACATATGTTTGTTTCGTTTTATACAGTATTAAAACACTGGCTAAAAATTTTCTGAAGCAGCACCGCCAGTAATTTTAGCTACGAGCCACAACTGGATGGGTGACTGGCAATATGGCAAAAATGGAAAATAACATGTTACAATAAATTGCCATAATACAAGACGCTTTATCTGTGAAAAATAGCAGGTCTAGTGTAAAAGGACCAAAATGAACAGTTGTCATTGATCTTACATCATATATTTTTATGTGTGTACAGGTACTTATTTTTATTATTATTTTTCTTTATTATTATTTTACGTTTATTTCAGTACATAAAAAGTACCATAGAATAATGAACAAAGCTTAGTTAAAAATCACAATTAAAAATATTACTACAAGACAAATCAAATAAAAAGGTTATTTCTTATCGTTCATATCTCTTATCAAAGTGTTAAGGGTTAGAGCAGTGAAGTGATCCATCGTAAAATAAACAAGGTTTAGACTTGAACTCTAAACCTACATCAGTGTATTTTTACCAGTGCAATATAAAATGATCGTCGAAGAGAACTGATACAAACGACTACAATAACAAGCAGTTAGACATTTGCAATTCAAAACTGGTTGTAAATAAATGTGTTTTCATGTAGCAAAAAGTACCATAGAATAATGAACAAAGCATAGTTAAAAATGACAATGAAAAAATATTTCTGCAAGAGAAATAAAATAAATATTTACACAAGGAACAGAGAATTGGTAAGCAAATATGTAATAAAAGGGTTAGTAAGTGTATATTCCCAATGAGCAAATATATTCGAAGTTAAAATGATATCAGTAGTCTGAATAAAACCGCGCATGGCTTCATTGCTTGAATTTAAAACTTGCTGACGAAGGCTGAAGTGTTTTTGTGAGTTTTAAGTAAACAAGAGTTAACAATGTTGAACTGGGCTTTCAAATGTCAAGTCAGTAGCCAAGGACAAGAATAGTACATTTTAAACTTATTACTCCAATTTGAACAACGGGCAATGTACAGTTTTACGCAAGACAAATCAATTCTGATCAAATAAAGAAACTATCTGATCAAAACAAGGCTACGACTCTTCAATGCATATGTAACTAACTAGTATTATAACATACAATAGTAAAATGTGAGGTTTAATGTCTATCCATTGTTTGAACCATAGAGCAATTTCTAAGCCATGAGAACATTTATTTGAGCCAGGGAATCATTACCTAAACCATGGAACCATTGTTTAAAGGACAAGAAAAGAGGCACCTGAAGTAGGTTTCAGAAAAAATCGCATTAAAACATTATACAACTTTACAGCAATTTTATGTACATATCTTACTCGTGTTGAAAGAATTTTCATTTGTTTTCATTTTAAATATTCCGCAATACTGTTCTGACGGCGCCATTACATGACGTCACTACGCCACGTAAATCAGGGGAAGAAAAGACATGTTAAATCATGACCCAAAAAACTTTCCATGCAAATCTGTATTACTTAGAATTTCTCTTACCTGCTGGAAAGACTTACGTAACTAGATTATAATTTAAAATGTTTATGCCAGTTGGTTAAATGTCGCTGACTCACATTTTTAATCTTATTGACAAGATACAGTAATTTAAAATTTTACTTAATTAGCAACATGTATGCTATGAATGCTCTGATTATTTTTTCAAACTTTACTCAATGTTATCAAAAATTGGTTCAAACGACCTACCATTAAAATGGCCGCGCCTAACGGTCATCGCGGGAGTTTACACTACTAACGGTCGATATTAAACTACCAGCTGGGTATCCAGGTACAACTAATGCATAAATGGAAGCTGTCGAAAGGCCTGAATAAGCTCAAAGAAATACATAAACGTTCGACATATGACGACTTACCATCTGAAATATTTCAGTTGTTATAGAAACTGACTAAGGCTAAGAAACGTTGGTTCATCTTCAACTGCCTCCTCATCAGCAACAGGTTCGGACAAGTCGTTACTCGGTAAATCTTCTTTGAGAATTTTTCTCTTTTTCTGATACTGAAACATGAAAGATATCATGTACGGCTGAATGAACCCAACAACATAATTATGTCTTTAGTGAACTTTCCTGAAGGAATATTTTCGGGATGAAGCCCTTTTCGATACAATCTGGTTAGGAAAGCATGTGTGAGAAATAGGATTTATCCTGCAAGGCGAGATCAATGCTACTAAATAACAATAACAGAGTCAGTTACTGCATTGTTATCTGCACTGTCAAGAATTACTATTTTCATTCACTCAATAATGCCCTTTTCACAATTGTGAAAAGGTCAAAGGTGAAGTGAACCAAACAACACATTTGTGTACGCTTGACAACGTCTCTCAGCCCATGCTGTTGTAACAGTAACAGTTTTAATAGCTAGCTAGAACCTTACCTAGTTCATTTTTTCTTGCTCTCAAGCAAGATCTTGCTAGTAAATAACTCTAAGCACAGACTAATGCATAATAAAGTAAAGTCTATGCGAAACACCTGAAGTTATTGAACTGCGGCAGACGACTTTTCTTTACTCACATGTCACGTGACGGTTGTAAGTTAAGTTGAGTTACTGTGATGCAGTTAACCTCTGACCTACAGCAACTGTGCGTGCGCACAACGAAACTGTGAAAGGACTTACTGATGCACCTTCTGTGTACCCTGAGTAGCTGTGCAAATGAATTTTAAGTTTGGAAAATAATAATAATAGGTATTATAATTATAATTATAATAATTGGTACAGTGTTCCTCGCTACTTTGCGGTTCGTTTATCGCGGACTCGCTGTTTCGCGGGTTTTCAAAAATATTAATGCAAACTATTTATCGTGGTATTTTTGCTCTTTCGCGGGTTTTTGCAGTACTCCGTCTAAAGTGTTTTTGCACATGCATAGTACGTATTGTACAGTAATGTATAGATTTGATGAATTTTGCATAAAAAATCACAAAATGTATAAAAATATATTAAAAATATTAATTCTAACATCAAAAGAATATTATAAATAATAAAAATTACCATTTACGCTAAATAGTGCATTTATTCAGAGAATGAATACACAGCAAAAACGAAATGTGTACTTGCGCCCGCTTGAGATGCGGGAAAGGGTTATGTATGAGAGTGTGGGGAGGGTTTATAAAGGCTTAAAATAATGCATAACTACTAAAATAAGTATAGCGTCCCTACTTCGCGGAAATTCACTTATCGCAGGTGTGCCTGGAACGGAACACCCGCGATAAGTGAGGGAACACTGTATATTAAGTATGATTATAATTAGAACAATTCTCACTAGTTCTGAACGTTGTGAAGCAGTATTCCCGCATCTTGGACAAGCATCATCAGTTTCATCATTGAGTTCACCTGCTGCCTCTGCCTCTTCGCCATTACATATACTGCAATGTGTCAGAGGTGCTGGACAATTCATCATGCCTGAAATTCGAAATGCGAAACAGCTTTAGAATAAAAGTTTGCAAACGGGAAACAAGTCAACTCACGACAAAAATTTGCAACAAAATAGATCAAAATAAAACAGAAGAAACAGCGAAATTTACATAGAAAGCAACTAAATGTAAATAAAGATACTGCTAAGACTTAAGGTACGACTCCATGTATGCGTGATACTGTTGTGTTTTGTTTCTCTCGGAAGGCTCGTAGAGAAAACCAGAAAACACCTCGTCAAATTAAACTAGTTTATTATATGAGAAATTTCTTTGGCCATCTAATACCCCAAAATGTTTCCGGAATTTCGCTTTTGAAACGCATCGATTTCAGCTTTATAAGATCTATATGAAAAAATAAAAGAAGAACCTTGGACAAGAAAAATAAAAAGACGCTGTTTAAGATGGATTGAGCATATGCTTAGACTACCTAATGATAATCCAGTGAAGATAGCTCTTCAACAAGCCATAGAACCAGCTAAAAAAACTGCAGGAGGACAAATGTTAACATATTTAGATTTTGCACAGAAAGATTTAAACACTTCAGCATTGATCCTTAGAAATAAATGCACTTGGGGCATTGCGGCATGCAGGGAGTCCTGGCATAGGGAGGTGAGCAGAATCATGTCCCTGGATGTATGATTCATTGGATGATGGATGATGATTATATGAGAATTCTACAACACACAAGTATGAAGGAACGCGAAATGTTTACAGTAAATGTGATAATCTGGAAACATGGAAGCGAGAAAGCATATCTGAGAATACGAGGATACAGGAGAATAAACTCCAGCGGCCAGCTCCGCCTTATGTATCAGTGCAAAGAAACAATCTAGAAATAGAAAGTTCTCGAAACTTCTACAAGGTAAGAAGATTGTTCTACTACACTATGGAATATTCCAGAATAAACTCCACAACAGATACGTAATGCGTGATGTGATCCGTATTCATTCAAATGTAATCACTATCATCAGAATACGTGTCACGCAGTAATACGCAGACGGGAAACACCCGTTGCCTAGGTGATTATAGCGAGTTTTCAAGTTTCCGGTGACCATTTTTGCTGTTGAACTTTCTGAAAATTCTAGTTAGGTGAGTTTTGGTCACTTTAGGACCTATGAACAATAATATTTTTTCTATTTGAGTTTTTGAGAGGTGGAAGAAGCATGTAGTTATTTGTTGCGCATCTAACTGCAGTTTTTTCACTAAATGATGACATGTACCGTATTGTTCTCTCCCCTGCAAAATGTCGTGCACCCCAAACCTATGCTCCCTTTTGAATTTTCTCGTCGAATAGTACAATAATAAGCTAATACCAAAGCTTTAATTATTTCAAATCGTGACCAAAAACGGCGGAAAGAGAGCCTTGAGCTTTTTTAATACGCAGTGTTTACAAACACATGGAAACAGTCACTACACATCATGTATTGATCACAGATTACACATTACATGCACATGATGTCCTAGCTTAATATTTACTAATGGCAGCTGCTGCTCAGTAAGCTAAGTGATGAAAATTCCAGTAATTAACAAACGACAGAAAACTGCCTATGCATGCTGCTTTACAAGACTAAAACAACGTCGCGATATTACATAAACATAAAACTTTTAACCCGAAAATACATTTACCTGAAAATATTACGGATGTGTCGAACCGAACACATCGTCTTGATGCTTCATCAAGCTCTATTGGTGACGATGGTCTGACTGCGTCGTGCCAAAGTCGATATTCGTCAGCGACGGCAGCAGTAATGAGTGAATCTGCAAGAAAAGCAATTACAGTGTTTCCTCGCTACTTCGCGATTCGTTTATCGCGGACTCGCTGTTTCGAGGGTTTTCAAAAATATTAACGAACTGTAGTACTTGCACCAGAATGAGATGATGATGATGAAGGTGATGATGATTATGATGTTGATGTTGATAAAGATGTTGATGATGACAATGGTGATGTTGATGATGATGTTGATGATGGTGATGATGATAATGATGATGTTGATGATGATGATGTTGATGATGATGATGATGTTGATGATGATGATGAATGTTATAATACAACGTTATCTTTGTGACGTTTTAGATTTCTGTTAAATAAACATCCAATTCGAATTATGTAAATAATACACAGGTAGTTGTCGACTTACGACCACAATCGGCTTCCGGCAGATTGGTCGTAAGATGAATCGAACCTGTATATTAAAGCGATACGCCTCTATGCACAAGACGTTGTGTGTGTGTGTGTGTGTACGCACTGTAAGTATGGCAGCGCCTATGACGAATGTATCAAAACACAAAGCGATTTAAAGTCGACTTTTTTTAAAAAATGGAAAGAAATATGAGTTATAGCTGCTTTTTGCATAATTAATTGAACAGCGGTCAGGTGGTAAAGTCAAATAGTCGTAAGTCACACAGATCGTAAGCCAACAACTACCTGTTCTCATTTTATAAGTAATTTACTAGTAATTTATGATTAATTCATGAAGAATTTAGCTTTTTTCTTGAATCGAAATTGATAAACGGGCTACACCACGCATACTTTCTTTATTTACTGATATCACACTCATTTTCCTACCTAGCTGTCACACCTGGTTTTTCGTAAGCTAATCTAGCCATCGTGGTTACAAATAGTTTAAAAAATCTCATAGCACAGACTTGCCCTTGTAGAAATGCCTTCACCAAATACATTGGGACTATGGCAGCAATTCACTGGATTTGGGTAACCAAAATGGTCTTAATTTGCTCATTAGTTTACAGTAAGTCATCGCTTAACGATGCTAACATTTCAGCACTGCATAATACTAATTTAATAATCAGTTTGGGGTGGTTGATTTGATAACTAATGTTTTTCGCCACCCCTTCCCATTTGCTTTGCTTTTTTATTTATACCTATTTTTCTTTGTATTGTTATTGGGATGAAAATAAATGATTTGATTTGATGAATGCGCTCCAGCAAAATGTGACATGTCGTTAAACGAAGACAAGACTTACACAGAAAGCAATGTAAAAGAACTGAGATACGTTCCACAAGAAAAAAAAAATCAATGCATCAATGTTGCTTAAATCATATAAATTAAACGTTTTATGAGTTTTATTCATACTGGCTAAGTTCTTTCTGTTTGCTTGAAACCACCTATCTTTCTTACCAATATCTTGCTAGACTTGCAAGTGGTTTCTCTTTCCTTAATGTTGAAGCTTTTATATAGGTGGTTAGGAGTTGAACTCTGGGTAGCAAAAGTCAAGCGTGGAGCAATCTTGAGATAATTTCATGTAACCTGGTTGTCATAGCAACAAGTTCAATACAGGACAACATTCCTTTGCATAAAATCTAAACTCCTGTGTCTGGATGCGTATAAATTAGCAAATAGATCTCGCTTAGTACAAACGGTTTGAATTTAGTACGTAGTCAGTCGGGAAGCAAAAACATTATAATAATTGTACTGTGTAGGTTACTACCGTGTTTTTAGAAGAGAATAACGCAATATGTACCATTTTAATGCTTCAAATTAGGTAAAAATGTGGTTGATATAATAAAAGATGGCAACGAGCAAAGAAAAAATCGTCGTTAAAATGAAGCATATGTCATTGAGTGAAAAAATTCGTTGTTAAAGTGAAACGTGTCATTGAGTGAAAAAATCGTTGTTAAAGTGAAGCATGTGTCATTGAGTGAAAAAAATCGTTGTTAAAGTGAAACATGTGTCATTGAGTGAAAAAATCGTTGTTAAAGTGAAACATGTGTCATTGAGTGAAAAAATCGTTGTTAAAGTGAAACATGTGTCATTGAGTGAAAAAAATCGTTGTTAAAGTGAAACATGTGTCGCTAGGTGAGAAAAAGGTGTCAAATGTTCAGCGTCATTAAAACAAAACGTCGCTAAATGGGGAGTTGTTGAACCAGGACTTACTGTAATATAAAATGTTTACATTTGCTCAAAATTATAATACATATTTCCAGGACAATAGAAATTTCTAGATTTTGTAATGCAGAATTGAAATTAGGAACAGCTAGTAGTAACTGGCAGTATTGTGTCATGCATACCAGTTGGTGCAGTAAGCGTACAGGTCTTATCAGCAGAACTCTCGTTACTTGGAATGTACATTTGATACAAGATGTCAGCACTGTAGTTCATTTGCAGTGCAGCAAACCCCCGATCGGGATGACGAATCACAGCAGCACCTGAAAAAGATCAACTTTTAAGCAATAGTAATAACTAACTGAGAAAATGTTCAGGTTACTCGCTTGCGAAGTAACTCTACAAAGTGGTTCGTTTCGCCGCGATGCACGTCCCGTCCATGTGACGTGTTTTTGTATTATGACATCATCACAATACAGTTACTCCATATTCTGAATTCAATAGCAACAATAAACAGCAAAAAAAGTCAAAAAAACAAGAGACAAAATGCTTCACATTCCAGGGGGGCATCCACATATAACGATAACAAGTTTTCGGTCGATTTCGAGAACCTACTTACTTTGTGTTATGATGGCGTTATCATATGCCCTACCACCTGCCCACCCTTATATTGATTTTGATATCACACCGATGTAAGTTTTTGTACAGTTTATTCTTCCTCCTCCCAAGGACAGGCAACATCATCACATGTGTTAATTAACGAGAAACCATCAGTGGATTCTACTAGAGACGGAGAAAGGTGGAGATGATGGCTGCCCCAATTCAACGAACTCGTTCTCAGCGACCCATTCTGCAGATTCCTCCTCCTCACGGACGATTACAACCACCCATTTCTTGTCGTGCATCATTGCCAGTCAGATAACAATATCATTACTAAATCAGCTAATTACCTTGTGTTATAATGATGCTATCAAACATCCCCCACCATCTACCCATGCTAAACTTGATATTGTTATACGTAGATGATCTCGGATTAGTCTACACACTTTTGTGTACTGTGTATGTCAAATGTTACACATTAGCGAATGTGTGTATACTGTACTGGGTGTGCTATACAGTATTGTACACTGTACATCAGGGGTGTGCAAATTGCGGCCCGCCGAGAGAATTTGTGCGGCCCGCGAAAAGATTTGTCAACCTAATGAAAGTGCAGCCCGGGCGATTAATTGAGTGTATCCAGCTGAAGTCCATGCCACGATCCCAAAGATAGTGCGGGTAGTTTTTTCTACTAGATCGGATGCCATTAACCCTTACAAGACGGTGTTAGCTTAATGTCACTGTACTACACAGACTGTATGATACACATTACTAATATGCATTGTAATGAAATTACCACTATCTGTCCTGAAAGTAGAAATATATGGTTTGTAATATAAATTTTAATAACTTCTAAAATAGTTTCTTGAGTGTAGTAGTAATGATGTACGCAGGTCGGATGCAAAAAAATCATTATTAGGCCTTTCTGTACTTGGCTCCTTAATCAAACTGTCTGTGGCCCGCAGGAATTGAAGGAAAGTTTAATGTGGCCCAGCTAGTCAGATAATTTGCACACCCCTGCTGTACATGGTGTGGAAATTTGAAAAAGGAGTTCATAGTCACAGAACAATTTCATCCTTTTCATTGTATTTAACATATTAACGAATAATGCAAGATTTGAGCCATACCTAATCACCTTCATCTCCTACTTAAAAAAATCTGTATATTTGATATAGTTATACAAAACGATCATATAATCTGATTTTCACTACTTTCACTGGTTACTTGCATTACTTACAATACTTTTCTTATACTAACACTTACATTTTCTAGAACGGTCAAAGTCTAGGAAATTCTTGAAAATCCTAAAGTGAAAGAAATTCTAGGAAACCAAATTTTCCTAAACAGGCACATTTTCTGGATTTTGTGGGATTGTAATGATGTCTGGTGACAAGGTGATTGGATTACCTCATTTCTCTCGAGCTAATGCAACCGCAAAAACTCTATAACATTTAGACATAATATAGGAAAACCGGGAAAACGTCCAGAAAAACAACGTTCCCTCAAAGTTGACTTATGGCGCGTTCAGACTAGAGAATTCTCTCGCAACTTTTCTCTGTGAACGACTTGGCAACTTCACTTGCAACTTTAGCGAGAGTTGCCGTGAGTTCATGGCACTCTGTGAGAGAAGCTGGCAAGCTGTTCACACTTGCGAGAGAACTCTTCAGCCTGAACACGCGATAAGTCAACTTTGAGGCCATTATAGCCTTTCATCACGACAGATGCATTTGTCAAAAAGAAGCCCATGCCATCGTGTTGCAACGGTTTCTATTCTTTTAAGACAACTATGAATTTCCCGGTAGAAAAGATACCGCCTACTGTGTCTTTTCTACACAATATTCTGGCAATGACCAAAATGACTATTTTTGGAGGTTTTCCCCCATCTTTCCAAGAGAAACCCAAAAAATGTCTTAGCGGCATTTGGTCATGGCTTTGGAGGGACGTTTGTACCACTTTGGAAAGATGAGAAATTGGGCCACACGATGATATGGTGTCTTTTACACTTTTTGACACTGAGATATGGTGTTTTTTACACTTTTTGACGTGATGATATGGTGTCTTTTACACTTCTTGACAGGATGATATGGTGTCTTTTACACTTCTTGACAGGATGATATGGTGTCTTTTACACTTCTTGACAGGATGATATGGTGTCTTTTACACTTTTTGACACGATGATATGGTGTCTTTTACACTTCTTGACAGGATGATATGGTGTCTTTTACACTTCTTGACAGGATGATATGGTGTTTTTTACACTTCTTGACAGGATGATATGGTGTCTTTTACACTTCTTGACAGGATGATATGGTGTCTTTTACACTTTTTGACACGATGATATGGTGTCTTTTACACTTCTTGACAGGATGATATGGTGTCTTTTACACTTCTTGACAGGATGATACGGTGTCTTTTACACTTCTTGACAGGATGATACGGTGTCTTTTACACTTTTTGACACGATGATATGGTGTCTTTTACACTTCTTGACATGATGATATGGTGTCTTTTACACTTCTTGACAGGATGATATGGTGTCTTTTACACTTCTTGACACGATGATATGGTGTCTTTTACACTTTTTGACACGATGATATGGTGTCTTTTACACTTTTTGACACGATGATATGGTGTCTTTTACACTTTTTGACACGATGATATGGTGTCTTTTACACTTTTTGACACGATGATATGGTGTCTTTTACACTTTTTGACACGATGATATGGTGTCTTTTACACTTTTTGACACGATGATATGGTGTCTTTTACACTTTTTGACACGATGATATGGTGTCTTTTACACTTTTTGACACGATGATATGGTGTCTTTTACACTTCTTGACACGATGATATGGTGTTTTTACACTTCTTGACAGGATGATATGGTGTCTTTTACACTTCTTGACACGATGATATGGTGTCTTTTACACTTTTTGACAGATGATAGGTGTCTTTTACACTTCTTGACACGATGATATGGTGTCTTTTACACTTTTGACAGATGATATGGTGTCTTTTACACTTCTTGACACGATGATATGGTGTCTTTTACACTTTTTGACACGATGATATGGTGTCTTTTACACTTCTTGACACGATGATATGGTGTCTTTTACACTTCTTGACAGATGATATGGTGTCTTTTACACTTCTTGACACGATGATATGGTGTCTTTTACACTTCTTGACACGATGATATGGTGTCTTTTACACTTTTTGACACGATGATATGGTGTCTTTTACACTTCTTGACAGGATGATATGGTGTCTTTTACACTTTTTGACACGATGATATGGTGTCTTTTACACTTCTTGACACGATGATATGGTGTCTTTTACACTTTTTGACACGATGATATGCTGTCTTTTACACTTCTTGACACGATGATATGGTGTCTTTTACACTTTTTGACACTGTGATATGGTGTCTTTTACACTTTTTGACATGATGATATGGTGTCTTTTACACTTCTTGACACGATGATATGGTGTCTTTTACACTTTTTGACACGACGATATGGTGTCTTTTACACTTCTTGACACGATGATATGGTGTCTTTTACACTTTTTGACACTTTTACACTTTTTGACACGATGATATGGTGTCTTTTACACTTCTTGACACGATGATATGGTGTCTTTTACACTTCTTGACACGATGATATGGTGTCTTTTACACTTTTTGACACGATGATATGGTGTCTTTTACACTTTTTGACACGATGATATGGTGTCTTTTACACTTCTTGACACGATGATATGGTGTCTTTTACACTTCTTGACAGGATGATAGGTGTCTTTTACACTTCTTGACAGGATGATATGGTGTCTTTTACACTTTTTGACACGATGATATGGTGTCTTTTACACTTTTTGACACGATGATATGGTGTCTTTTACACTTCTTGACAGGATGATATGGTGTCTTTTACACTTCTTGACAGGATGATATGGTGTCTTTTACACTTTTTGACACGATGATATGGTGTCTTTTACACTTCTTGACACTGATGATATGGTGTCTTTTACACTTCTTGACACGATGATATGGTGTCTTTTACACTTGACACGATGATATGGTGTCTTTTACACTTCTTGACACGATGATATGGTGTCTTTTACACTTTTTGACACGATGATATGGTGTCTTTTACACTTCTTGACACGATGATATGGTGTCTTTTACACTTTTTGACACGATGATATGGTGTCTTTTACACTTTTTGACACGATGATATGCTGTCTTTTACACTTCTTGACACGATGATATGGTGTCTTTTACACTTTTTGACACGATGATATGGTGTCTTTTACACTTTTTGACACGATGATATGGTGTCTTTTACACTTTTTGACACGATGATATGGTGTCTTTTACACTTTTTGACACGATGATATGGTGTCTTTTACACTTTTTGACACGATGATATGGTGTCTTTTACACTTTTTGACACGATGATATGCTGTCTTTTACACTTCTTGACACGATGATATGGTGTCTTTTACACTTTTTGACACTGTGATATGGTGTCTTTTACACTTTTTGACATGATGATATGGTGTCTTTTACACTTTTTGACACGACGATATGGTGTCTTTTACACTTTTTGACACGATGATATGGTGTCTTTTACACTTTTTGACACGATGATATGCTGTCTTTTACACTTTTTGACACGATGATATGGTGTCTTTTACACTTTTGACAGGATGATATGGTGTCTTTTACACTTTTTGACACGATGATATGGTGTCTTTTACACTTCTTGACACGATGATATGGTGTCTTTTACACTTTTTGACACGATGATATGGTGTCTTTTACACTTTTTGACACGATGATATGGTGTCTTTTACACTTTTTGATACGGTGATATGGTGTCTTTTACACTTTTTGACACAATAATGTGGTGTCTTTTACAAATGCCTCTACAAGGACGATCAGGCTATGAGTCAATTTGGGGGAACATTTTTTCAGGACAACCCTGTACAGTAATAATAATAAAAAAAATGTTGTGGTTGGTTTCCTTAATTTATAAAAACTTGTTTGTACGCAGCTTTGTAATGCCGGAAATGCAAACACGGCATTAGATTGTTGTTTAGTAAAAAATGTGAAAAAGTATCCTGAATTAAACTCAATTTTCATTTTTCCTTTCAGACGGTCAAAAACAAAAACCCACTCTCGCATCCAACGACAGCAAACGTCAAACGTAAAATCAATAAAAAAACCAACCTATGCACGGAGATTCTTTAAATCTTTCCATGAGATGTCGTTCGGCAAAAAAGCCAGCACGATGCAGACACAGCGCAGCATCACTGATTGGAGCTAGTTTCCATGGCAACGAGACGCTACGAAGCGGTTCGCCAGCGCTGTGTGATACCTGACCAGAGTAACAAGTGAAAGAGTTAAAAATAATTATAACAATTCTTTATTAATTTACTACTAATTAAAGTTTTTGTGGGTTTTTCTAAGCTACTGATTGTACAACAATGAGGGATAGAATAGCTGAGTGGTGATGTGCATTACATCCGATATGTGACAGAAATACCTCTGCTGGTTTAGTGTCTCATTTTAGAGGGTTACCCCCGGTAATAACCTAGGTTCTGATCTTGCCACACACACTGACTTCAAAGGTCTATATAACCCCAACAGGCAATGAAGCTTCTTTAACTTATTATTACGTTTACACAAAGAATTCAAAGTTATTATTAAGCAAAAGAAACTTTTAAATTAAATAATATACCTTTTTCTGCTGAATTTCGAACACGTGTGTAGCCGTAAAGATCGCCGTGTTTCACGTCTTTGGTGCGACGAAGCGAGAATGACGTACGAGGTACAGAAAGTGTCTTTGCTTACCAATGTTTGTTTACTGATCTTTGGTAACCTCGTGACTCAAACTGTTATTCGTCTCGCGCAATGAAAAATTCTTCAAATTTCATACCGCTAACAACGAAGTGATAAAAAATCAAAAGAAACAAGTTTATAATAAAATAAATTGAATATTCGTAACGGGAGTAGGATTTCAAATTGTAAAGCTTTAACTTTAGGTAGAACCACCTGGTACTGAATGATGAATTATGCTTGCAAATTGCTGAAGTGCAAAAAAGTACAGACCTGGAAGAGCAAACTTTCCGGGTGGATACGACTTGTCAGCAAGACAACATGCTCAAAGGTTTCTGCTGTTGCTGAGTTCAATTTTGCCACATCAATAAACTGCGGGGAGCTGTCAATTAAGTACTGCCACTGCATGCACTGCAAATGAAACAATTATTCCTCTCAATTATGATTAATGAAGCGATCATAATTAATTTTAATTATCACTGCATTTGCATAAAAATATCAGTTAATAGCATCTTGGAAATTATTTATTTTTTCTCCAGCTTCAATTTCTGTTTTGGCAAAAACTATCACGCATCAGTTCAAATGAAAGAGGAGATCACATAAGACTATATTTTTGTGTTACGCAAAGAAAACGGTTAAAAAAACTTCCATGTAACTAGGGAAATGACCGTGACCACACGGATTTTCTTACTAGGACAGTGGTTTCTAACCTTTTAATAGCCAAGTACCGTTTCGAAATTCAGAGATCTGCCACACCCCTTAACATTTTTTAGCAATATGAGTTTCAAGAAAACACTTTTACTACTTTTGTGCAGTTTTATTAGCTTTTAATTTTGAAAACAAATAAAATAAGAAAAAAGCCCTTATTTTCAATTTACACGTTTCCAAATTCAAGAACAAAATGCAAGAAAAAAGACGATTGGATCTCGAATCAGAAGTCGCACTTTGAAGTAGCCTCAATGGTCACCTCGTTGACGCCGGCTTTTCCGAAAACCATCAACCTCGCCTACCACCATCCGCCAAAGCATTTGTTGTGACAAACGTCTATTTACATAATAGATTAACCCCGTTGTAACGCCTGGCAGTGCGCAATGAATTACCCGAAAATTGCTGCTGCGTTGCAAAAACAATGACCTTTCAAAATACAAACAAGCGTGATGTTTAAGGATTTAAATCTTGCACACTCTTTCCTCACACCACAAAGCTGTTACTACAGTAAAATTCGTACACCGTACGTGTAGTACGCTGTACGGCAAAAAAGAACATTCTGACGTGTTACACGACACAACTTTCGTGTCCCCAGGCTTAGCTGTATCGCACCCTCGAGAGGTAAGATTAGGAACCGCTGTACTAAGACAAATTGAAGCTGCAACTCATCGTAACGGTACCACACAATAATTTAAACAGACTTACGGAGTTTCTGGGATAGCGTTCATCAACGACGAACAGGTTGTTATGCGTGGCGATCAGGTAACGGAAGCTGTCCAAAGCAGCAGCAACGCACACCTGTTCATGGCCCATCAGCAGTTCATTTGGCACCGTGAATAGCTCGCACATTTGAGTTTTATTCTAAATAAAATGCCAGTAAACGATCAGTTAACCTAGTTAACGCAGTAGTTAACCAGTTATTAAATGACGTGCAAATAATTCACACTATAATTAGTTTTAAAATCATTAGGACGACAGAAATAGCAGAACCCCCGGCAGTCAAGCAACACCAAGCCTGGTTAGTAAATGACTGGGTGACCAATGGATTTCATTTGCCATAGCACCCATTGCTACATATCACATTAAAGAAAGTGTATCTGAACAAGACATCTCTAGCGTTCCAGTTTCGCATCCTAGAGGATTTTCATTGATAAAGAACTGATGAGTTCCTATCCTGCCATACAAGGACTACTACTGATTTTTAAATACCGATAAGATGACTAAAAACTATATAAAAGTGCAAGTTGCAAAAACTAAGACTAAGGCTAAAACTGAGACATAAATTAAGCACAAGACTAACTGTGCAGCAAAATCAAGAGGCAGCGGATAACAACAACTTGAGGGCAGATCCAAAAAAATACAATTCTTGTGACTAATCTGTTACTGTGCGTTCACACTAGCGAGTTCTCTTGTCAAGTAACTCGCAATCCGTTCAGGCTAGAGAGTTTTCTCACCAAGTTAACTCAGCAAGTAACTCACAAGGGTGTTCAGATTAGAAAGTTTTCTCGCCAAGCTAACTCACCAAGTAACTTACAAGTACGTTCAGACTAGATAGCAGAAGTAGTTACTCTCCGACAAAAACAGCAAGCTGACACTCATTTCTATATTCACTGCAAGAAGTGTTGAGAGTAACTCGCCGAGGTGTTCACACTAGACAATAACTAGCAGCATCTGTTGAAGAGTTTGCGGTTTCTTGCAGATAGTAACTTGCAAAGGAGAAAACACACCAGTCTGAATGTGTGAAAAGTTTAAAGACGTGATCATTTCACGCTCGAGCGTTCTCATTTTGAATGCCAATTGTTTCAAAAATGACATCACTCATTGACTAAAATAAAAGCAGAGCGCTGTCAATTTGCATCAAAAGTATAACAAGTTTTTACAAAAAATTAGGTAGTTAAGTTTGTGATGTTTTTGTACGAACACTAGGTAAGCTCCAGAATGTTTGAATTAGTTTAAGCACCACGCGTTTACAGAAAGTCGTGATGGGCTTACGAAAAGTCACGAAGTCCACTAGTTACAGTGTTCCCTCGCTACTTTGCGGTTCGTTTATCACAGACTCGCTGTTTCGCGGGTTTTCAAAAATATTAATATAAAATATTTATTGGTGTATTTTCGCTGTTTCGCGGGTTTTTGCGGTACTCCGTCTAAAGTGTTTTTGCACATGCATAGTACGTATTGTGCAGTAATATATAGATTTGACGAATTTTTCATAAAAAATCACAAAATGTATAAAAATATATTAAAAATATTAATTCTAACATTAAAAGAATATTATAAATCATAAAAAATTACCATTTACAGTAAATAGTGTATTTATTCAGCGGATGAATACACACCAAAAACGAAATGTCGTACTTGTGCCCGCTTGAGATGCTACTTGCCGACGTGAGATTGTACACAACACATGATTGGTATGTATGTGTGGGGAGGATTTATAAAAACTTAAAATAATGTATAACTACTAAAATAAGCGTCCCTACTTTGCGGAAATTCGCTTATCGTGGGTGGGCCTGGAACGGAACACCCGTGATAAGTGAGGGAACGCTGAACGTCATGATTTTTAAGAGCTACCACTGCACCATCATTTCTCCACAACTGCAGTATAAATTAACTTTATACTTTACAGACAGGTTTTTGCAAATTCCTTTATAATCTTTTTCTAAATTTAAGCGAAAACAGTCAAACAAACCCAACACGCCAAATAGCATGTAATTTCCTTTAAGAATTGTGTAAATTACAGACATTACATTACATCTTTGAAATTGAATTTTTCTTACATGAACATCAAACAGCTTCACTCCTGTACGAGCAGCTAGGACAGCCTGGCGTGGATGGGCACCCCAGATACATTGCAGCCAATTGTCAGTGTGCTCAAAACTACTTGACTGCCCGTCTATCAATCTGTATGCCTCCCTAGAATAAATACGCATTGCAAATTACGTTAAGTGAGAAATTTCAGTTTTTTTTAACAACAGCAATTCTTTACTTCCATATTATTTTACTACCGTGAATGTTTTCAGCGGGCAAGATGTTCACGGTTATAACAACAGGAATGGAAACTTCATTCGGCCCCCAGCTTTACATTCTGCTTTTGCTGAATGTTCATTGAAATACGTACTTCACTGCATCGTTAGTGATACTCCACGCTGTGCTACTGAAAAGGCTATTACACTCATAGCTATCAGGCTTATAAAAAATACTTTAAGCTTTAAAGGACAAGAAAAGGGGCACCTGAAGTAGGTTTCAGAAAATTGCCTTAAAAAATTATATAGCAATATACTTTATAGCAATTTTATGCGTATATCTTACTCGCACTGAAAGGAATTTTAGTTTGTTTTCATTTTAAATCTCCCGCAATACTATTCCGAAGTCGCCATTACACGATGTCATGTACCAAACGTAAATCAGGGGAAGAAAAGGCAATGTTATATTATATCTCAAAAGACTTTCTGTGTAAATCTATATTACTTAGATTTTCGCTTAACTGCTAGAAAGATTTATGTAACTAGAAAAGAAAATTATTAATTATTTAAAATGTTTTCACCAATTGGTAAAATGTCGCTGACTATCCCTACAGGGTGCACCACTCACTAACCAAAAAATGTATTTTTAATCTTATTGACAAGATACAGTAATTTTAAATTTTATTTAGTTAGTGACTTGTGCGCTACGAATGCTCTGATTATTTTTTCAAAGTTTACAAAATGTTATATAAACTTGTTTCAAATGACCTTTCATGAAAATGGCTGCGTCTAACGTTTTTGGAGTGTTAAACAAAGAACAGTTTAATGAAGAACTAGTCCGGAATGGGAGGCATTTAGTTTTAGTTTTTTGCCCAATTGGCTTCACTACACATGTCATTTAAAATGGCATTCGTCACTCTCAAAATATCCGTTTTTTGCAAACAAATCACTTAGAATGCCACTTATTGTTGTCATGGATCCATTTCTTTGTGAAGAATTAGAATATGGAGCAACTATATTGTGATGTCACAATACAAAAACTGACTAAGAACTTATAAACAATGACAGCAACAGCGAGACGGCAATCTGCATCACGGCAAAATAGGCCGCTTTGTAGAGTTATTAAACAAAAAACAATTAAACAAAAAATTCACGGTCGCATTAGTAACGACAATAAATGCAAAGTGCGGATGACAAACACCGTACCCATTTTCATAGTTCCACAACATTAAATCCATAGTCTTTAATGACACCAAACATTCGTTAGTGATGTAAGGACTCAACGCTGCAGAAACTGGGGTAGAGGAAAACAAATATTTATGAACAGCTTGCGTATCCATGGAGACGACGCTATCCTCATCAGTAAAATTAATAGGCACAATATAGCAGTTCTCTTCAGCCATGGCAGCAACATGTACTGAAAAAAATGAGATTATTGATTGAAAAGAATTCATTGTTGCTGATAAAATTAAAAATTGATGGATTGTTTAACTTTTTCGTATTTATTTAACTTGTTTTTCAAAAATCACCATAAAAGTCTTAATAAACTGAACTGCACAAAAAGTCTTAAACTAGGACTCCATGCGAGCATAATGTATGTAATAACACTGAACTGAACTTTAACAATCTGCATGAATTTTTCAATGGAAACCCAATGTCATATTGTGAATTTGTAAATAACTCTTTGGCGATTTTTGGACAGTAATGATCATGTTATGTGATCAAAAGTATTTATCGTGAATTGGTAAATAACCCTTGAGCTGTTTTTGGACAGTAATGATCATGTTAGGCGATAAGTGGGTAGTGAGAATTTGTAAATAATTCTTCAGTTATTTTTTGACAGTAATGATCATGTTATATGATCAAAAGTCCTTTTTTGTAGTGATCTAAGGACTGAACCAAAATATCATGTTCGACTATCTCTTAATCAGTCAATAAACGCATATATATATGATGCATATTAACAAAGCTAACAGCCATCTTTTGTTGCTATCCGTGAAAATTTGAAGCGATAATTTTTGGAAGCCTGATTTCTGTCAAAATTCGTAATAAGTACAGCAGTAACATTAGCTTATTATTGCACTGTTAGAAAAAAGAATTTACAAAGTTTTCAATGCACAAAATTTTACAGGGTAGAGAAAAATATAGTGTTCATTATCACTTAGCGAAGCAACTGCAACTACAACAACATAATTATACACTTCTTACATATTTGAGAAACTCAAGTAGAAAAAACATTGCTGGTCATGAAGTGACCAAAACTTGCACAACCAATGAGCAAAGATGGCAAAGCTAAAAGCCCATTAAATCACATACGAATGGCTGTTTCTTGTTTGCGCATTACTGGGTGATACAGTCTCATGTATTATGCATTGCACGTTACGTGCACTTGCAAGCACTTCCAAGTACTTAAATACAAACTCTTGTATACACAATCAGCGTCACGCACTGCACATTAGGTGTACTTGCAAACACTTCCAAGTACTTAAATACAAAATGTTGTATACACGATAAGCATCATGCACTGCACATTAGGTGTACTTGCAAACACTTCCAAGTACTTAAATACAAACTCTTGTATACACAATTAGCGTCACGCACTGCACATTATGTGTACTTGCAAACACTTCCAAGTACTTAAATACAAACTGTTGTATACACGATAAGCATCATGCACTGCACAAAATGTGTACTTGCAAACACTTCCAAGTACTTAAATACAAACTCTTGTATACACAATTAGCGTCACGCACTGCACATTATGTGTACTTGCAAGCACTTCCAAGTACTTAAATACAAACTCTTGTATACACGATAAGCATCACGCACTGCACATTATGTGTACTTGCAAGCACTTCCAAGTACTTAAATACAAACTGTTGTATACATGATAAGCATCATGCACTGCACATTACGTGTACTTGCAAACACTTCCAAGTACTTAAATACGAACTCTTGTATACACGATAAGCATCACGCATTCATGGAGTTTTACCATTACCTAAAGAAGTTTATCACCTGCACATTCACAAGGCCCAACATACAGTATCAATATGCCTACCTCGTCCCTGACACCTTTGGACAGAGATTCCGTGCATCGAATCTATCTCCACCTGAGCGCACTGGTCACTAGACTGGACAGATGGCTTCCCATCCTGAACACTCCAATGCAGAGAAGCAACGGCTAAAAAGAGACACTTTATTACAGTTTAATTACATGATTCTTGTACAAATTTATCTCCACCTGACTGCACTGGTCACTAGACTGGACAGATGGCTTCCCATCCTGAACACTCCAATGCAGAGAAGCAACGGCTAAAAAGAGACACTTTATTACAGTTTAATTACATAATCCTTGTACAAATTTATCTCCACCTGAGCGCACTGGTCACTAGACTGGACAGATGGCTTCCCATCCTGAACACTCCAATGCAGAGAAGCAACGGCTAAAAAGAGACACTTTAATTACATAATTCTTGTACAAATTTATAAATGTTTTTTAAGAACGTGCATCATAAAAACTATAGATACGCTGAAGACTTGAGGTGATTTGTTGCTGGAAAGCGTCGGTGATTATCCGTGCACACTGAGTTTTGCACATACACCGCACCAAATCGAGTGTGACTGGCACGTGAAACAAGTACAAAATGAGCAGGAATAAATAATAATAAAAAGAAAAAACAGCAGTGTGTGATTATCACTTTTGTCTATAAAGGATGTCCAACGAATCTTCGATTCAAATTTGAATTCAAGTGCATTGTCCCAGATGCAGTTCTATATTGCTTCTACTAATATGGCTTTTGAAAGAGTTTTGATATTATAAGAATCATATAATATATCATGTATTCATCATTTGAATTAATCATACCGCAGCGGCGGCTCGTGTATAGACTCTTAGTAAGTAAGAAATATTTTTTTGTTTAGGGTTTCACCAAGTTTATGCATAAATTTTCGAAGGTTTGTTTGTTTAAAATTACAATTACTGCGACTTTACATTTTTTGCGTCTAATCGGACGGGTAATTTGCATGCCCGGTCAGCAATTTTATAATTTTTTCGTATGTTCATATACTTATCTGGCAGTCATATAAAATCGTATTTTCTTAAATTTAAAACGTAAATCGCAATAATCATTATAGTTCGTTCTTTCGGGGAATGCAGGATGCGCGGCCATGTTTTTCCAAGGCTAATTCTCGGCCCGGGTTGCCGTTTTATATGATGCTCATCATACTGGCGGCTACATTTATGGAATTTCCTCCCAAATTGGTGTATTAATGGCTGACTAGTGTTCCGCTTATGCCATAATTATCAGAACATACACGTTCATGACACAAAAAAGAGACTATACAATAACCGATAATCATATAATAATTTAGTAATGCGAAACTAAAAAACAAAGCGTGAAAAAATGTGCATTGAAAAAATTAAAAACATTACTGCTAACCTGTGGAAAATAAACAAACTTTGATTTCAACTGACTTTAAATATTCCACAATTCAGCTTTAAACATTCACGAAGCTCTAAAAAAATTTTTTGAAAAAATAAATTTTTTTGAAAAAATAAATTTTTTACTGACATCTCTTCTGCTCATGAAGTAAGACAGAACAATTTTTTTGTGGCCGGCCTAACGTAACAGAATAATAACAAAGCACGTTGTTAACACCACTCAGTACTTACCGAGTTTGTTAAGATTCTGCTCCCCTGTGGCATATACGAGCAAATCCTGTTCATTGTCTGTACTTCTTGGCAGGCATCTCACACAACTGCAGCTAATCTCTGCAGCCACATCTTCCTGAATCATAACAATCATAACTTTACGAACATAAGTTAATCAATAACAGGGTAGGCGGGGTACATGTTGTGGGGCAGGGGGACTATTGTTAAAGCAAAACTGAACCCAATCTTAGATTGCAGGTCAAAACAATCTACTCAGGTCAAAAAAAACATACTATTTGTTCAAAAATGACTTACTTGAAAAAACTATTACCACCCAAACAGAATTTCGCATTCGTGCTACTAATATTTCGCTGTTACATGCATTTTGCCATTCACTAGTTAGACTGGCACTAGGCACTTCGGAAATGCATTGCACACCTCTCTGTTAGGATGTGTTAGTTTGTGAGAAACTGCACACGTTCGAGAGCTCATGCCTGAGCACAGCGGTACATTTGAAATTTGAATTTTTAACTTAGAACATGCTTAGTTTTAGTACAACACACCGACTACCTTAAAGTAGCACTGTACTTAAATTTTCGCTTTCGCAAATACATGCATCACGCTCGTGAAATGTTTTCGTCATTGAAAATTATGTTAGTTTGTGATGTCATCAATAGTTGAGCTCGTCCACCATTAATTAAGTTTTTAATCCATTACTTAATTATCAAAAACGCTTTTAAACTATTAATTGTTAAAATGTATACTTTTTATCGAACTTGAAAATGGAGAAGTATATAGAAAATCATCCTGTTTTTCTTTAATGCGAATAAAAAAAAGTAAAACTTATATTTAGCAAGAAAAAATTAATGACTTACGACCTCATGTTTTGTCTTGCGAGAACGAGAAGCGTATTCCACAGTTTGAGAAGATTTCCTGTACTCTAACAAAACAACAAGAAGCAAATCAGTATTTCAAATTATAGTTCTTACCGTAATCTTACAAATCAGCAATTAATTCAGTTCTCACATCAAACTTGAAAGGCGCGAAAAGTGAAAAAGTTGGAGTGCAGCCTGGATTCGAACCAGGGTCGTTCTGCTTACGTACAGACCACTAGGCTGCCCAGTGGTCAAGACGGCCCAAAGAAGCTGGCCAAACCACGTCACGCTATTAATAGAAATAAAGAAATTATTGTAGACTTGCTTTAGTGTGAGATTTCAATGATCCAACATTGAAAACGGTGAATTTAGACTTTGTACTGGCTGAACCAATTTGGAATGCGGTGTTCTGGTGGTATAAGGCATCTGCAATGTAAGCAGAAGATCGCTGGATCAAATCCACGCAGCATCCCCAACTTTGACAGATCTTGTCTTTCAAATTTGATATAAAAATTAAATTAATCGTCAGTTTGCATCATCATTAATCTTGACATTAATTATTAGGGACATTGAGAATTCCAAAGCTATGCTATTATGTAAATAACAGTCGAGTAAATTTTTTATTTAAGATTTAAATATGGTTGTACTGTAGATCTAAACGAAAATGTAAAATTAAAGGTTAATAACTCATTTAAAGATTATGTTTTACAATACCTATTATGGTTTCTTACAACACTGTATACTGTAATATAATTATCAGGGTACTGAAATGAGTTGTTATTATAAAGTTGAATTTTACTAACATCTTTATCTTTGTAAACTGTATATTTTTATACGAAATAAACTCATAATAATAATAATTAGTTGTAGTTCCATATTTAATGAAACCACATGAATGTACGCACCTTTGATAGTTTTGAAATTAAGATACAGTTTAAAGTAGGTCAATGAATTGAATTAAACATTTAGTAGTGCAAGTCTGGTAAAGCTAACATTGACGACAGCCTATCAGTTACAACACTAAACTGTAGTAATTAATACCCTTTGAGTTTGTTTTTAATTATTGCTAGGATTTTTTCTCTGCCCACACATAATGGTAAAAATTGTTTGTTAAGTTACAGTAAATAGGTATCAAATCCATAGAGTCTAAACATATTGTACATCTACCAACCATCAGTTAGTGTCAAAATGTTTCGAAAAACCTGAAGGCAATTCCCAGTAACCCGAACTCTACAGTCTCTCTGCGAGTTTATGCAACATGACATTGACCTTTGACCTCTGGTAGAAGCTAATGGAAAGTTCAGTAAATTCACCTACAAAACTGAATCAAAATTTGACCATTTATTTATGTGATGCTTAACCAATTAAATGTAACCCAATCTTGACCTTTTCTGAAGTTCAGGTCACACAGCAGTTAGCAAATAAACTTTAATCATTCCACTCAAGAAAAAATAGAGCAAACATTTTATACACCTCATAAGACTGCAGAATGAACTCACCTAAATAGTATCACCAAGTTCACTGTAAACGGATTTAGACAATGTTAAAGCAAAACCGGACCAAATCTTAAACTGTAGGTTAAGACAATCAACTCTTTAAAATATTGAAAGGAAACATACTGTTTTTTTCAAAAATGACTTACGAGAAAGAATTATTACCACACAAACACAATTTCACGTTCTCGCCACTAGTTCTTCGCTGTTAAATGTATTTCGCCATTCGCTAGTTAGCGGGCGCTATCGCCTACATTTCAGAAATGCATTGTACAAAAAACAGGTGGTATACCTTTCAGTTCAGATGTGGTTAGTTTGTGATGAACTGCACACATTGGATAGCTCATACAGCAGTAAATTTGAAATTTCAGAAATGCATTGTACAAAAAACATGTGCTATACCTCTCAGTTCACATGTGGTTAGTTTGTGATGAACTGCACACATTGGACAGCTCATACAGTGGTAAATTTGAAATTTGAATTTTATGTACTTCAATTTTCACTTTCGAAAACACTCTCACGGAATATTTCTGCTATTAAAAATTATGTTAATTTGTGATGTCATCAATAGTTGGGCTCACCCATTAATTAAGTTTTTAATCTGTTATTTAATTATCAGAAACGATTTTGCATCATTAAATGTGTTAAAATGTATACTTCTTATTGGACTTGAAAATGGGATAGTATATGAAAAATCATCCTGCCTTCTTTTAAACTATGACAAACTCACAGATAAACCAACATTTGAGTTTTACTCACATGTACACACCTGATATTGACCGAACATGTCGAAGTGGCAGAATGCACGAGGTAGCTACATAGTTAGTTCCAAGGTTATGTCCCTTTTGTGCAATGATATCATAGAGACGAGAGCCGCCATCTTGTAACGGCTGAACATTGACTGCATTGTGACTTCCGTATTCATAAAAACCACATAGGCGTTTATCGGGATATACATTCCAGACAGGGAAATTTGCTTTTGGAAAGTCCATCTGGAAAAACAGAACTTACGAAAATGTTAGTCTATTCAAATGCGTCGTTCTTTGAAGTTTAGTTTGAAAAAACCTATTTCTGAATACCACATGAAGTGCAGTTCCTTAAAGCTTTGTGATGTTGTTGTAACATTTAACTTTGAAAGTTCTCACCATATAACATTTTTGATCACAGGCGGCTAAAATATTGCATAACGATACTAAGGCCCATTGAGAAGATGGTAGTGGAGTCAAACTACTCACCTTCCCAATACGACCCTCGAATTTGTCTATTAGGTGGATCAATCATGTTAAATGGATCTACCGTATAATAATTACGTTGTTACCTTATGTTGTTTTGGCAACGTAATATTCTAGTTAAATCGTGTGCATATATAACCGTATTTACAGCTCAAAGTATGAAAACCCAACTAGGTGTTCTGTGTTTAATCTTTCTCCTTCATTTGAGCCATTTTTCTAACGTCCATCATTATAAACGTTTATTGCAAAGTTTGGCCATGCCTGTTTCAATACGTATATCTACAGTTAATAAGGGAAATCTCTTACAATCTTTAACCTGGCGTTCAAGAGCGGTGCCGTCATTGGTTAGCTCACTCAACTGATACATAAACAAAACCTATTAGAGTCTAACTGCCTTCACGTGATCAGTAAGATAAACGCGCCAAATCTTTTTCCCGCATGTGTTATCTCAGTTAGAGGAGTTTTGTGTGTGGTTTGTGCAAATTTTAGTATAAAGATGTCTGGAAGAGGGAAAGGAGGAAAAGTGAAAACAAAGCCAAAAAGTAGGTCTACACGAGCTGGACTGCAATTTCCTGTCGGTCGTATCCATCGGTTGTTAAGGTAAAGTCTCATTATTTTGGCTGTCGTCTCCTGCTGAACTGCAAGACTGCTATAATATGTATAATAATATTGTTTTCAACTATTTAGCGTGGACAGTATATTACCTAATTATGTATAATTGTAAAATAATAATTATTAAATAAATACGAGTAATCATTTTTAACGATATTTTTTATAATTTACATTGTTTAATATTTTCAGAAAAGGTAACTATGCAGAGAGAGTTGGTGCGGGAGCTCCTGTTTATTTGGCGGCTGTAATGGAGTACCTCACTGCAGAAGTTCTTGAGTTAGCGGGAAATGCCGCACGGGACAACAAGAAGACTCGAATTATTCCTCGTCACCTACAGTTGGCAATTCGCAACGACGAAGAACTTAATAAACTTCTGAGTGGAGTGACGATCGCTCAGGGCGGAGTCCTGCCAAACATTCAGGCTGTTCTGTTACCAAAGAAGAGTGGAGTTGCCTCCTCCGGTGGGAAAAAGTCAAAGGGTGTGGCGTCGCAGAGTCAAGACTATTAAAAACGCTGAATTAATTAAACAATTAGTAAACTTCATTAACAGTGTTGATTAAATTGCCAAAAAAGCTAAAAGGTTTAGCTATGCCTACTATACTTCTAAAGAGCTGACGCTTCCTATACAGTAAGGCCTCGTGTAAATAATGCTAATGCATTCCAGCAAAATGCGGTGTTAAGCGAAACGTCGTTAAACAAAGCCAAGATTTCTACAAAAGATAATATAAAAGAATTGGGATACATTCCAGAGGCAAAAATCAATGCTGCTTAAATATATAAATTAAATGTTTTATGGTTTTACCCGCATTTCTACTGATTAATTTCTTTCTGCTTTCTGCTTCCTTGAAACCACGTATATATTCTTACCTAACTAGCGTTTTCTCTTTCGTTTACTGTAGGCAAAGGTGAAACAATAAACACTGCAGCAGAGTCAAAACCAAGCCCTGGGACAACCTTGGGAATTTTATATAGATTCCTAGTATGGTTGCTATTGTAACAATAGGTTGCTGGCAAAATTCCTTGCTTCCAGGTTTTGCTTTATACAAACAGCAGGCATTTAGTGGTCATTCTGGAAGCAAACACGTATAATAATTGCACTGTTTACATTACTAGCGCATGAAATTAAGTAAGACAAAAGTAAGTAAGTTGATAAAATGAAAATTGGCTTTGAGCAAAGTAAAAAAATTTTTGTTAAGACAAATGGTGCATCGTTAAGTGAAAGAAAGATGACAGTTGATCAGCGTCGTTAAAACGAAACATCGCTAAACGGGACTTACTGTATATCATTAACAGCGTAATTTAGATTGTTAATTTACATTAAACTCTGCTTTTTTATCCGTTTTTTTATTTTGCACTTCAGTACTTGCGTTGTTTTTTGTAATTGTAAAGTTTGCAAGTTTTATTAACAGATCAGTTATTGTGGTTTATGGTTTTCCGCTGATTTAGCAGATTCGTTATTTGCAAATAATGTTTTGCCTATGCCGTAAAATGAAGCTTACTGTACTTTGTCCTGTTCTTTGTGAGGTCCACCGACTAGTCGGCCTTGTATTCTGCTGTCGAGTAAAGAAATATCAGGACGACTTGCGTGTCGTGATTTTCTGTTATCTGTAAATTCTGTGCAGATTCTAAAATGTACTGTAAAGTATCGGAAGATGTTTAACCCTCGTGATTGTAATTACTTTTGTATATTATTATTCTGCTGTATTATTCTTAAAATGATTAAACTTTTACGTCTTAAAATCTAACAAGCTGATTTCCTAGATTGTTTCCTAGTGTCAGCGAACGTATTAGCTGCTAGTATTCTAGCACAATACTATATTTGTAAGATATGTAGTGGTATTACTACGCACTAGTGTCTTACGAGCAACTATGAATAAAAGCACAAATTAGTGCAAGTTTTTTAATCAGTTGGTGTCTTATAGCATATTATTTCGAATTTTGTATAAAAATTTCACTCATAATTGCGACAGTTGATGCCTATGGCAGTCCTTACTTACGTTGTTGCAAGTACGAGGTTGTTAAGCTTACACGGTTGGCCTCTCTTTGTAGAAACTGGGCAAAATAAGTACAATGTGTACTTAGCGAGCATGAACTGCTTGTAGTGTGTTATTTCGAATTTTCTATAAAAATTGCACTCATAATTGCTGTAATTCATGCCTATGATCGTCCTTACTTATGCTCGCTACAAGTACGAGGTCATTCAAGTTGCACAATTGGCCACCATTTGTAGAAACTGGGCAAAATAAGTACAATGTGTACTTAGCGGTACGAAAGCACATCGTTGTACAATAGTAGTTCCATGTTATAAGATTCTCTTTTCTGTTAACGAGTTGAAACTCCTTTACTTGCTTTCTTATCCATTGTTAATACAGTCAACCTCGGGTATAAGGTACTCGCCTATAAGGGACATTCGCTTATAATGGACTACCAACACCGGTCCCAATTTTCCGTAATGTTTTTCCTTACAAAAATCTTCGCATATAAAGTATTCGGATATAAAGGATTTTCGGTTATAAGGGACGATATCTTCAGGTCCTGCATCATACAAACCCAGGTAAATTATCTCGCATATAAGGGACCCTTTGATCAAAGAGAAATTGATCGATTTTTAACCTTAATTTTCCGCATTTTCGGCATTCGAACAGCCCGGTTTCCGCGGTCACATACGTCTCACATTACTGAAGGAGCTTCCTACGTACCGTTTGCACTGAATGTGTAGTAATAATCCATAAAATATAGGTGAAAGTACAGGTCTAGATACACCCTTGATCTGATTCAACTTCGGCTATAAGGGGCGATTTTTTTCTGGTCCGGAGGTGTCCCTTATATCCGAGGTTGACTGCACTTAAAAGTTTGAAACCCTGTAGACTGAGTAACATTATATAAAGAGCGTGTCTAATCACCAATCAAAATTGAGCAAGGTGAAATAATGCGTTACAAGAATATGAGTAGAGAGTGCAATGCAGTTTTTTGCCAAAAAAGGCCATTGTTCGTTTACTCTAGAGAGTAGCTGGTAGCCAAATTTCGCGTAATTCATACTACTTTTTTTATTTTCCCCAAACAGGTGCCGTTTTAGTTGTCTCATTGCAGCACGGAAATGAGCTGAAACTTCAAACTGGTTCATTTTGTTTAATTATGATCCGGTTTTTGCAAATTTGAAATTTTACGTGTAATTTAGAATAATGAGTACAGCAATTGCGCTTATAAACAAAACTGTTTTAACACAAATATATAACCAATATAGTGGGCAGTGTTGTGTAGTTGTTAGAGAAATCTACACTTTCGAATGAGTAGGTTCTGAAAGTCATAATTGGTAAAAAATCAAAATGAAAAAAATTACAGCTCAGTATACGGAGGACGAGTGTAAAGAAAAACTGACTACAAGACAGCGAAGATGCAAAGTTGATTAATGTTATTTTAGATTTGAGAATTAGATATTTGTTGCACATCATGCAGTCACATTTAGTTCACGTGCCTTTGTTGGTGGTGTGTGACACTTTTGTTATTTCTTCCAGTAGGTGACGCTAGCATGCAATTACGATCAGAGCGGAATGTTACTCTGCATTGTACAAGCAGTAAAAATGTACTGTACACTGCTCTGGTGACGCGTTGACAAACTTTGGCAGCGTAATGCCAATGTTAACAATGCAATAATTGGTCAGTTTTCGTTAAAGCAAATCAACATTTTAATATACTTGCGCTGCTAACAATGATAAGATTAATGAATATATAAACTGAGAATATAATTTTCTTTTCCATTTTAATAATTTGTTGCTGTTTGTATGTAGTTTAATAATGTCTGTATGTTGTATTGTGGAAATTGTAATTGTTTTGTAAAATACGCTACACGCATCGCTTGAAAATTACGATGCTGATGTTGTCCCTTCTTTTTTGTCCAAAGATATCGCTAGGCCTATGTGTCCACCATTTTCAATGTAAATTTGACGAAGGCATTTCTTACAACAGTTGAAACGTCTCACTTTTTTGGGGATTTGGTCCCAATGGGAAAATCCTACTGTCAGGTTTTTAAATATGAACTACCAACCATTTTATGCATGCAATAACAATTTTATTATGCTACAAAACAACCATAACAACCAGCAGCTTATCCATAATAACTACGTCCACCATGTCCATAACCATATCCCAATGCACCTCTGCCGTATCCATAACCTCCATATCCATATCCACCTAGACCATGACCATAGCCAGCCGTTCCATAGCCGTGCCCATAGCCGCCACCAATTCGACGGTTGTAGCTAAAACTGTGTCCAGACACCTGACCCTGCACTCCACCATAGGCACCTGCGCCGCCATAGCCACCATAACCGTGCCCATAGCCACCGTGCCCATAACCGCCATGTCCGTAGCCTACTCCACCGTATCCATGGCCATAACCACCATAGCCGCCACCGTATCCATGGCCATATCCACCCCAGCCGCCACCAAGTCCGTGGCCGCCAAGTCCGCCGTAGCCGCTTAAGTAGCTGCCACAAACCATTGTAATTACCTAAACATAAAATCAAGTTTGGGCTCTGAATAAATGAAAAATGGCTGCAATGATGATAACTGTAAATAAATAAAAAGATGTATATAAAAATTGCAAAGAACTTACGCTAAAGAAAAGCAATGCGATAACTGGAGCAGTTGACATTTTGGCTGAATAAACGTGTGCGTACGAATTCACTGCAAAAAAAATAATACAGGTCTCAGTTTTAATACTCAAATCACGAGGAAAAAGATTTCGTAATGTAACACAAAAATCAGTAATACTGGCACTTAATCATGCACGCTACTCACCAAAATGAACCAAATAAGCTGGACACAACTCGGTTGAAGAACTGCTTCACTGTGAAACTTTTATATTTCAAGAACGAACCATTTCCACTCGGGCAGGGGTAGGTTTTCATATACTGCATGTACCACAGGTGTGTAATAGTTTGTCCCACACGTTTCATCACACCTGCCTAGTGAATAGTTTAGCCAGGTATGCTGCATCACTGAAGCCTGTTTGCGTACAGTGTAGCTTCATTTCGAGAACTGATCGACTAAGATGGGGGTGGGCAGCTTTTGGGTTTGTCACCTTAGTGTTGACTGTACACTACGATTTATCGAGCTTCTCGATGCACAAGAAATATTGATTTTTGACAGCATTTTTGCGGAAAAGGAGACGATAATGATAATAATCTCCCAAAAGAGACGTCAAGTAACTCCAGTTGTGTTATTCATTTGCTTACCCACATTTAGAATATAAGAATATTGTATTGGTCCATGTATATGTTACTGCTTTGGAACGTGTTAAACAAATTACAAAAAGTTAACTAGAATTTTTACTCATTCGGTTTACAGAACTCATACAAATGCTTTATTTAAGCAGCTTAATATTTTAAAACTTTGTGATATGAACTAGGCAAACTCCGCAAAAACACTTTTGCACATAAATGAACACACATCCCACATCACACTACCCACATCATACCACCACACTACCCACGCCACATCACACCCACCAAACCCACCCCCACACTTGCCACACGACTCACACCACACCACAACACCTACACACCACACCACTCACTCCACAAAAAAATGAAAAAACTATGATTTAATTAATATGGCCGCGGATATATGAATTCCGAATTAGTGAGTATGTTGTCGTACTGGTGTGATGGTATTTCATATCTGGTTAATATTAGTGATTTTCATTTTGTTTTAAATGCTGATGGGACTTGATTTGTTTAACCTGTAATGGTAGAGAATTCCAAAGTAGAATTGCTTGTTTGATTACATAGTTCGTTCCATAGTGGGTATTTGTCCTAATTTGTTTTAGATTGCTTGTTTTAGATTGATGATGATGGCGACAACAATGGTCAAGATTTCGAAAAAACGTGATAAATATCACATTCCTAAATTCAAAACGAACGTCATGAAACGCTCTATTAAATATCATCGTGTCGTACTGTGGAATAGTACTCCCAATCTGGAAACAAAAGCAAACTCTCTATGTGCTATGTGTTTTTGAAAGACGAATGCGATTACATCTAACTTCGTCGTAATGTTCCTGTTCTTATCCACGTATGTGTAGATGTATTTGTACAGTACAATTATAACTCTTTTATGATGTAAAGGATTTTTTATGTAGATGTATTCGTATACTACAATTATAGCTTTTTTTATAATGTAAAGGATTTTTACATAGAAGTATTCGTATACTCCAATTATTTATAACTTTTTTATGGTGTAAATAATTTTTTAGGTAAATGTATTCGTATAGCACAATTATGACTTTCTTATTATGTAAAGAATTTTTTACGTAAGTGTATGCGTATAATGCAATTATAAATTTTTTTATGATGTAAAGAATTTTTATGTAGAGGTATTTGTTTAGTCTAATTATTTATAACTTTTTTATGATGTAAAGGATTTTTTTTATTTAGATATATTCGTATAGTACAATTATAACTTTTTTTATAATGTAAAGATTTTTGTAGATGTATACGTATAGTACAATTATAATTTTTTTATGATGTAAAGGATTTTTTGTAGATGTATTCGTATAGACAATTATAACTTTTTTATGATGTAAAGGATTTTTCTAGATATATTCGTATAGTACAATTATAAGTTTTTTTATGATGTTTTATGATGTAAAGAATTTTTTATATTGTTTATATTTCGTACACTTTTATTCAGTATTGTTGGCAGATTTCAAACAACTTTTATAGCCTTTAAATTATAATTATTAGGCAATTAAAATTGAATTCAAAGTTCCTATTCTACTTATTAATTTTATAATTTTCAACATTATATAAAATACGTATTTTATTGTTATGAGTTTATATGTGAATATGGAAAAAAATTAATACTGCATGAATGTAACTTCAGTAGGGTACGATACCCAGTGCATGGTTTATGTATATTAATCCAAGGACCTCTTTAACTAAAGTTTAGTTAGTTCACTGATTAATCCCATGGTGTACTTCATATAATGAATTTTGCATGTAAGATACACGTAAAATATTACATAAGTGATATGTTAAAGCTGTATGTCAAATTTTACCACTACGAGTGAAACAATTAGACGAAATTGAAAACTTTGGATTACACTAAAAAGTGTGAATTGTAATCAAATAACCATCAAGAAAACTTAACAATCAAATTGTTAATAATTAACAGTTTCTTCTAATATTGATTTGTTCTACACTAATTAACAGAGCAATCAGCTATTTACAAGTAGTATATCTTCTCTTGACCTACAGCTGGATATCCGAGTCTTCCATGCACTGCGTATGTGCGCATTACACCATGCATTTGTCCATGTCCTCCTAGCCCACCAAATCCGTAGCCGGGACCGCCAAATCCGACACCGCCAAATCCGTAGCCGGGTCCGCCAAATCCATAGCCGGGTCCGCCGCCAAATCCATAGCCGGGTCCGCCGCCAAATCCATAGCCGGGTCCGCCGCCAAATCCATAGCCGGGTCCGCCGCCAAATCCATAGCCGGGTCCGCCGCCAAATCCATAGCCGGGTCCGCCGCCAAATCCATAGCCGGGTCCGCCGCCAAATCCATAGCCGGGTCCGCCGCCAAATCCATAGCCGGGTCCACCAAATCCGTAACCAGGTCCCGCCCCACCATATCCGTAACCAGGTCCACCAAATCCATAGCCAGATCTGGGAAATCCATAACCAGTTGTACCATATCCATAACTTGGTCCAGCTCCGTAACCATATTGACCATTCCCATATCCACCATATTCTGAAGATCCTGGATAGCCTATTCCCAATGCTCTGACTCTGAAATATCTGGTTCCAGCATAACGCATACCTCTCGGATGATAACTGTACGAGTCATAGTCATCATCGTCATCGTCATAACCATGCCTTCTGTAACCATACGATGTTGTATAATCATCGTAGGGATACCTGCCATATGAATCGTAGTCATTGTCACCATAACTTGTGCCATAACCGTACGAGTCATAGTCGTTATCATCGTAAGATCGTCGACCATAACCACCTGAACTGTAGTCGTAGTCAGGGCTTCTTCCATAACCATTCGAATCATAGTCATAAGCTTGTCGACCATAACCACCATAGCGACTATAGTCTGGATAGTACCCGTAATCATTTTCATCATCGTTGTCGTAAGAACGACGGCCATAGCCATATGAACTATAATCGTTGTCATAACCAGGATAATTGTCGTAGTAGTCATTACTGTTGTCGTCGTCGTCGTCGTACCTCCTGGAGCCTAGAAGTCTATTGTAAACATTTCTCGCATAACCTCTGACTCTGCGCCCATAGGGCCCGTAATTTCGATAATACCCATTGCCATAATAATCATCATTTGAACCGTAATGGGAATTGTCATTGCCGTAGCCGTCGTCACCTCCATAACCAGCATTGTCGCCATACCCATTGTCGTAGTATTCGCTGCCATAATATCCGTTGTTATCGCTGTATCTGTTGCCACGGCCGTAGTATCCATCATTGTCGTAGTATCGTTGCCTATTGCCATAATAGTCATTGCCGTAGTAGCCACCGTCGTTGTCATAGTAGGATGAAGATTTAGCACTGCCAACCTGTTAATTGCAGTGAATTATAAATTTGTCAACACAACAGTGTAAATGACGTTGTGGTGAGGTAATAAAATGCCACAAACAGATATTAAAAATAAATATCATTATATCGTCTTTCTTTTGCCTGTAAAAATCATTAAATTCGAAAACACTGAAGTTGTAAGACGTTTATATTATTGCTTCAGTAAGTGGTACCAGATTGTATTGCTTACCAAAAGATGTCGCCACCAGATATTGTTTCGTATTTCTTGTCAATAGATTGTGCCGCGTTATGCAAAATATACTATTTACGCTGATGGCGCCATCTGCTAAAATTTGCGTTGAACTAACAGAAATTAATGGGTGTTTTAAAGCAAATTATAATTTTAATAATTATAATGAATCTTTGGAGGAAAATAATTGGTACTCACCAAAGTTAGCAGACCAGCTAGTGCTAATAGGAAACGGTAAGTCTTTGCCATGATGACACTGAATGAAAAAACTGATCCTGAAATCAATAATATAAGTAATCAATATTAAATAGGTCGATTAATTGATTGACAAAAATGAAAATCAGTTCTAGTGAAACGCATTGAGTGTCAACACAAACTTTTAAGAAAGCATGTTCTTCATTAATTTTGTAAAACAGAATTTACTAAAAAGATAAGCACACTTAATAAATATGACCACAAGTTTCCGTTAAATGATATTACTTGCCCGAAGCCACAGAGATGGAATCAATCAGACGTACATCAGACAGCAAGATGATACAGCTTTTATGCCATTTATTGCTTAGGCTCTAGCCATTATAAAACAGGGGAAGGTTTCATCAATTTTCTTGCGTCCTGCAATTCGACTTTGCAAAGAATCACGGTAAATTTTGGCGACCAAACCTCTAAACGGGTATACAGGTACAGCTCGGGGTGCGACATCCGAGCACGTGCGATTTAGTGAATAAGGGAAGCCAAAAATCACGGCCGAGACGGAAGCCAGGTTTGATCAACTGCGAAGTTGTTTATATGTTCCAGTAAGTCCTTGGCCAGTGCGTTGTTTTTCTTTACCTTTAATGTAGAATGAACATGCTACGTAATATTTAGGCAAATTCACCTGAAAAGGAAACAGTTTCGCTGATGTATTGAGACATTCATTACAGTCAAACAACGAAAAATTCTGAAATGACGTTGCTATAGAAACAGACAGAACGCCCGCCGAGTACGTTTCGCTAGACTCCCTGACTGTACGGACGAATTTTTGAAGAATTTACATGATTTAACTCACGAGACGAACGAAAAACACACAATTACAAATTAAAGTACACGTCGGTGCTCGAAATCGTGCAGAATTCTGTCGACGATGATTATAAAAAAATCTACTATCAGCTTGTGGTTGTAAGACACGTTCTACTGTAGTACAGTACAAAATTATTTAATGATTCTAGTCTACGATCATCGTGACTGTAAGATGACGTCAGTTCCGTTTCCTCAATCACGAAAATCTCTCTGTGATTAAATTACGCTCTAATTAAATTACCCCGTGACTTTTTGTTAGTCCAATAAACGCAGGAAAACAAAACCTAAATGAGGAGGTCAGAAAATTTTCCCGTAGTGGGACTCGAACCTACGACCTTCTGCATTCAGAGGAGCTATGCTAATGTGCTTATACAAAGAAATGCAGGCTTGTGCACGTATATATGTAACCAATAAATTATTCACTACTTCAGTACGTTCAACAGCAGATAGAAAAACAAACCAGTTATGGAAAAATTGTTATGAGTTCTGTTTACCTAACTAAATAATGTGGCTTCTTGGTCCAAGTTGAGGAGTGTTTGAATATCTCCATTAGAATGTGAATATAAATATCTTCTTTTAGCATAAAAACTTGTGGATCTATGAGATAATGTAGGAACACCAATCTCAAATTGGAAAACATTGATGACAACAAACTTTTGCATCTGACTCAACCGTTAAAGATGTTCAAAATTCCCCTTTAAGCAGAGCGTCGTCTTATAACTAGGGGTGAGCATTCTCTACCAGAAAGCGAATTCGAATATAACCGAATTTGTGACTTTTGAATTCGAATCGAACCGAACTTCGGTGTTTCGAATTCGAATTGAGATCGAAAGATTTTCGAACCACCAGCAAAATTAGTCTTACAAATATCATGCATGTCACTAGATTTTGTTCTGCAATAAAACGACTAGTAATTTCTCTAAAATTGTGTGCAGAAATCACAGCTAAATTATGCTAATTTCATGATGTTTCAATCGTTTTAGTGATAAAGAACATGTGTGATTGAAGTGCTGAATTATTCGAATCTATAGTTTTGGATTCGAATCGAGTTCGAACTAAAAAAACTCGTTCAAATCGAATTTGAGCGTTCGAATTCGATTCGAACGTTCGAACTCGAACGTTCGATGCTCACCCCTACTTATAAGTCGTTCCAGGATGGCCGCCAACTGTCGTTGTAACGCTCGTTTCTCCGACAACATTTGAAGAAGCCGCAGAGTTTCGTGATTTTTGAGTTTTGAAATTGGGTGAACTTGTTCCTTCACCAAAGAGTCTTGATTTTTCAGTAGCGAATTTGTTATTTTGTTAACTTATCGTAATTGCCTGGCACTGCTAAATTCTGCAGATCTAAAATTTTTCTACCATAAACAATTTTGTTTTTGGTAGGGGTGTCAAACCTGAGTTCCATCCCGCCCACCACAAGCTCCAGAGCTCCGCCACTGAATGCAACCGAACGGCATTTTCAAAACCTTTTGACGTCATCGTGACGTAATTGCGATATCATCGCTTTACCGAACTGCCGGACTGTACGTGCTCACCTAGTGATTTCTGGTACTGACGACATAATAACGCATTTATACAGGTTTTCAATTTCAATTCAATTCAGTTTTATTTGCACAAATACATACAATGTACATTGGCAAAGCAATATATTACGTACGCCGGTTAAATACTACACAAACCGAAAAAAATGCAATAGGCTGTATGGAAGGTTATTTTTATAGAAAAATATTAAGATATGGTATTATGATAAAAAAATTACAGTTACATAAAAATTGTATAATTTAGCAATGAAAAAAGAAAAATGCCTTAAATGTAGTAGATATCTGTACCAGCTTTATAAATGAAAGATTACAAAAATAACAACAATGAGAGTTGAAAATAATTGTGGTTAGAACCTACTGCCAAAGTGTTGATTTCTTTTTCCCCTGGAATCGGAGTTGTTGCCAAATGTTTCTTGCATTGACGTCATAGATGTAAAGAGTGTAACCAGAAAGCCTACAAAAAACAAAGAAACGGCATTAAAAACAATTAACACTTGTACATTATGCAATACAAAATTATAAATAGATATTAAAAAGCCTCATTTCTTGAGTAGTTGAGTTAACATTGAAAAGCTCCCAACAAGGTGTAGCCAGTGTTAACTTTTTGTTTTTCTTATTTGGAAGTTTTTACATATATATTCTCCAAAATGAATTATAGCTTCTTGAACACTACTGTTAAACAGCCACATGAGAGAGGTAGTATTTCTAGAGAAAAAAATTAGACTATGAATTTTATTTTCCTAATTTGTTCTATTTTCAGCAAAAAGTGGGCAGTCATAAAAAAGTGCCTTTTACCTTCTATTTAATGTTTTTCAGGTGAGGAGTTTGCACACTAATCGCATATTCGTTCTTGTTCTGGTGTTTTAGTGTAACAAGCACGTCGATTTCTGAATCATGATAACTCACTCGGAGTTTAGTGATAGCTTGTCTATGTTCTTTGTCCTTAGGTAAATCTATGTCCTCTATGTAAATAATATTTAGGTAAGGCTCCATGTTGTATTTGCATTTTAACCATCTGTAAGATCTGAGCTTGTTACGGCCTCCCTTTCTCCTATCATCATTATAAATTTTGCTAAAAAATAGATTTTTATATCCCGCTTTAGTTTACTTTTATATATTAGTATATTAGTTTGCTCTTACTAGTATATGAGTTTACTCTTTTACTAAAACTATGAAATCTACCACGACTCTTCAAAGCATCGTTATAGAAAAGTGTGTCTATTATGTTTAGCTTCACCAAGCCTGAAAAAAACTCGACTTTAATTTAAAATGATACTTGATTCACAGAAAAATTAACGTGTAAACAAGTAGGTGTGTTACAACTAGATTCCCAATACATTGCTTTCATTATTTTATTTTATTAGGATAAAAGTTGGCATGCTTCAAAAGATTGGGTATTAGCAGTTTCTGTGAGATAAGTGCTAAAGATGCATAAATTATCTTTACTAGTATGTAGCTACAATAAGACTGTCACTTACAAAAGATATAAAGAAAATATTGATGAACTTCTTAAAGTAAAATGTGTTGTAAATAGAAATATTAAGTCCCCACCATCCTCATGCGGTGTATTATCTCATTGTATTACACGCATGTTGAACGATTTTCAAAGCCACAATTCTAGCTGATCATTGGCCAGATCATCCAAAAAATTTCGTTAGCAGAGTTTTCCTGTAAGTAATTCTCTCTGTGTTCTCTGCTCCCTCAAGGTCTTTTGGAGCTAGTTTGCCCCAGCTGCATCGTGTAGTACTTTCTTTGCACAGCTATCAAGACAGCATAGGCATTTAGATACCTTTAGTTATTTATTTATCTTTGTTAAGAGAAGAAAGGGAAGAACGGAAGGAGAAGAAACAAGCTGAAGCATCCCGTGATGTAAAATTGTATCATGGACGCATGGGTTAGATTATAGTCCAGGCATGTAAGCAGCTGTTGTTATAAATTTTGGTGATTTTGTTTTACGGAGATCAGACTAACGACGTTTTAATGCTCAAATGCCAAGTATAGATATAGCTCAAAGCCATACTGTGACTCAGCAGCCAGAGAAGAGTGAGACAAGTCGACAGTGGTCATTAAGCGTGGGAAATAAAACCAACCCGAGTGAATTATATTGCGCCCTACAACAAAGTACTTTACTAAGGGTTTTTCATATTGTGTCACTTGTGTATTAAAAACAGAGCAGCGAGCGGTTTGTGAATTCTGTAAACTGTAGTGTGAAAAAGTGGCGTTTTTATTAAAAATTTAATTGTTTGTTTTGCTTTAAAGTGAAGTTGCAGTAATGTATCATTATAAGGTAAAAATTGAGGGTTTTTGATAAATTTCTGTTTATTAACCCGAAGACTTCGCATACCGTCATCATCATCATTTCTTCATACTACTTGGGCAGTGTTTGAGTGCAAACGATGTATATTTAATGTTTATGTTGTCGTGTTGCAGTGTTGGTACGAGTGTTTGAGTTTCTTAATTTGTAACTTTCACTGATTATTAGTATTACAGACTAATCATTTCTTACTGGTGAGGTGGTAGTAATGGTCGTGTTTGAACACAGACACGTTTTTGAACATTTGTTTAGTTCGTGTCTACGTCAGAGCTTGTTTGTACAAATAGTTATTTAGTATAGCTTTTGTCAATAGTTGTGAAAATTTTGCCAGATATTCATTTGTTAGCTATGCTTGCAGGCTGGCTAGTGTGGTGATTGGGCGCCATTACACTTTCGCACCGCCTAGTTTTTTCTAGGTTATTACTCGTTTCTAGGCTCGTAGGTCATTATTCTATTATTCTCACGTCATCAGTGAATGTTTCCGCTAATCTCGTGGTAATTTAATCATATATTTAGGTATAATTATCAATAATTACGTTGTATTCACAGTTCTACACCTATACAGTTCGTATCGCCATCTTGTTTGTGTGTGTAGTCACGTGACGAATTTCGTACTAGTTTATGCATTATCAGGGCCTAGCTTAAAAGGCTACCTGACACACTTTCATCTTAATTGCATTTACGAAATAAAGAAAAAACCTTTACTTTTGTAATCTAATATGTGGGAACACTGTAATACGATACAAACTCCAGTGGCACAACCATAATAATCATAAATTATGCAAAGAAATTAAAAATACAGGTTAAGGGCCACATACGTCACTGCGCGAGAGCCATTGCGCATTAGTGGTGTAAACACAGTTATTCACGTGGAGCTTTTTGCGTGATGGTGACGGTAAGTAATGTATGATTTTAATCTGGAATTGCAAGGTCTAAAAACCAATAATATTATGGGAATATGGTGTATATTACGCCTGTTGGTCTGCTTTCTGGCCTGCAGGCGTGAAAACAACCAATAGGCCAGAAAAAACTAGGCGGTGCGAAAGTGTAATAGCGCCTGGTGATTGTATTGCTATAGTTCTATGTGGGTTGTCTAAAACGGTGAACTAAAATGCCTTTGCACTTGCAGGATGGTAATTCGAAAGAACCGATGGCAAATGCAAATAAAATCAATGCCAGTAATGCTGATCTCTTGGCTGAGATGGACAGGTTAGTATTTTGATTTACGAGTCTATTTTACATTAGTTTTCTAAATAAAGTAACTTTTGATAACAATGGGAATCAAACCAGTGTCTACATTAGCGATGCTTAATTTCTGAGGATAGCAATTGGAACAAGATGTTAGAACTCTGAAAATGCTTTTGCGTTTTTCTAGTTATCATAAATAGTTTACGTAAATTCATTTGTTATTATTATTGTTGTTGTTATTATTATTATTATTATTATTATTTGTTTATTAAAGCTTTAATAGAATACATATTAATTTATTTTGCCTTAATTACAATACAAATAATAAATAATATAGCAGCTAAAAGAGACGTTTGAGCGAAACAGTAAATTGTCGAAGGCAGTGGAATTTTGTACAGGTCTCTTTAAAAAAAGCAGCTTCATATGTTCTATTCTGGTGGATTCCTTATTAGCTAAAACATTTTCTGGTGGAAAATTCTGTGAAGCAATCAGTAAGAAGCCTTTTCATAGTTTCTTTGTGAGCACACTCAATTGCTGCAGGTCAAAGGTCAAGTGTGCCAGAGCAAAGCGTCTTAGCTACAACCGTCATGTGACCTTATGCATGCCACGTGTCTGACTCAGTGAAAAGGTGGAAACACGCGGTTAGTTCGCGTCGTACGTTATCATTCTGCAGAGTTTTGTAACTTATTGTGGCGTCATTTATTTGCTTAAGCACAAGAAAAAATGAAATAGGTAAGGTTCTGTAGTTAGCATTTGTTTCTTTTAATTACTTTTACAACAGCATGGGCTGCGAGGCATTGTCAAGTGTACACAAATGCTTCATCTGGTACACTTAACCTTTGACCTGTTCACGATCATCATCAATCACTGGAACTATGAAATGGCTTATTGGTATGCAACAATGAGGCTTGAGATTTTAATGCTGTAATCGCTTAAGATGATATATATATATATATATATATATATATATATGATTTTCTAGTAGACAATTCCATAGATAAGAGATCCATTGGAAAAAAACTGCATTTATAAGTAGCTATTAAAATGTATGTTTTTCATCACGTTTTGCAATTCAAGGAGATAATATTCTCATTCGGATAAAGTTTTACATAATTAAACGAGATTTTATCATTTTTTATCACATGGTTTTGATCTTGTAATGTCAATGAATTTTAAACTTCGAGGTTGTGAAAGTCATTTTGATTTTGTTGTTCACTCACTTTGTTATAATTGAGTTTAGGCACAGAAGTATGAATAGGAATAAAAAAATCTATAATACATATTTGCACTGCACACAACAGAAAAGTGTTTACTAAACCTACAGAAACATGAGTAGCACAACTGCTGCACTGAACACTGAGAGTGAGAGTGACTAGAAAGCAAAAACAGTCAGTATATACAGGTATAGGACTTGACCTATGCAGACTTGCACAGGCTTCACAACAACCATTACTTTTAAATAGAAAGAGGACTAGTGTGTATGCATTCACTGGACCATATAATTATACTGAGGGTAAGTCAGCTGGTAGAATGTAACAGGATTAGCCCATAGATGGCAGCACCTAATTACACTGTACAATTCCCACTTCCACAGAGGTATTCTTTTTCAATGCTTCATCCACTGTTTGGTTATTAGGTTTGAGCAGGAGATATCGGCGCCTGATAAGATGCCTCTTCCAGCAGGAGTCATGGCACAATTGCCTCTCGAGCCTCCACCGCCTCCACCGGAACCTCCACGGATGATTATAGGAGCTTCAACTTTCGGGAATGTACGTTTGTGTTTCATTTTCACATACAGTCAACCTCAGGTATAAGGGACCACCAACACCGGTCCCGATTTTTCGTAACGTTTTTCCTTATAAAAATCTTCGTATATAAGGTACTCAGATATAAGGGACTTTCAGTTGTAAGAGACGATATCTTCAAGTCCAGGGTAATAGAAACCCAGGTAAATTACCTTGCATAAAAGGGGCCCTATGATCAAAGCGAAATTGGTCGATTTTTAACCTCAATTTTTCGCAAACGGCCTTCAAACAGCTCGGTTTCAGCGGTCACATACATCTCGCGTCACCGAAGAAGCTTCCTACATACCGTTTGCACTGAATGTGTAGCAATAATCATTAAAAATATGGGTAAAAGTACAGAAAAGTGCAGGTCTAGATACACCCTCGGTCTGACTCAACTTCGGCTATAAGGGACATCGGATATAAGGGACGATTTTTTCCGGTCCGGAGGTGTCCCTTATATCCGAGGTTGACTGTAGAAGGTTTATTTATAGTTTAGCTCCCTGCTGACCAGTATGCAGCACTTTATGGCAGCATTTCTTAATGTTCGTGATAGGAGCAGAACCTATTTCATTATCATGGACAGTTCTGTAAGATAAGACACTGCATCGGTTCATGTGTCTTTTCACATCCGTCAATGAAGTAATAAGAAAAACATTAAGTATTAACAAATTTGTTGTTACCCTTAAATATGTGTATACTATGTACATGTTATGTAGTAAGTATATGCTACATACATGAAACATGACGCTATGAAACATATTGAAACTGGTAGAAATCTAGCATGTTATCATATGTGGCTGTTTTGGCTTTGTATTACTCTATCTCATTAAAGCTAAAACTTTTATATAGTGTATATAAAAGTAATCTGGAAGCTTTACAAATTACCCAGAACAAAATTCTCAACTAATATATCATGTAAGGTATGACCATCCCACAAATATAATTTATTTGTCTGTTAAAACTCTTAAAGTGAAAGAAATATATGACATGTATTGTCTTCATTTCATGTATCAGTATCATAATTCACTACTTCCACCAGCTTTTCAGTCATACTTTAGTCCAGTTTCAAATCAACATGATCATTACACAAGATATTCAGTCGAAAACTATGT
>JAQGDQ010000211.1:131826-314609 GCA_030141605.1 Tubiluchus corallicola
ATTATAGGCAATATTACGTAACGATGTACTTCGTTCAGTTACGTATTGCTCGGTGTTGTGTGGAACAGTTTACCGTGTCGGAGATTGTTCATGCTAACGACTTACGTTCTTTTTTCACTTAAACTACTTACATTTCATTTTAATTCTTTTTGTAAATTAAATTTAATAGAAATAACTAATTAATGTGAGCCATTCATGCCTGGTGATTTTCTCCCTTCCTAAAGTATTAGTTAATCATATTTATTTGCAAGATTTTATTGTATATGTACAATTGTATATTTGGATTGAATAAATCTAAGCTAATTTTAAAAAAATCTAAAAATCTAAACACTTATTACTCTTAAGGTAGATTTGTAGTTTTTGTAAGAATTGTCTGGCTTGAGGATATATTTCGTAGCACTTGAGACGATTGTTTTGTTCGGATAATAAAAACATTGTAAGTCACGAGTCTTTGGATTATTCAGATTAGCATTCTGAGTTTAAGAGTCTCTTGCCATTTATTTAGTTTTTTGTGTGTTTAATCGAATGTTTTTTAATTGAAAATTACCTGTAGTTCTTCATCTATTCCTTGTGTTCAGGTAAAAGAAGCCCTGGAAACGAGAAAAGATCGAAGACACTTGTCTCCGCCGCCACCCCCTGGTCGACCATTACGACGTCCGGGTGAGTTGATGAAATCTGGTCAGTTTCATAAACCTTTTCTGCCTCTAGTTGTCATTGAGGTCGTCTCACGATTTCATCTTTTCTATCATTCACCTATTCACACATTTTGTATTATAATTTATATAGCACACCTTCTTTATAATGACTGAATGGAAGGGGTGAGGGAGTTTGTAATAAAAGTGCAGCAAGTGCCAGCACAAAAAGCAATAGGTGAACTCTTGCAATACAGTGAACAGGTGAACTGTTGCAATACAGTGAACAGGTGAACTGTTGCAATACAGTGAACAGGTGAACTCTTGCAATACAGTGAACGGATGAACTCTTGCAATACAGTGAACAGGTGAACTGTTGCAATACAGTGAACGGATGAACTCTTGCAATACAGTGAACAGGTGAACTGTTGCAATACAGTGAACGGATGAACTCTTGCAATACAGTGAACAGGTGAACAGCATATTATGTGGCACGTGTCGTTCGCTGATCTGAGGTTGTAGTCCAGCCGACCTGCCTTCGTTACGGCAAATTTGTACTTTGCGACCAGAATGAATTACACATTTTGTTACGGCATACAGTACTCCCTCGCTACTTCGCAGTTCGTTTGTCGCGGACTCGCTGTTTTGTGGGTTTTCAAAAATATTAATGTAAAATATTTATCGCTGTATTTTCGCTGTTTCACGGGTTTTTGCGGTACTCCTTCTAAAGTATTTTTGCACATGCATAGTACGTATTGTACAGTAATGTATAGATTTGATGAATTTTGCATAAAAAATCAGAAAATGTATAAAATATATTAAAAATATTAATTCTAACATTAAAAGAATATTATAAATCATAAAAAATTACCATTTACACTAAATAGTGTATTTATTCGGCAGATGAATACACACGAAAAACGAAATGTAGTACTTGAGATGCTACTTGTCGCATGTGCATAGTTTTCTGCGGTGTTGTGTACGCTATTTGTGAAATTTTTGTTAGAGACTGAATTTATTCATGCCCAACGATGCGACCCAAACCTTCTGCAACTTCTACAGTTTCTGGCAGCGAACCTAAGCGGTTCCGTACTTCGGGCCTGGAACAGAACACGCGCGATAAGTGGGGGAACACTGTATACGAATTTTGCTGTTGCGAGGTCGGTGGTCTTGAGAGTGTATTGTAACAGTCTGTTACGCTACGTGGGTTTGGGCAACAAAAGCTTAGAAGGTTTCTCTTCTTGCTACTAGGGGTAGGGAAACAGCTTGGATGGACCCAGTGGTCATTGACTTAACTATCTACACCTGCTATGATTCTTTGCTAAAATTTTATGTTTGGCAATCGCTTGTTGTATCGGTTTTGAGTAGAATCATAATGCTTGAAGTTTGACATGTGTCTTTTACGTATGTCTGAGCTTGTATACTCTTATCTCAGTTTGCCGGACCTCGCTTTTACGGATGTAGACACAGACACAGACACACGCGAGCTGACACTTTGTTTACATCAAAGCAGCGTGTAACGACACGTGTGTTGCTTGTATGTCAGCATATTCAGTGGTTTAATCAGAGTGTGTAAGTGGTTTAGAGTCAGTTATGCGAAGTTATTTGAGTCAATTCCCACAGTTTTTATATACTTTTGCATAGGAGTGGCCCGTACTAGACGTTTTTGAGACAATTAGATGATTGTTTCTACTTTACCGAGAATCTAAGTTAACTTGTATCGGCAAATATGAACAATCGGCAAATTCGGACCGACGTCTCACCATTTTTGTCCGGCAAACCCAGATATAAGTGCATACAACACTTTTTTACCCGCTACGGTAAAGAAAGAAGTGAGGTCCAGTGAATATGTCTAAATATTGTCCAGGACGCTACTATCCATCCTTTTTGATACATCAAATGAAATCTTTCAAAGAGACAATTTAAAAAGTGTCAACACTAGTCAAAGTGAAGGGCAAACATGCAACAGACTTCTATTCAAACTGTAGACAGTTCATTTAATATTGTGGTTGATACGTAGAATTTCCATCATAGTTCATTGTGAACTGCATATATGGCTGTCCATATGGCTGTCGAACTATTTGTGGTGTGTTATTGATTTAACTGAATTAGGAGCTCTAATATGCTGTACAGTAAGTCCTCGCTTAACGACTCCCCGTTTAGCGACGTTTCATCTTAACGATGCTGAAACATTGACACCTTTTTGTCACTTAGCGACACACGTTTCATTTTAACGACGATTTTGTTTACTTTGCTGAATGCCAATTTTCATTTTATCAACAACTTTTTTACTTTTGCAAAAAGTTCATTAGTGACGTAAACAGTGCAATTATTGTACATGTTTTTGCTTCCCGACTGACTGCTATACTAGCTGGAGTTTCTATCAAGAGAGACCGGTGAACAAACTTTGTGGGAAGGAATTACACCTGCAACCTGTTCCTATAGCAACCAGACTACGTAGTAAATGATACGGGCTCTTGTGTGATAAAATTTCCAAGGTCACCTTATGCAGTGCTTGGCTTGTGTTTATTGTTTAATGGCTGCCTAGGCTTAAACCTTAATGAAAGAGAAACCGATAGCTAGATACGTATTGGTAAGAAAGAGAGGTGGTTTCAAGTAACCAGAAAGAAATTAATTAGTAGAAACCGTAAAGAAACTCATAAAATGTTTAATTTATATGATTTAAGCAGGATTGATTTTTGCCTCTGGAACGTATCTGTGTTGTGTTAAATTACTTTCTATGGAAGTTTTGGCTTCGTTTAATGACGTTTCGCTTAACATCGCATTGTGCTGGAAAGCATTAGCATCGTTAAGTGAGGATTTACAGTACTTTTTCTGATGATAAACTGTTTATGGTGCATTAGAAAATTATATCTCAGATAATGTATAGAGCAGTCGATGGAGAGACGCTGTAGAACGTGTTCCTCTTTTTCCTTCCCGCTGATCGAGGTTTTTGCAAGACGTCTATGGCTTCTTGAATAAAATGTGCATGTCAAACACGAGGGTATTTTTGCTTTTTTTACTGTCAGCAATGTCATTAACATCATTTTGTATTTGTTTTAATTTTGCAGCGCCAGAAAAACCGTCATTGTATCGGCGTAATGATGACTTCGGCAATGGCGGCGGTGGCGGTTTGCTTGATTATCACATGGAGGACCATGATGATGAGGACGACCAACTGGAAGAGGACCACAGATTCGACGAGTATCGTCCAGACGGCCCTCCTCATCCAGTTGGCCATCCACCTCGGCCACATCAGCCAATGTTTGTTCCTCATCAAATCCGGCATCGTAATCCGACACCTTCACCTCCACGCCATCCCGTTCGTCCCCAGCATCCTCCTGGACCGCAAGCTCATCTTGGACCTCCGGGTCCTCCAGGAGGTCTGGCCGGTGCTCAGTTCATGCAAGGCGCTCCACGACCTCCATTCATGGAACGGCCGCCTCGTGGTGAGATGATCCGTGGTCCTCCTCCGCTGCGACCGCCTGGGACATACCACGTTCCACCTCAGGTAATAGTAATAGTCGACTAACACCAAATAATTTTTATTCTTTCTGTTTCTTTGTCTGTTTGTCTGTCTGTTTTTCTGAAGTAGACTAAGATAACACCACACTCCTGCCAGTTACTCTGCGTAAAATTGATACCGTTAAACAGCATTTTTTGGGATGGGTTAAGGATACACATTTTCATTGTCAGGCAGTTTGGGACAATTGATCTGTTAGGTTTGAGCCTAAAATTTGTTTCCAAGAATGGATTCCAGGGCATTTAGAAGTGGAATGTGGATCACCTACCATTTCCTGGCGGACCACCTTGCATTTTCCATTGTCATGGAAATGCTTCTAACATCGAAACTTTCTAACATTCTTATCGTCTTTCGCCCGTATATAAACAGTTTGTTGGTGATGAAATTTTACAACTCTCGTCGTGTTTTCTATATGCTGTTTTGTTTTTATTAATGATTACGTGAATTTACATTAGAATTGGTAATTATGTTTATTATAATTGTACTTGCTGTTTTTAACTGTGTATAATGTGTGTAAATTTTTGTTACTAAGTTTATTACTTATGTATGTATGTAGTGTTGGATTACAATTTGTAACTATGTCTATTGTATATGATCGTTGTCATTCAATTTGTCTTATGCGTTGGATTCTAAATTATATATATATGTGCATAGGTTTAATACATTGTAAATGCTTCTAGAAATTTTAAACATATCCCTACAAATAGAGGGAATGTATTCTGTACATACTTTTTAAAAATAAAGAGTTATAGTAATAATAAATAACATTTTTTGCAACATTAAAATCACTTTCTGTGAGCGTTGCCTTTTCCTTTAAATTATATTCTACGTTTTCAGAGTGTGTTGCAGATTCTAACTAACTGCCATCTGTTGTTTAGATTATCGACACTCCGAATCGGATGTCCACGTTCGTTCCCGGTCAGGAGCGGCCGATGGCTCCTTTCCCTCCTGCAAATGTCCCCAGTAATGAACCGCCCAAACCAAAAGAGGCGCCGCAGGTTGTAGTGTCTTCGAAGCCTGTTCTTTACAAAGGCAAGGAGAAACAGAAAACCGAAGAAAGTTCGGGTCCTGCGGCAAAAAAGATGAAGTTGAAAAAAGTAAGTGTTGCTGCGTGTGGTTTTTTACATCATCATGAAGCAGGCGATTGGAAAATATGTTTTGCAGTTTTTATGAAGTCATAGTGAACTACTTGATGAATTCTCTATGTGGTTTAGAAACTGATTTCTTATTTGGTCATTTATTATTTAGTCATTTCTTATTTGAGTGTATTTTTGTTTAGAATGGCTTATGTGAATATTTGTGGTCGACCCAAATTTGCAATTTTTTTTCAAAAAAGCAGACAAACTGGTGTTTCAATTTTATTTTTTTTATTTTGTCAGATTTCACAGGCGTCGGATCTGTTCACCTGTGTGTTGCCTTTTGACTCGAGTCAAACTTGCCAAATTCCAAATTCTTCCGTAAAGATACGGCATCCGTCAATTCCGTGGGAACTGGATTTCTCCAGACCCAACAAAACTCGCCTTTTCAAACTGGCGTTTCAATTTTGCTTGACAGTTGAGAGATTCGTATTGATATCATAATTATCCCCCTACTGTCATGGGTACATTGAGCTACAAGGAGGAAATCTTAGGATTTGCTCTGTCATGGGTACATTGAGCTACAAGGAGGAAATTTTAGGATTTGCTCTGTCATGGGTGCAGGTAGTGCTGTTGGTTTGTGAGCTACAAGGAGGAAATCTTAGGATTTGCTCTGTCATGGGTGCAGGTGGCGCTGTTGGATTGTGTGCTACAAGGAGGAAATCTTAGGATTTGCTCTGTCATGGGTGCAGGTGGTGCTGTTGGATTGTGTGCTACAAGGAGGAGATCTTACGATTTGCTCTGTCATGGGAGCAGGTGGTGCTGTTGGATTTTGAGCTACAAGGAGGAAATCTTAGGATTTGCTCTGTCATGGGAGCAGGTGGTGCTGTTGGGTTGTGAGCTACAAGGAGGAAATTTTAGGATTTGCTCTGTCATTGGTGCAGGTGGTGCTGTTGGATTTTGAGCTACAAGGAGGAAATCTTACGATTTGCTCTGTCATGGGTGCAGGTGGTGCTGTTGAATTGTGTGCTACAAGGAGGACATCTTAGGATTTGCTCTGTCATGGGTGCAGGTGGTGCTGTTGGGTTGTGAGCTACAAGGAGGAATCTTAGGATTTGGTCTGCCATGGGTACAGGGGTGCTGTTGGATTTTGAGCTACAAGGAGGAAATCTTAGGATTTGCTCTGTCGTAGGTGCAGGTGGCGCTGTTGAATTGTGAGCTACAAGGAGGACATCTTAGGATTTGCTCTGTCATGGGTGCAGGTGGTGCTGTTGGATTTTGAGCTACAAGGAGGAGATCTTAGGATTTGCTCTGTCATGGGTGCAGGTGGTGCTGTTGGATTTTGAGCTACAAGGAGGAAATTTTAGGATTTGCTCTGTCATGGGTGTAGGTGGTGCTGTTGGATTTTGAGCTACAAGGAGGAGATCTTACGATTTGCTCTGTCATGGGTGCAGGTGGTGCTGTTGGTTTGTGAGCTACAAGGAGAAAATCTTAGGATTTGCTCTGTCATGGGTGTAGGTGGTGCTGTTGGATTTTGAGCTACAAGGAGGAGATCTTAGGATTTGCTCTGTCATGGATGCAGGTGGTGCTGTTGGATTTTGAGCTACAAGGAAGAAATCTTAGGATTTGCTCTGTCATGGGAGCAGGTGGTGCTGTTGGTTTGTGAGCTACAAGGAGGAAGTCTTAGGATTTGCTCTGTCATGGGAGCAGGTGGTGCTGTTGGGTTTTGAGCTACAAGGAGAAATCTTAGGATTTGCTCTGTCATGGGTGCTGGTGGTGCTGTTGTATTGTGTGCTACAAGGAGGAAGTCTTAGGATTTGCTCTGTCAAGGGTACAGGTGGCGCTGTTGGCTTGTGTGCTACAAGGAGGAAGTCTTAGGATTTGCTCTGTCATGGGAGCAGGTGGCGCTGTTGGGTTTTGAGCTACAAGGAAGAAATCTTGGGATTTGCTCTGTCATGGGTGCAGGTGGTGCTGTTGGGTTGTGAGCTACAAGGAGAAATCTTAGGATTTGCTCTGTCATGGGAGCAGGTGGTGCTGTTGGATTTTGAGCTACAAGGAGAAATTTTAGGATTTGCTCTGTCATGGGTGCAGGTGGTGCTGTTGAATTGTGAGCTACAAGGAGGAAATCTTAGGATTTGCTCTGCCATGGGTGCAGGTGGTGCTGTTGGATTGTGAGCTACAAGGAGGAAATCTTAGGGTTTGCTCTGTCATGGGTGCAGGTGGTGCTGTTGAATTGTGAGCTACAAGGAGGACGTCTTAGGATTTGCTCTGTCATGGGAGCAGGTGGCGCTGTTGGGTTTTGAGCTACAAGGAAGAAATCTTGGGATTTGCTCTGTCATGGGTGCAGGTGGTGCTGTTGGGTTGTGAGCTACAAGGAGAAATCTTAGGATTTGCTCTGTCATGGGTGCAGGTGGTGCTGTTGGCTTGTGAGCTACAAGGAGGAAGTCTTAGGATTTGCTCTGTCAAGGGTACAGGTGGCGCTGTTGGCTTGTGAGCTACAAGGAGGAAGTCTTAGGATTTGCTCTGTCATGGGTGCAGGTGGTGCTGTTGGATTTTGAGCTACAAGGAGGACATCTTAGGACTTGCTCTGTCATGGGAGCAGGTGGCGCTGTTGGATTTTGAGCTACAAGGAGGACATCTTAGGACTTGCTCTGTCATGGGAGCAGGTGGCGCTGTTGGCTTGTGTGCTACAAGGAGAAATCTTAGGATTTGCTCTGTCATGGGAGCAGGTGGCGCTGTTGGATTTTGAGCTACAAGGAGGACATCTTAGGACTTGCTCTGTCATGGGAGCAGGTGGCGCTGTTGGCTTGTGTGCTACAAGGAGAAATCTTAGGATTTGCTCTGTCATGGGAGCAGGTGGCGCTGTTGGATTTTGAGCTACAAGGAGGACATCTTAGGACTTGCTCTGTCATGGGAGCAGGTGGCGCTGTTGGCTTGTGTGCTACAAGGAGAAATCTTAGGATTTGCTCTGTCATGGGAGCAGGTGGCGCTGTTGGATTTTGAGCTACAAGGAGGACATCTTAGGACTTGCTCTGTCATGGGAGCAGGTGGCGCTGTTGGCTTGTGTGCTACAAGGAGAAATCTTAGGATTTGCTCTGTCATGGGAGCAGGTGGCGCTGTTGGATTTTGAGCTACAAGGAGGACATCTTAGGACTTGCTCTGTCATGGGAGCAGGTGGCGCTGTTGGCTTGTGTGCTACAAGGAGAAATCTTAGACCCAGCAGGTGGCGAAATCTTAGGATTTGCTCTGTCATGGGTGCAGGTGGTGCTGTTGGATTTTGAGGTACAAGGAGGAGATCTTACGATTTGCTCTGTCATGGGTGCAGGTGGTGCTGTTGGATTTTGAGCTACAAGGAGGACATCTTAGGACTTGCTCTGTCATGGGTACAGGTGGCGCTGTTGGCTTGTGTGCTACAAGGAGGACATCTTAGGCCTGCTCTATCATTTTGCTGGTAGTTTAGGTGGTAGAGCATGGAAGTACTAATCACAGGTTTCATGTTCAAATCCCGACTAGTCAATAATTTTTCACTGTCTCCTTTCTTCAATTCATTACCCATAATGGGTAATGATTGGTAAAATGAACCACAATGGGAATGACGAGTTATGATCTAGTTAATAATCAGACGAAATTATTTACAACTTTCCATGGAACCGGAATGAAAGCGTTTTATTTCATTTAGAAACAGAAGGTCCCGGAAAGAAATGCGTCTTCATTTTCTAATGCTGCCCAGAAGACGGATTCAACTCCAGCAAAGCCACCCACAGTTGAAAAGGGGGCGTCTGGCACACCTGTAACATCAGGTATGGTTTTATCACTGGTTGTTTGTTGTGCAGCTTTGCATGTTAAAATCAAGATCCAATCTTGCATGGCGGCACTTACTGCTAATGTTAAAAGATTGGAACGTAGTGCTGGGATGATGAGATGGGATGATGAGATGCTAAACTGTCAGAGGGTTCCAGGTGTTCAGATGCATGTAGCTCAGGGGTGTGCAAATTGCGGCCCGCGGCCCCCTTCCGGCCCGCCGAGAGAATTTGTGCGGCCCCTCGAAGAGATTTGTCAACCTAATGAAAGTGCGACCCGGGCGATTAATTGGGTGTATCCAGCTGAAGTCCGTGCCACGATCCCAAAGATAATGCGGGTAGTTTTTCCTACTAGATAGAATACCATTAACCCTTACAAGACGGTTGTAGCTTAATAACACTGTACTACACAGACTAATATGCATTGTAATGAAATTACCACTATCTGTCCTGAAAGTAGAAATATATGATTTTTGATGTAAATTTTAATAACTTCTAAAATAGTTTCTTGAGTGTAGTAGTAATGATGTACGCAGGTCGGATGCAAAAAAAATCGTTATTAGGCCTTTCTGTACTTGGCTCCTTGATCAAACTGCCTGTGGCCCGCAGGAATTGCGGGAAAGTTTAATATGGCCCGGCTAGTCAGAGAATTTGCACACTCCTGATGTAGCTCCTTAGTTTAACTCCTTCAGGACCGCACCATTCAAAATAGGTCTTATAAGATCTATGACTTTTCTGCTGCTGTATGAGCACAGACATAGCTAAATGATTACAAATTAGGTACTGTTCTATTCAGGAGAATCTCGGCTACCCAATCATGCTGTTTGTCTAAACGTTTGTAAGTGCTAAGCCCTTTACAGGCACTCTAACTTAGCCTATTGAGTAGCTTAGCCTGGTGTACGTGTTAATTTATTGATCAACTGCTTCCTACAGCCCTAGAATACCCTCTGCTATGCATAGTACCAGGAAAAAACAATTGATCAAACAAGAACAAATTACGGTCATTTCATCTTTTAACAGGAATTTCTCCTTAAAAATAAAGTAGACTTGAGGCCAAAGTGTATAAGAGTGTTGTGTCTGAATAGTTGAAATTTTTTGCATTGGCTGATTTCACACAAGTGATACTGTACATTGTTACAGTGCAAACACTGCAGTTTGAGTAGACAGTTAGCTCCTCTGTCTAGCTTCTGCATTGTGATCATTGTTACTGTTAAGATTATTATTTATTATTATTATTATTATTATTATCTATATATTAATTTCGCTGGTATGTTATATATATATATAAGATTCGAGGCTACAGCTTCGACGACGGCACCTTTTGCGGCGATCTATATATCAAACGAAGGGTCTCGATCATGTGTGGTCTCATGCAGAAAAAATGTTTTAGCGGCGCCTGGTGGGACTTTTGAAAGGAGATATATAGCTCTTTAAAAAGAGGAAAAACAGGGCTACACGATGATGTGGGCTATATTTTAGAATACGTTTACCAAGAGGAGTAGCGAGGAGTTGATTGGAGGTTCCATTTCAGGCGATTTTTGCTTAGAAAACTGCTGACGCAAAGCCATTGTTCTGACGTCATCCATTATACTCTGTCTATAATCTTATAACTTTAATTCAGTAAAAGCTCCTTCTGCTGGCTTTGCGTTAGGTAAATAAATGAACACTAGGTAGGATGTTCGCGCATTGTTGATTATAAGTGGATTTATAAGCAAAATTTTTTCTGGGGCCTTTGCTAGTTATTATTATTATTAGTCGCATCAAATATTGTTACAACATATAAACAATGATGCTAGTAGACAACAAGTATATATAGTGTAAACAAATGTATGAATCGAATGATTAGTACAGTAATTCCTCGCTTAATGGCGCTAATGCGACGTTAAGTGAAACGTCGTTAAGCGAGGCCAAGACTTCCATAGACAGTAATGTAAAAGAGCTGAGATACGTTCCAGACACAAAAATCAATACTGCTTAAATCATATAAGTTAAACATTTTATGAGTTTTATTCATATTTCGACTGATTAATGTCTTCCTGTTTGCCTGAAACCACCTATATATCTTACTTACCAACACCTAGCTATAGCAGTTTCTCTTTCCTGAATGTTTAAGCCTAGTCAGCGGTTGAACAACAAATACTCCAGAGTCAAAACCAATCCCTGGGATTTTACCTACGTACTTAGTCCAGTTGCTATGGCAACAGGTTGCAGGCAGAATTGCTCACTGGTCACTTGATAATTGGTACAAACTGCTAGTAAAACAGTAGTAGCATCAGTAGTCAGTCAGGAAGCAAAAACATGTATAATAATTGCACTGTTTACATTAGTAGTGCATTTCTAAAAGAGAATAACGCAATAGATGCCGTTTTAATGCATCAAATTAGGTAATAATTTTGTGAACCCAATAAGAATTTTTCTTGAGTAAATAATTCGTCGTTAAAGCCAAACGTGCGTCGTTAAGTGATATCAAATGATATACTTTCTACCTTTACTTGTACTATGTCATGTTTTTACCATTTTATTTTATTTTAATTACGTGAAATTTGGTATCTTATAGCTCAAAGGAGCTCCTTTCTCAGTAAAATATAATGAACTGTCTGAAATCACGTTCCAATATGCCATTAGCTTGAAAACCATCATCATATCATCCAATGAATCACATTGAAAACCATCATCATATCATCCAATGAATCACATGTCCAGTGACATGATTCTGCTCACCTCCCTATGCCAGGACTCCCTGCTCGCCGCAATGCCCCAAGTGGATTTATTTCTAAGGATCAATGCTGAAGTGTTTAAATCTTTCTGTGCAAATCTTTCTGTACTTAGATACTTGTTGTTATTATGCTTGAAAACCTTGGAAGAACGAGTAAAGGTATCTAACGGAGATCTTCAAAGAAAAACCGAGTTCGTGATCTTCAAGTTCAAATTCAGTTTATTTCACCAGCAAACGAGCAAACTATCGTCGTATCGTCATTTAGTACTGTCAAATGACCGGCGTCGTTAAACGAGGATTTACTGTATGCTACATGCAGTTAGTTTAGTTTAAACATAATTTATTTAGGATTGGGTCAGACAGTTTGAACAACATGATTTAGGATCATCACCACAAGAGACTTTATACACTATTTACAAGAATATTTACAGTAAGAATAGACTATAACTACACAAGCTGACAAGTTTTACATTAGACATTAGTAGAAAATGACGGTTAGAAAATATTAATATACGATAATTTAAGACTGATGCATTTTATATCAGATAGAAACTACTGGAAGCGTTTAGTATGCAACATAAAGTCATGTACGCATTGGAATAATTTACAGTTAGTAGCATCTTTAGGTAAATTCATCTTTACCGAATAATAACAACTTCAACAGATCATTATTTCCTAAGACAGCTATATTGAGGTTTTTGGGCAGAAGTATTTCATTTAATTTATCAAACATAACAACCCTAGTTTGTTGATACAATGGGCAGTGATTGTAGTTGTTACAGGATCATAAAATGCTTTCCTGACGACACGTTTTACATTGTGGTTAAAGCACAAAGGGCGACCGTATTTCAATCTTGAGTTAAAAACACTGTTAAAAATACAACAATCTTGGTAGAATTATCTGACTCGAGTTTCGTACTTTTTGAAAAGAGTTAAGCTTTCGACAGTCGATTACATGCATTTTTCAAATTTTTTCATTTTAGTTATTTAAGATTGAAAAATTTGTGCAAATAATTTTTGTTTTGCTACTATCCAGCCGGACCGGCAGTGCTGAGCGAAGATCTAGAAAGACGACTGAAGCAGGCGGAAATGGATTTTATACACAAGCAGAAGCAGCATGAGAAGGAGAAGAAGAAGAAAGATAAGAAAGTTATACGATCGGCGGGCGGTCAGGTTTGGGAGGACAATTCTCTGTTAGAGTGGGATCCAGGTGTGTTTCAGCTTTTGTTTCGTAGATTTTTGTTTGATTTATTCTGCACAGGCTTTAGTTTCTGGCTTGTTTAGATAACTGTAAAAAAAGCTAAACTGAATTGTGTTTTGTAACTGTTTAGGTATTTGTGAAAAAAGCTAAATTGAATTGAGTTTTGAAACTGAATATTATACCGGGTGGTGCAGAAAAAATGTTCGGAAGCTTGGACTACAATAATATTAGAAACAAGTGTCCTACGAAGTTGAAATTTCGCAGCTGCTTGTCACAATAGCTTAGCATTTAGCAGCAAAAGTTACAAGTTTCAGTAGTTTTTAAGTTAAAAAACGTTTAAAAATTTAATTCCCAGAACACTGTTAGCTAATCATCAATTGAAATGCAGCCACGTTGACGTTCTTTAAAGCACTTAATACAATACAACACAGGTAAAAACAGATAAGGAAATCAACTAGTTTATTTTATGATCTTTGCCAGAGAAAGTAAAGTACTGATAAAGATTTGTTGTCAATAAAAAAAGAAGAAAAACTGAACTAATTTTTTTGATCACGGTACCTGGAATTCTCTTTAAAGGAAGACAGGATGATTTTTCATTTACTGCCCCACTTTCAAGTCCAATAAAAAGTATACATTTTAACACGATTAATACTGCAAAAGGGTATCTGATAATTAAATAATAGATTAAAATCTTAATTAATGGCAGGCGAGCCTAACTATTGTTGACATTGCAAACTAACATAATTTACTTCAGCAAAAATATTCCATAAGCGTGTTGCACATGTTTGTGAATGTTTTTGTCGTTTGAAATAATTTATGTCGCATGACAGCTTTTCAGCACTAATGAAAATGGCATCGAACTTTTTCAGATGATTTTCGAATGTTTTGCGGTGACCTGGGTAACGAGGTGAACGACGAGATACTGGCACGAGCGTTTAACAAGTACTCGTCATTTGTGAGAGCCAAAGTCATCCGCGACAAGCGAACGAACAAAACTAAAGGTTACGGTTTCGTCAGCTTTAGGGATCCCATGGATTTTTCCAGAGCCATGCGGGAGATGAACGGTAAGTGAGTGTGACTGTAACCATAATTTGTCGTTTGCTATTTGTTGCTCCGGTTTCCATGACAGTTGTTTTTTGTGTAAAGGATTAAACACCTGTTACGTTGCACAATTTGTCATGTCTGTTTTGACATACTTTTTTAGCGTTTTGCGTAATTGGTAAAATTTTCAGCTTAAAGAACTTTTTCATAATGACTCCAGCGATTGATGATGATCGTGAAAAGGTCAAAGGTTAAGTGTGCCAGAAAACCCATATGTGTACACTTGACAACGCCTCACAGCCCATGCTATTGTAATAGTAACAGTTTTAACAGCTAGCTAGAACCTTACCTAGTTTATTTTTTCTTGTTCCCAAGCAAGATCCTGCTAGTAAATCACTCTCTGCACAGAATGCAGTCTAGGCATAATTAAGTAAAGTCCACGTAAAACAACTGAAACTACTGAACTGGTGCAGCAGACGGCTTTGCTTTACTCACATGTCACGTGACGGTTGTACTTAAGATGCATTGTTGCGGTACACTTAACTTTTGACTTACAGCAACTGCGAGTGCGCACAACGAAACAGTGAAAAGGCTTGTTGTGAGATGTTACTAATTTGTGCGATGATCAGTAGTCTAGGACAGCGTGATGTGGAGAATGCTTCTTGACATAATACTTTCACCAATTTGATGTCAGTTTAATTTCAAAACGGAATTCCATGTTAGTAATTGTGTTCCCGCGTCTATTAATGATGTCATTCGTTTGAGTCTTCAAAGCATTGTAAGCTATTGTAATAGTAATTGCTGTTGTAATAACAACAATTCAGATTAGATGTTTCCTGTTCCCGAGGAAGATGCTGCTAGCAAGACAGGAGATGAGTAATTGTAAACCACCACTCACACTATTAAAATTGAAGCCCCAGTGGACTTAATTCAATTCTCTTCTGTCTTCAGCCTCTTCAATCTTACTGAACTGATGCGGCAGGCGGCTTTGCTTTACCCACATGTCAGGTGATTGTTGTAGTTGAGATGCGTTTTAACCTATAGCAACTGAGCGTGCGCGTAGCGAAACTGCAAAAAACTTACTGGCAGGAGCTACTGCTGTTTTAACCCAATTTTTTATTTTTTGTGTTCATTCTTGTCCTAGGAGATCTAGAATTTAAAAGAAATATTTTTTTTAAATTCGGTACTATTAAATTCTATTTGCACCACTAAATTTATTTTAAAAACAAAATTCCTTAGCTTTCCATTCTATATAGAGTGATTTGACAGACATTTAGTTTTGTCTCCGCAAGATGGCAGCACGAGATTAGGCATCAAACCCAGGTTTTTGCTGTTTCCAATAGCACATTTTAGATTTAGTATTCTGCACTGTTGTGCACCTATATGTAGAAATGTAAAAAAATAATTACATTTTCATCTAAAATGCTTTTATTAAAATAGAGGGGGAGAGAGAGAGAGAGAGAGAGAGAGAGAGGAGAGAGAGGGACGGAGGGAGAGAGTGATACTGGTGTTGTAATACAAACGTCCCTGGTTCGAATCTGAGTTCAGGAAAAGTTTTTCACATTTGTGGTTATGTAAGTCTTTGAGCTAAATTTTTATAAGCTCCTTGTCTGAGCTAACACAAAAGTCCCTGGTTCGAATCAAAGTTCAGGATGAACTTTTTCATATTTGTGGTTTGCGAACTTCATCACTGAGTTAATGATGAGAATGGCTTCTTTTTGACAGCCCTCTTCTTTTTTCAATGTGTTTTACTTCTCAGTCTTCTACGTCTAATTTGCGTACGCAGAAAGTTCAAGCAGAGGTAAGGTAATTTTCTCATTTCATGATGCAAAACCATGAATGTCTGTTAGTCGAGCCGTCAAATTACAGAAAAGCATTATTTTTCCATCATCCTAACCAAAGCAATTCAAGTAATTATTACGAAATCTAATATTTCGAAATCTAACTGATAGATTTGGCTCGGATAACCATTAAGAGGTACTAATTTCAGCTGGTGATTCCCCCTCCCCCCCCCCCCCCGTGAAATAATCTTGAAAGTATCACTAAGATGCGATGCGTCGCTGGCTCAATACTCTGATTAAATATTCATTGTTGTAGGCAGATAATATGCGGGGTAATATGATAATCTGTCGTGACATTTGTACTACCTTAAATATTGCAAGCGTAAGTAAGTTTAGTTAGAATTAGCTGTGGTCCTCTTCGTATGAGCTAGTTTTAGAAGTTTTAGCTTTCAGTTTATTACTTAAGCAGGGAAATGTTAAGGAATTTTTGTACAAAATTGGACAGGCTCCTAATAATAGCACATGTAACTGCTTATTAAGACAGTGTGTCAGTGATATAAAATTGCAAGACGAAATTTTTAAGCTTTATTTAGGAAGTGTTCTCTTGTCTTTTAAGTTAGACATTTGGCCTGCTGTACCGTAATATATTCAGCAAGTTGGTCTAAAATTGAAAATTTGAAGGCAATAGTATGCAGATACAGCCAGAAAGTTAAAAAATTAAGTTTTGTACAGCAAATTTAACACATTAATCAAAATGTGGACAAATAGATGTCGCCACAAGTACCAATGTACAAACACCAGTATTAACCCGATAAGTTTTTAATACGCCCATGCAATTCTCTGTCTCTTTGGGCAGGAGAAAATTAGAAGTTTTAGCTTTCAGTTTATTACTTAAGCAGGAAAATTTTAAGGAATTTTTGTACAAATTTGGGCAGGCTCCCAATAGCACATGTAACTGCATATTAAGCCCTCAATCTGTACATCATTTATTATTTGAATGTACATTAGTAAACCAAGGCAAAAGAAATGATTTTATTAGCCCTCTGCCTACGTTAGATTCGGACTATGTTTTCTCTAGCCGGGATAATAATGCTATAAATGCTTTTGCAAATCTTATCTCGGATGAATTCCTATCGTCTTTCGCGCGTATATAAACAGTCTGTTGGTGATGAAATTTTACAACTCTCGTCGTGTTTTCTATATGCTGTTTTGTTTTTATTTATGATTATGTGAATTTGCATTAGAATTGGTAATTATGTTTATTGTAATTGTACTCGCTGTTTTTCATTGTGTATAATGTGTGTAAATTTTTGTTACTAAGTGTTAAAATATGTTCGTTATCGTTTATTATGTATGTATGTAGTGTTGGATTATAATTTGTAACTATGTCTATTGTATATGATCGCTGTCGTTCAATGTGTCTCATGTGTTGGATTCTAAATTATATATGTATATATATATATATATGTGAATAGGTTTAATACGTTGTAAATGCTTTTAGAAATTTGAAACATATCCCTACAAATAGAGGGTATGTGTTCTGTACATAGTTTTTAAAAATAAAGAATTATAATAATAATAATAATCATATGAGCTAAACTGGGGTGAACAAGCCTTTTCACAGTTCTAAAGATTGATGATGATCGTGAAAAGGTCAAAGGTTAAGTGTAGCAGACAACACATTTGCATACACTTGACAACGCCTCACAGCCCATGCTATTGTAATAGTAACAGTTTTAACAGTTAGCTAGAACCTTACCTAATTTATTTTTTTCTTGTTCCCAAGCAATATCCTGTAGTAAATCACTCTCTGCACAGAATGCAGTCTAGGCATAATTAAGTAAAGTCCACGTAAAACAACTGAAACTACTGAACTGGTGCGGCAGACGGCTTTGCTTTACTCACATGTCAAGTGACGGTTATACTTAAGACGCGTTGTTGTGGTGCACTTAACTTTTGACTTACAGCAACTGCGAGTGTGCACAACAAAACAGTAAAAAGGCTTGTTGTGAGATGTTACTAATTTGTGCGAGGCTCAGTGGTCTAGGACAGCGTGATTTGGAGAACGCTTCTTGACATAATACTTTCACCAATTAGATGTCAGTTTAATTTCAAAACGGAATTCCATGTTAGTAATCGTGTTTCCCGCGTCTATTAATGACGTCATTCATTTGAGTCTTCAAAGCATTGTGAGCAGTTTTTATTTTTTAACATGTTTGTGCATAATTTGTGATTTGCACCAGCTGAATAGTTTCTACCCAAAAATGGAAAGTTTTTTGTACTGTTACTAGCTGAAAAATGCATTTTGCTTTTCTCATTAATTTGACTGCATTGTGTGTACAGCCTGGCACACTTGGCAAGCCAGAATCCTGCACTTAACATTGATGGATGTGTAAGTACTGGAACCTAGCTCGTTATCAAGATAATTTTCTAAGATGAGGCACTGAACTGATAGATGCGTCTCAGTCTCACTTAGTTTTAAATGCATCCTTCGGCGAGGTAAACTGTCAGAACCGGCACGGCGAGTCAAACCATCCCGAGACGAGTACGAACTCTGCTGTCGCCCATCCATTTACTCGTTGCTTAACATTGGTTACAAAGCACACACCGTGACCTCACAGCTATTCGTCTCATCAAAGACAACAAAGTAGTTATTTCTCATTAAAATTGCACATCGTTAAATATCAGCCGTGTCGTTGTTCACATGTTGATAATAGTTTGCATGACTCAGTTTAATTACGGCAGGATTGTGATTACGCCAGCGGCGACCTCTACTCTAGCTGTGCAATGCAATCAGTTGAAAATTGTTGTTGTGCAACATTATGTAGGCAGCAGGCATGCATGCAACCTGTTGACCAAATCACGTTTATTAATGCCACAAATTGGACGAGTGTCAGTGTCAAACGTTCGTATTTGCTAGACTGTTCCTATTATCTACATCGGGGTGCCTGTGGTCGCAGGATATTGTAGGGAAAATATTTCCTGATATTGCTGCATTATTATGATTCCAGCTGTGAAAGAGTTAAGCACGTTGCTGGCAGGGGGATATTATCATTCCGTTATCATTAGTTATTAAGTAACACAGATTTGCATGGAAAGCTTTTTGGGTCATAATGTAACTTTATATCACTTACATACTGCCTTTTTGCATACAGGACTTCAATCGGCAGTCACGCTGTATAAAACATGTAAATTTAAACTCCTGTGATGACCGTTAGACGCAGCCATTTTCACGACAAGTCGTTTGAAAGAAGTTTAGATAACATTTTGTAAAGTTTGAAAAAAAATCCGAGCATTCGTAGTGCACAAGTCACTAACTAAATAAAATTTAAAATTACTGTATCTTGTCAATAAGATTAAAAAAACGTTTTTGGTTAGTGAGTGGTGCACCCTGGAGGGAGCGACATTTTACCAATTGGTGAAAACATTTTGAATAATTAATAATTTTCTTTTCTAGTTACGTAAATCTTTCTAGCAGGTAAGCGAAAATCTAAGTAATATAGATTTACACGGAAAGTTTTTTGAGATATAATGTAACATTGCCTTTTCTTCCCTTGATTTACGTTTGCGTAGTGACGTCATGTAATGGCGCCGTCCGCACAGTATTGCGGGAGATTTAAAATGAAAACAAACAAAAATCCTTTCAAGGCGAGTACGATATGTGCATAAAATTGCTGTAAAGTAGTATCATTTTTTAAGGCAATTTTTCTGAAACCTACTTCAGGTTCCCCTTTTCTTGTCCTTTAAACAATGATTCCATGGGTTAGGTAATGATTCCTTGGCTGAAATAATGTTTTCATGGCTTAGAAATTGCTCCAAAGTTCAAAAGATGCAAACTCTTGCATTTCACTATTGTATATTATAATACTAGTTAGTTACATGTGCATTGAAGAGTCGTAGCCTTGGTTTGATGGATAGTTTCTTGCTGATTAGAATTGATTTGTCTTGCGTAAAACTGTATCAAATTGTTCAAATTGGAGTAATAAGTTTAAATGTACTCGTCATTTTTACGTCATTATGACGTCATAATGCAGAAGTCCTTTTTCTTTTTGTCATCGTCTTTAAGTAATTTAAGTCATTTACAATGATTACATACACAATATCTAGTGAAAGGGCCTACAATGGATATAATACAAATAAGAAATACTGCACAGAAAAGCCTCAAACACTGTTCACTTATACACGAAGGTAAATGTGTTGTGGGCAATCAAGAAGCAGGGCTTGTTAGATTGTCCCACACAGTGATAGAAAAAAATGGAGATAATCTGAAAATTTAAAGTGAATCGTGATTAAAAAAACATTAGTGCTTAAAAGGGAATGACGTAATGAATGAAGCTCATATATGGGATGATATAAAAGATAGGAAGACTATTATTTTTTAATAGTATGTAAATTTAAAATAACTTGATTAAGCTAACAATTTATGTTCATGCAGTGCTGTTTCTTTTGGAACACCTCGTAGTTTGGGCTGCATTTCCACTATTTGTATAATACATGCACAGGGCTTCGCAATAGTTACTGTGTTAGAAGTAATTATTGTGTACTGAGTAGCCATTAATAGAGCAAACTTATTAGACACTCGCGGCTAATCGAAATCGATACATGTGGTTTATTTTATGCACAACTGTGTGCTCAGTTCTTCGTAGGTCTAGGTTTATTTTATGCACAATTGTGTGCTTAGTTCTTCATCGGTCTGTGATCTGAGTGATTTTAAAAGCAACCCCGAGCAAGATCAGGTCTCTAGTCTACCTTGGCTTTGTTTGTGCAGTACAGAACCTCATTTCCTGTGTTGGTCAGTGGTCGTGTATAACGGAATTTACGGGAAAGCTTGGCAGGAAGTGATTTTTGTGGGATAGTTCAGCTGCTACATTAAGCCTTTTTATAAGGTACCTTCATGGTAGATGCTCACTTTATTATGAATGGTTCTTAAACGCTGACAGTTTCGTTGTTTTCGCTTCGTTTTTATTTTGGGAATTCAACATGCAGAATGCTGCTTATAACTTTAGTTTTTCTCGCGCCTCTTATACGTGGAATTCACTCTTAGAAAATTTTTTCTTTGAAAACTACAATCATTAGTTACATTTCGCTCAGACACAGACAGCTATACTACTTGCCGCTCATATAATTCCCATGTTTTACCGGAAATGATGCAGACACAAGCAGCTATACTACTTGCCGCTCATATAATTCCCATGTTTTACCGGAAATGATGCAGACACAAGCAGCTATACTACTTGCCGTTCATATAATTCCCATGTTTTACCGGAAATGATACAGACACATGCAGCTATACTACTTGCCACTCATATAATTCCCTTGTTTTACCGGAAATGATACAGACACATGCAGCTATATTACTTGCCACTCATATAATTCCCTTGTGTTACCGGAAATGATACAGACACATGCAGCTATACTACTTGCCACTCATATAATTCCCTTGTTTCACCGGAATTGATGCAGACACAAGCAGCTATACTACTTGCAGCTGACGTAAGTCCCCACATAGAGAAAGAACCTCACAGCTGATGCGAATCCCTTGTATCGCAAGGATGAATTAACAAATCCCGGTAAAATCCCAGTTTGACTCTTATACTAATGTCATAGTGACAGAATGAGGGTCAGAAGATAAGGCCGTGTCATTTATAATGCCAGCGAAGTTTTTGCATTATCTTTACCTGTTGATGATGCAATCGCGTGCTTGTGTGTACCAGGTGAGGGCGGATTGGAGCATCCAGGTAACCAGGTAGAAAGGTGAAGAGTACGCATTAGCAACTGGAAAACAAAGACATTCTGACCTCTCAAAGTTGTTATGGAGACAACGCTTCTAGATGCGTGGCTTTGCGTTTATTTAGGTCTGTCTGTTCGTCTGTCTGTCTGGAAGCCTGCACAGTAAAGTCAAAACCGATGAAGCTGTAATCACCAGACGTAGCACAGGGATACTGGGATAGATTTGCCCAACTTGAAAACCAAATTGCTTTTTGAGTTGGAAAAGTTAAAGGTCACAAGGTCAAAAGTCAAAGGTCAAAAATGTCTGCATAACACAGACATAACTGCGTGAAATGTCTGAATGAAGCTGCAATCTCTAAACTTGGCCTATTGAAGTCCTGGTAACCTATCGTTTTTTGGTTTCAAAAGGTCAAGAGTCAAAGGTCAAAAACTGTATGTCTGGACCACCGTCGAAATGGGTTAAACTTGGCTTAGGTACAGTTCGGAAAAAGGCATGAAAATCTATTGCTTTTTCGGTTAGTAAGGTCCAGTCAGAGGTCAAGGTCATGAGACGAGACAAGATCAAAATGATTTTTGTGTATAGCGACTTGATACGTGCACGTGGGTCTGCATGTGTAATAGTTACTAGTTCGTCTGTCAATCAATTAGTCCGTGCGTGAGGGATCAGAGAGGAGAGCCAATTAATCTGTCTGTTTGTCCTTCTGTTTGTCTGTAATACAGGCCGTTAGGTTTACGAAGCAATTAACAGTCTTATTATAGATTTTATGACTCAAATGACGTCACATTAACGTCGTTTGATCCACACGTATCAGCTTCAGGCGGGAGTGTGCGTTTCTTTTTTGCTGTTGATTAATTACTTAACCTGTGCCGTTCTATAAATTTATACGATTACCTGTTTACCACTCAACTGTTCTTTGATGTTGCCGCGACTGTAAAGGTATCTGCTGCGATTACGTTTCTACGAGATTTCAGCACTGCTCAAAGAATTGTCTTTTCCGCACGGTTGTTGCCAGGTTAAAGACGTCATAAAATGCCTGCTTTGGCAAAAGAACTTCAATCACAACGTTTTAAAAAGTATTTATTCGATTTGTTACTAATTCCTTACCTAACCTGCTAATTGGCATTTTTAAATACCTCTAATCTCATTTGTCTGTATTATTATCATTAATTGTTTTTATAGCTGAATATTGTTTTAACTTTGAGCTGTTTTGTATGTATTTCTCTGTCTGCACGATGCACTGCTTATTTTGTTTATTTATTATTGATAGTTTAGTAGTCAACTGATAGTTTAGTAGTAGTCTAGTTCTAAGTTCGTTTACTATGTAAGTTGATTTCAGTTAACGCCTTATCAGTATTTATAAGTCATTTATTTATGTATTTTTATTTCTGTTTCGTATATCTATCTATTTACTTTACACTACTACTACTGAACAGCACAAATATTATGTAATAATATTTTCCCGGGTACTTTGCAGAAAACTGCTCAAATAGTGCTTCTAATCTCATTTGTCTGCATAATTATCGTTAATTGTTTTTTGACTGTATATTGTTTTAACTTTGAGCTGTTTTGTATGTATTTCTCTGTCTGCGCCGTGCATGTGTTTGCGCCTCCTCGTGGTGAGTCTCGAAAGCTCACGTTCCTACTCTCCTCGAGGCTGATTTGTACAATTTCCAAACCGTCTCTTTTTATTACTGTATTGTTATTATCGTTATGTAAATAGTTTAATGTTTTGTGTGGCAAATCAACCAAATAAAAAACTATTGAATTGAATTGAATATTGAATAGTAGTTTAGTATGTTGGTTTTGATTCTGCTGGGTTAGGTTTTGTTTCGTTTTTCTATTGCTTATGGACGCCATACTTGTTTGAGTACTGTGATTTCATTCGCAATGAGTATTAGCATTGCAGCGAAAATAAATTATTATTATTATTGTTGTTGTTGTTATTATTATTATTACTACTACTCCGAAGACGATGACGACTACTGCTGATTGTTGTTGGCATCCTTCTGTCTCAGAAGACAATGGAATGTGCGCCAAAAGAGTCAGTTATTGATCACATAGATGGAGCTGCAGCGTCGACTGTGGCTGAGCAGTCCGATCCTTGAACCACTGGAATAGCCTCTCCAGGGTGCACGCCTGGGCAAGGTGTATGGAGATCCTGAGTTGCCCAGACAACAGGAACCCCCTCTCTTCCTCGCTGGTGTAGTCCAAAGGAAAGCGGAACGATACGTTTGGCACAAGGTTGGCTGCAGGAGCTGCCGGAGTCAGTGAGCATGCTGCACTGGTCCGCCGTCGGGGCTCCACTCCTGATTTGAAAGGTTTACTCCTCTACACATGGCCGTTGGGTCACTTGACCTCCTCCTCCCTCTAGCCGTTGGCTGCTTGTGCAACTCCTCCGCCTAGTGTCGAGATACAGTGTGGGCATCACGACTACTACTGCTGCTGCTGCTGCTACTGCCACTACCACTGCCACTACCACTACCACTACTACTATTATTATAATTTATTCATGAATACTTCGAGTTATTTTGCTGTTTGGTGTCTTAAAGGGAAAGATAAGTCACTTAGCATATAATCACCTAAACTTAGAAAAATATAGAAAAGGAATGTACAAAAACTGTCTATAAAGCATGAAGTTCATTTATACTCTCTCTGGGTAGAAATTTTCAGGCTCGGTGGTAGCTGCCATTCATGTGAAATTGTGACGTAATTGGTTGACTTCGTTACTTTTCGTAAGAGCATCGTGGCTCTCCGTAAGCGCGCGTTGCGTAAACTAATCCAAACGTTTGCGGTTTACTTAATGTTAGTACAAAATTAGATGCGCTACAAAATTGGAAGACTGCGCATTCAAAATTTGAGGGCCCAATCGTGAAACGAACACGACTTTAAAGAGATTTTATTAATTACAAGAGGCGCTTATTACAGTTTTATTTCTAAATTCTGAGATTTTTTTGTAAATATTAAAATTTAGACAAACTTCCTAGAAGGCTTGACTTTTCCTTTAATAATGCGCCTCCCATTCATTATTCGTTAAAGCCTGTTACCTTTTCACTCTTCCTCTTTTGCCTTTCGTCTCCTTTTCTTTTTCCTCTTTCCGTATTTCGCTCGACTCTCTCCATTTGTTTGCTCTCCTCTATTTCACTTCCCTTTTCTGTTGCTTCCCCGTCAGCTATTTTCATATTGCCTTTCTTTCTTTCTCTCTCTCTCTCTCTCTTACACACGCACGCACGCGCACACACACACGTTTTCGTTTCTCTTTTTTCTCTTCTCTTGCCTCTCTTCCATCCATTCCGTCCGTCCGTCCATCCTTCCTTCCTTCCTTCCTTTCTTTCTTTCTTTCTTTCTTTCTTTCTTTCTTTCTTTCTTTCTTTCTTTCTTTCTTTCTTTCTTTCTTTCTTTCTTTCTTTCTTTCTTTCTTTCTTTCTTTCTTTCTTTCTTTCTTTCTTTCTTTCTTTCTTTCTTTCTTTCTTTCTTTCTTTCTTTCTTTCTTTCTTTCTTTCTTCTTTTTCTTTTTTGTCATCTGTTTTTGGTGCTTCGGCCTTTCCTGTTTTTTAACCCTCGTACGTATCTTCTTTTTCCCGCGATATCTGCTTCGTTTTGTTTCTTCTTCTTCTTCTTTTCTCTCTTTTTTTTTGCTTTACAATGCGTATCAGCAGCTCATTCAGAAATCTCTCCATGGACTTAGTGACTTATGAATCAGTAACATTAGCCATCTTTGCTTGAATAAGACAAGCCTAGTTTACGTGAAATTACCCTTCTTCGAAAAAACTGACGAAATTTACACTCTTATCGAAACATCTGCTAATGTATTAAGCCTATTACACGACGTACGAGAGTTACACAGCTCAGCTGCCAACGACTCGTCAGAAAGTGGGATTTTTTCTGAAAGGAAATTTCTATGTTTAACCGTGACGTAAATATAATGACGAAAAATGGGTTGCTGATCATCAGATGTAGAAAAACAAATTAGGAATAATAGAAATAATGATTTTTCTGGCCTTTGTAGGGGGTAATATGATCATTTAATATTCTTAAAATGTGTTGGAATCAAGGAATTTCCAAAATTAGAGAAAATACTGCTTTAGAAACTATTCAAGGAAAATGAGTGTGAGATTATTTTACCCTTTGCAGGGTGGAATTAATTTATGTTAATATCTTCAAGCTGACACTTTTAGTTCTCTAATTTTATTGTGTGATGCGACGACGGCGCCTGTGACGTCCCTGGCGGCATCTTCCGCAATTAGCTTTTTCTAAGATTTGATGCATTATGCATAGAAACAAGTGAACGTCGTGCTATTATGCATCGAAACAAGTGAACGTCGTGCTATTATGCATGGTTAATAAGCGAACGTCTTGCCATTATGCACAGGAACAAGTGAACGCCTTTGCTGTTCTTTGGAATTGAGATGCTATTTACAGAGTTAACGATGCTTTCTAGGAGGTGTTATCAATTCATTTCAGACTCGAAGGCTCCTCTACCTTTTACGGTCAACAATCTTGCATATTATTTTCTTGTTAAATTCTCCCTGGGAAAGGGGTGACTACGATCCTTAGATCGTAGGGAGGGAGGGAGAGAGAGAGGAGGAGAGAGAGAGAGAGGAGAGAGGGAGGGAGGGAGAGAGAGAAAGAGAGAGAGAGAGAGAGAGAGAGAGAGAGAGAGAGAGAGAGAGAGAGAGAGAGAGAGAGAGAGAGAGAGAGAGACAGAGAGAGACAGAGAGAGAGAGAGAGGAGAGAGAGAGAGGCAGAAAGAAAGAGAAAGAGAGAGAGAGCGATGGAGGGAGAGAGAGAAAGAGAGAGAGAGAGAGAGAGAGAGAGAGAGGAAGAGAGGAGGAGAGAGGGAGAGAGAGAGAGAGAGATGTTAGAAAAAGTAGAAAAAAGGCATTCAAACACATGATTGCATGTACAGTTGTGCTGACTTATAAGTTGGGCAGGCAGAATTCTAAAATAAAAGAAATCTGCCTTCAGACAGGTAAACGCAGCATTAATCCAGCAGAAAAACTAGACACTGCTACGCCAGTGGCTTGTCAGCACCACTTCCGTTAAAATCTAGTCAAACGTGGTTCTCATACTTTCTGCGTACCGGCACCAAAATTATAGAATGATTTACCAATTCATGCACGTAAAATCAATAATGTCCAAATAGTTTCGTAAAACGTATTTTTATAAAAAAAGCCTTTTTAATTAATTAGAAATTTAATATATACTTAATGATTTAATTATGGCTGATTTCTAGTGATTTTTTACATACATGTATTATGATTTTAGTTTTATCTATAATTGCCTATTGTGTATGTATTGTTTATGTGTTAAGATTTTATGTATGTAAAATGCATTTGCACATTTTTAATGCTAATGTATTTTAGATACTTAATCAATTATTTGTTTATTATGAACAAACAGAGGTTGCGTGGCGGTGACGCCAATGTATAGTGCTCCTTTGCAGGGTTTTTCTATCAGGTTTGAGCAAGCAAAGTTTATCACATTGTTGCAACCATGCAAGCATTCTCATGCGCCAGTGCACTAGACCTCTTGACCAAAACAGTAATTATTAATTACATTGTATGCTTGCCGCTAGGGGCAGTAAGAATTGTTAGCAGCTCTTAGAAGCTGTGAGGAAGAGTCGCAATTTTTCAAGTGTGATGTGAATGATTTACGTCACGTAACCGTATGAAGTTAACACTTTCCTCAATTTTTCAAGTGTGATGTGAGTGATTTACGTCACGCAACCGTATGAAGTTAACACTTTCCTCAATTTTTCAAGTGTGATCTGAGCGATTTACATCACGCAACCATATGAAGTTAACACTTTCCTCAATTTTTCAAGTGTGATGTGAGTGATTTACGTCACGGAGCCGTATGAAGTTAACATTTTCTCAATTTTTCATCTGTGATGTGAGTAATTTACGTCACCCAACCGTATGAAGTTAATACTTTCCTTAATTTTTCAAATGTGATCTAAGCGATTTACATCACGCAACTGTATGAAGTTAACACCTTCCTCAATTTTTCAAGTGTGATGTGAGTGATTTACGTCACGCAGCCGTAAGAAGTTAACACTTTCCTCAATTTTTCAAATGTGATCTAAGCGATTTACATCACGCAACTGTATGAAGTTAACACTTTCCTCAATTTTTCAAGTGTGATGTGAGTGATTTACGTCACGCAGCCGTATGAAGTTAACACTTTCCTCAATTTTTCAAGTGTGATGTGAGTGATTTACGTCACGCAGCCGTATGAAGTTAACACTTTCCTCAATTTTTCAAGTGTGATGTGAGTGATTTACGTCACGTAACGGTATGAAGTTAACACTCCTCAATTTTTCAAGTGTGATGTGAGTGATTTACGTCACGTAACGGTATGAAGTTAACACTTTCCTCAATTTTTCAAGTGTGATGCGAGTGATTTACGTCACGTAACGGTATGAAGTTAACACTTTCCTCAATTTTTCAAGTGTGATGTGAGTGATTTACGTCATCCAGTCCCCTGGTGATTCTTTTATTAATCACACCAAACGTTTTGTATTGGACGCGCTCAAATCAAATTATGTTAATGGTTATTGATTTTTTGTTGGTGGTGAAATGTCTAGTGACGCATGCAAGGTTGGCATTTGTCTTCCAGTTTTGCTTTAAAAATCGTTTGTCATGAGTTCAACTTTTGTTAGCAAAGTCACGCTGAAAAGTAATAGACTCGTCATTGTCCAACTTTTGTCAGTCAACTTTTTGTGACTTTTTCTGACGAAGTCGTTAGAATGTGGATGAAGAAGGTAAATTAATGGTCGCCACTCTTGGGTTAGAATTGCGCGTGTGTCAGGTGCACTAGGAAAAAAAACATTTGCCGGCGAATTTTGTTAGCAGTTACACCGATTTTAATCGTCAGTGTGTCAGTGCCTGTAAGTTGACAGCAAAATTTTCAAAATGCAAAAAATATGTATAAACGTGACACTTTGTTGTTCGACAAAGCTGATTGATAATAATTGGAAGTGTGTCAGTGAGTTTTAGCTTGATTCGAACTCATTCCTACTTATAACGCAATTCAATCTTCTTGCTACAATAGCAGAAATCTTCAACGAGCTGCATTACATCATAATCTTCGATCTAAGAAGTGTGACAAATTCACATGTGAATTAAAAAGTAATGTTTATTTTCATCTGCTTTAAAAACGAAGCTTTAGCAGCTGCGCGTTTATACTGCCATCAAAAGTTTGATCAGCACTTAGTTTAGTCTATTAATACGTTTCTTATGGCAGTAATAATCGTCTCTTCCTCTTTGGAGAAATTTGCTGATTTTATTGGCTTGGGATGCGGACGCGACGATGTAGGTTCCTGATTCATTGCAAGTACATTTGTGAAAGGTGTTCTGGCGAAAATAGGAGTTTTTATGATAGGCCTGATGTTAATGGATAACGGCAGAAAAAAGGGTCAAAGTCATAGAAAAGAACAATTAATTTTGAGTGAAGAAGGTTTATTTTTTATAACTAGTATTAGTAGTAGCTCTGACTGTTGTTAATCAGTAGAGTGTGGGGAGAGAGAGAGAAAGAGAGAGAGAGAGAGAGAGAGAGAGAGAGAGAGAGAGAGAGAGAGAGAGAGAGAGAAAAGACCAACAGAGAAAGAGAGCAAGAGAGAGACAGAGCGAAAAAGAGGGAGAGAGAGAAAAAAGAGGGAGAAGAAAGAGAGAGAGAGAGAAAGAGAGAGAGAAAGAGAGAGAGAGAGAGAGAGAGAGAGAGAGAGAGAGAGAGAGAGAGAGAGAGAGAGAGTAAGAGAGAGAGAAAGAGAGAGAGAGAAGAGAAAGGGAGAGAGAGAGAGAGAGAGAGAGAGAGAGAGAGAGAGAGAGAGAGAGAGAGAGAGAGAGAGAGAGAGAGAGAGAGAGAGAGAGAGAGAGAGAGAGAGAGAGAGAGAGAGAGAGAGAGAGAGAGAGAAAAAGAGAGGGAGGGAGAGAGAGAGAGAGAAGAGAGAGAGAGAGAGAGATAGAGAGAGAGAGAGAGAGAGAGAGAGAGAAGAGAGAGAGAGAGAGAAAAGGAGGAAGAGAGAAAGGGAGAGAGAGAGAGAGAGAGAGAGAGAGAGAGAGAGAGAGAAAAGAGAGAGAAAAGGAGGGAGAGAGAAAAAGAAAGAGAGAGAGGGAGAGGGAGAGGGAGAGAGGGAGGGCAAGAGAGAAGGAGGGCGAGAGGGAGAGGGAGGAAGGGAGAGAGAGAGAGAGAGAGAAAGGGAGGGAGGGCGAGAGAGAGAGAGAAAGAGGTAGAGAGAGAGAGATGTTAGAAGTAGAAAAAAGACTAAAACACATGATTGCATGTACAGTTGTGCTGACTTATAAGTTTAGCGGGCCCATACTTTCATACCTGCATAGTGTTATATACTTGCGTAGTGATATATAATGTAGAACATGTTTCACGAGGGGTAGAGCATTCTATTCCGCCTTTCTCTCTTTGTTTACCTGTACATGCTACAATTATCAGACGTATGATACGAGTTTCTAAATGCTATTGTTTGCATTTTAATCACACAAGCGTGTAGGCAAACACGTTTTCTTGATTTTTTTCCTGCGTGGGCTTCTTTGTGGAAGCCAAAGATTTGACATTGAAACGTTCATTACGTTAGAAGTAATTGCTGTGTGAATACAGCAATCCTACACACGCAAACTTTGCTCTATGATTATTATGATAAAAAACATTTCGTTCCACTTATTAGAGGCGGCTAAAGTGTGAAGAAATTTAATGAGTGTTCGAGTGTAAACGAATTAAACAATGCAAAACTAAACGTGTCAAAGAGAGAGAGAGAGAAATTAGGAGAGGCAGAGATCAGCACGTTCACGTACAAACAAGATTGACGTTAAGTTTAATTCATGCGTAAGTGCGTGCGCACGCGAATCAAAATACGATCAGGCGGTTGTCGTGAAATGTTTAGCGTGATCGGAGCTTTGCTAAAAGCATTCATAAATTCGAACGCAGAATAATCAAAGTAAGGTCAGACGGTTTTTGTCAAGTAATTGTTACTGCGTGGTCGGAGCTTTACTAAAAGCATGCGCAAATACGTACGCAAGAGCGTCAAAATGAGATCAGACAGCTTTTGTCAATTGTTTATGCATGGTTGGAGCTTTGCTAAAAGCATGCGTAAATGCAAACGCAGAAGAATCAAAAGAAGAGCAGACGGTTTTTGTTAAGTAATTGTTTCTGTATGGTTGTAGCTTAGCTAAAAGCACCTACAAATGTTAACGCAAGAGAACCAAAATAAGTTCAGACGATTTTTGTCATTGTTCATGTGTTGTCGGAGCTTTGCTAAAAGCATGTATTAATGCAAATGCGATAAAAACAAAGTCACAGGATTTTTGTGAAGTAGTTGTTTGTATGTGGTTGGAGCTTTGCTAAAAGAATGTGTACGCAAGAGAGTCAAAATGAGATCAGACAGCTTTTGTCAATTGTTTATGCGTGGCCGGAGCTTTGCTAAAAGCATGCATTAATGTGTATGCAAGAGAACCAAAATAAGAGCAGACGGTTTTTGTCAGGTAACCATTTTTCTGCGGTTGGAGCTTCGCTAAAAGGTTTAATTTTAGTGGTTGACATTAAAGTTTAATACGTGCGTATATCAATTTTGTAATGACTTATTGAACAATTTTGAAAATCCACAAACATATTTTATTTCAGTAAATAATTTTGCTTCGCGAGCAAAGTTATCCTTCGAGGTCGGACATCCAAGTCTTGAACCTTCTGACTAAAGTAATTTAGTTGAATTAGACTAGACAATGCACACCAACACAGCCGAGCAACGTTCCTGAAACTTTTTGGTGACGCAACAGTGACGTCATCATCCCGCAAATTTCCCTGTCCCATGTTTCCATGTCCGTTCGTATGGGCTTCTGGCCATCAGTAATGCTATAACACATTTGGACAGTTATTATTTTAGTTTTGTAATGAAATTATGGCTTCTTCATAGCGTTTTTACACTAACTACGAGTGATTGGAGCAGTAGACTGACGTCCGTAGTTTCTTTTGTAATTTGACATTTGAAAGCCTAGTGCAGACGAGGATAGAAATTGTAACAGGGGAAATGATTTTTCATCTTGGTGGAAACTGCAAAAGCGTGGGCGTTTAAAACCGCTTGCCGTTTCCTGCCGTCTTCAAGTATTTGTTATCAGCCCGACTTTAATTTATTGTTTTAGCATCAAATTGCAAAGTCGTTACATTGCATTTGGCTGCGGAATGGAGTTGGATTGTCGTAATAAGATGCAAAAGGATTGTGAGTTCTTGGACTGGAAACCGGGCCCAGTCTCAAACTATAGCTCAAAACATTGTAAAATATTTAAACAGTACATACAATTTTTTCAAGAATGACTTACATAAAAGACTTTTTACCATCGTCATCATCATCATTTGAACATTACGTCTATTGTAGACACTGGGTAGGCAGAACTAAATCTGTCCTCAAGACAGGTAAACACAGCAGATAATCCAGCAAAAAACCAGACACCGCTATGCTAGTGGCTTGTCAGCACCGCATCTGATTTAAAGAATGGTAATTTTGCGTTCACACGGCTAGTTAGGTGGGCGCTAGTACCGTTGCGTTGCTAAAAACAGGTGTTGTAGTTCTCAGTTCAGAGGTGTTCAGTTATGACGTGGTGCACGTGTACATAAGCTCATCAGTAAACTTGAAATTTGGATTTTAAACTTAAAATTTGTCGAGTTTTTGTACATCTCACTGAATGTTGTACAGTAGCACTGTACTTCAATTTTCGTTTTTGCAAACACGTGCAACACGTTTGTGCTCTTGAAAATTACGTTAGTTTGTGACGACATCGATAGTTGGGCTCACCCCGCCATTAATTAAATTTTAATCTATTATATAATGATCAGAAACGCTTTTGCAGTATTAATTGCGTTAAAATGTCTACTTTTTACCGTAACAAAAAGTGGGGTAGGACATGAATAATCATCGTGTTTTGCTTTTGCGTTTTCTTAAGGATGAAACTCGTTACAAAATCAAAAATACTTTCTACAACTATTTCTGTACTGGAAAACTCCTATTTCTGTTGTCAAGGGGCTCTTTATACACTTCCCTATGGGATAAGACATGTTTCTGCTGGCTTCTGCTATGGATTGCGCCATATGAGAGAATTAAGGCGCGATTGAATTAAGACGGGCAATTCCACGGTTAGAGAGAAATGACCCTAAAATTTCAATTTGGTTTTTTCCATAATTTTTTGTGTTTGACTTAGTAAAAGGCACATTGAAGTTTCAGCGAAAGTATTTGTCAGGGTATGTGGTTAGTTTTAGATACTGAATTTAGCCACTTTTGAATGAGTGTGCATTCATGCAATATTTCTTTGGCAAAATCTGTATAATGATACACACGCACGCACGCACACACACCCACCCACCCACACACACGCACGCACGCACGCACGCACGCACACACACACACACACACACACACACACGTTGCCACTACCGTTCAAGATGAGTATTAGGTCTTTCCTTTGAACTTGAGTTCCAGTTTGTAGTGTAAAAAACGCCCTCACCGCGACTCGAACCGAGTGCTTTCTGACTCACTTGCTACGCATTATGCAATTTACGTCATAATACTTGGTTTTACAGAGAGAAATGCAACATGCTAGTAATTTTGATTTAAGGTGTTTTAACTGCTGACTACAATTCACAACAGAATACATTATACTCCTGAGCACACAATACTCTCACTACACACTACTAGAGATTTTTTTACTAGACTTCCTTGTTTTTCTAATAAAAGAGCAACAGGAGCCCCTGGCATAAGGTTCTGATCTTGTTTGATTTGCAAAATAATAGTTTGCCCCCACAGTTTCTTGTTATAGATGGGATAGATTTACACGTCCTGTTGGATTAGATGCCTGCCTGAATTGAAGGTAGTTTTTAATGATCTTGCCTGTCACCATTGCCACAGATCATTAGTAGGAAAATGACCGGTGTAGAATGCTGTTGCTTGGGTAGAAAAACAGATTTGTGTATTCATTTTCTTCACAGAGAAGCTCTGTACTGCAAGTGGTTCTTCGTGGCTTTTTTGTATATGGATATCAGTTTATCAATTGTATGTACTGTAAACCAGTTTGTACTGCCACTTCACGAAATTGTGACAGAAACGAGTTTATTAAAAAACTTTAAAACATAAAAAAACATTAAAAGCATTTACAGAGGTTTTGAATGCACGTCTTAGAGGTTATCTACAGTGTCACAGAGGTTACAAAGCGTCCTTTTCCTTACAGTAGGTTCTGCCTGTGAAAAGTAATGACTGTTTGTAAACTCTGCGACACTGTAGATGACTGCTAGGCTGTGGAGTCAATTCGCCCGTATTGCTTTTAATGTTTTTTTATGTTTTAAAGTTTTTAATAAAGCAGTTTCTCTAACAAGACTTAAATTTGTTGCTGTACTTTTTAATGTGGAGATGATATGAAGCCATATAAAGTCTTATTAAAATAAAATTTTTGTAACAACCAATTGGTAGTGTAAAAAAACGACCTCGCCGGGACTCGAACCGCGTGCTTTCTGACTCACTTGCTATGCATTATGCAATTTACGTCATAATACTTAGTTTTGCAGAGAGAAGAAGTTGACTTTGCACCAAAAAGTGACATTTGTTTTTTCTTTTTCTAAGACGAATGTTGTTGTCTCGTGTTTTTAATTCTTGGGCAACATCCAAATCTGTATAAAATCTATATGAGTCTACAATCAAACAGCAACAAGAATATATGTAGAAAATAGTTAAGTATTTTAAATGTAAACACAATAATAAAGTAACATAATTATATTGGGACATTTACACAAATCACAGGCAAATACCGTATATACTTATGAACAAGTCGATGTGCATTTTAAGACTAAAGATTGCATCATTTTATATATTACCTGTATACAAGTCGACCCTGAAATATTGAAATCTTCCAGAGTAAATGATGTGGTTCATCACCTTCCCATTTGAAGAAAAAAACAATTTACTAAAATTAATAGTTGTGTTTTATATACGCGTGTTTGCTGGTACAGTCATACCTCCGCTGTCGAACGTCTCCGTACTCGTACAAATCGGTTTTCGTCTAGAAATTCGAGTTGATTCGTCTCCGCTCTCGACCAGAATTTCGGTACTCGACCAACCGCCAAACACGTGACGAACACTTGCGCGGCGAGCCGAGTAGAGCCGAGAGTAACCGACCGCGCCCGAGAGCAGTCACGCACAAGATTTGAATCGCCTAACATCGCTAAGTGCTTTCTACGCTTATTTTCCTCCGCTTTTTCATGCAGGAACAATTGTGTTTTTCTTTCAAAGTAATTCTATCTATTATGTTCATCAATTGTATCATATCTACTGTTTGAATAAACATTTTTGCATTATTATATTTCGTTTTAGTAATACTTTACAGTTCATTTGGTGCTTGAGAACGGATTATTTGCTTTTACATTATTTCTTATGAGAATAAATCATTCGGTACTCAACCAAATCGGTTTTCAAACACTTTTTAGGAACGAATTATGGTCAAAAACAGAGGTGCTACTGTAATCTATATTTTGTCAATAAAACACGCATTTTCAAGGCCAGTGTAAAACTTCCTGGGGAAGCCGACAGCGCCGGTTTCCGTTTTCTGATTGAGTGCTCCGTCGTAGTTTACTTACCGGTAATATATAAATTTTAACTTAATTTCACTTACATTAAAATAAATTACAGTTTATATTCATTAATTTTGTGAAATAATGTCAAGATGCGAACATTCTCTGATGTGAAGTATCACAGTATGAGTGTTTATTCAGTCCAGCGTATAACGTATTATTTCTTTACATATTCGTATTGTAGACGACTCTTTAGCGACTTCTCCCAAAAACATATCTTAAGTATAAGTCGACCCCAAAAATTTCACCTTGAAATCGCCTCCCAAAAACTCGACTTGTGCATAAGTATTTACGGTACTTAAAAGTCAAAAAATTCACAATGAATGTCATTTGATGAAATAATCAGTCTTGTCTAGAGACACAGTCATTATCGACTTCTTGGGTAATAAATGTTGTGTTTGGAGAATTGTCAACCTAGAATCCTTTAGCGGAGATTACAGATTGATCTTTAAACTCATATTTTCTTGAGAATTGTATGTTTTACTAAAGTTTCACTACAGTACTGCTTTGGAAATGATGATTGCTTCACCTACATTTGGTCTGTAGACACCATCTTTTCTTTCAGTGCTCACGTTGTTGGGGTAATATTGCCTCGTGTAACTTAGATATCGGCTGTAATTTATAAAGTGTGGATTATTATACATATCCTGGTAGTAATTCCACCTTCCTCTGTTGTAATAATCAGTGTTGTGTTTGGAGAATTGTCAACCCAGATTATTGCGAATCATTTAGTGGAGACTGCAGAATCATCTTTAGTAGTTTCTGTAAACTGGTATTTGGAGGAATTGTACGATTACTAAACTTCACTACAGTACTGCTTAGGAAATGATGATTGCTTCGCCTACATTTGGTCTGTAGACACCATCTTCTCTTTCTGTGCTCACGTTGTTGGGGTAATACTGCCTCATGTAACTCGGATATCGGCCGTACTTTCTGAAGTATGGATTATTATACATATCCTGGTAGTAATTCCACCTCCCTCTGTTGTAATTCCACTGATTTCTTGCCTCTCCTTGACCGTACAATGGCACTTGACTGCGAGCGTCCATTGGCAGCAGTTCTGGTTCGTCGTCGTTTAGCTGCAACGGAACCGCTCTGTAATTTTCGTAGGTAATTTCTTCTCTAGGTTGGTCTTCATGATCTGTTTCGTCTGCACTGTCTTGATTTACAAATAGTTCCGTATGGTCGTCCGAATTCAGTTCACGATCACCACTGTTAGAAGGTTTCTCAAACGCAACGTCATCGGCATCATCATCATCGTGTATAGTGGCGGGGTTCATTGATCCTCTGAATGTAGCACTTTTGCTTGGACTGCCATTTAGATTCTTGTGCTGTTCATACTTCAGCAGCATCCATTTCTGAAGCGGAGTTGTTCTTTGTTCCAAGTTCAGATCCGCCGGAGAAATTCTGGCTTCAAGCAGTGGAGATAGTTCATCTAGTAGCTCTCTTAACACTCGCTTCATCTTCCTTTGCTTTTGCCGCTGAAGCTTTTTTAACACAGCCTAAAACAGAATTTTATTCTGAAAATTTTTGGAAGGTCAATTCATCAGTTGCAGAATGTTTGGTGTAAAACGGGGCAAAAAAGACAAAGAGAAGATTTATTTACCATCACTCATTTAACAGACAACACGAAGGGTATACGTTCCAGCGTTGGCAGGCGCTAGTCTCGAACTCAAGACTGCGTGGTTGCATTCGGAAATCTGAACCACTCGGCTACACAACCGAGGACTAATCATACGTTATACGTGGCACTGACCACGAAGATTTTTCATAACTTATGTCATTGTTTCCCAAAACCATTTACTGATTAAATCGCCAAATTTATGTGCTTACAAGATCCTATTCCTTTTCGAAAAAACAACGTGGATGTAGGGACGTTAACGACAACGATACCCGGGGTATCGATAATTATTGATTATCGTATTGATAGGAAAAATTCGTTTTTATCATAATCGTATCGATAATATTCTAAGAATGTCGTTATCGTATCAAATTTGGCTCATATCGTTGCGTATCGCTGACCTTTATAAAACTGCTTCACTTTACTTTTCCATTTATTTCGAGTAATTCATCAAAAAAGTGGATAAAAAGAATCGTTTAAGATTATAAGACGCTGAATACACCGAGTCGTATTTTTAGCATCATTTCATGGGAAGTTCATGGTCACGTGTAGCTGGCAGAGATAAATATTCTTATCGTAGTAATACGCTTGTATCTATGGCAGCTGTCTTATCTAAGAATTCTTATCTCTCAGCTCTAGAAATTTATCCATGCTGAGATAAGCGATGCTGAGAGAGCACAATAGTATAATTACTATCTATAGGCCACACAGGTTCACTTACTAGCAATAACAGACGTGGATTTGAGAAGCCAGCTGTTATAGTAGTTATAGTGCCTATGTTAATGGTGTGTATAGTACCACCATCTTAACCTAACTTAATTTTTTAAGTGTTGAAATGCGAACAGTGTGTTAAAAATGTAATAATTAGATATCACATTTATATGGCATACAGCAGTGTGTGCCCTGAAGCACTTAAAAATTTTAATTTTAATAATACTTTTCTAAATTGTCTTAACTCCAGTATCGTTTTTATCGCTCGAAATAATTTATCGTATCATAGTGTATCGGCTAAAAATAGATTATCACGTATCGTTGGAAAAAAGTATCGTATCATATCGCCAAATCTTTATCGTTTAACATCCCTAAGTGGATGTGCCTGTACCACGTGTTTATGGTTGTTTTGGGACTTTAATGAGTCTTAAGGAACTAACTTCTTCATTTACAGAGCTGCTTATCATTTAAACTGTTGTTTAAGTTGTCACCCAACTTGTCAGTGCTACTGAAAAAAACGATGTTGTCAATAGAAATGCATTTTTGACCTTGAACTCTTGAACTGTTTGCCGCTGGATGTCTGTGCTACACCACCCATTGACTTGTTTCGTTTAGCATAACAACATGCATGAATTTGAGTTCCTAGCTGTGTGCTGTTTTCAAATGTTTCAAATTAGTTACTTAAAAGAAAATAATTCCTTAACCTTAAACCCCAACCAAGATCATTCATTGTTTGGTTATCATCCAATCAGAATCGGTAGCAACAATGATGCAGGTGGCCTGGTGATGACGAAAATGTGGAAAATTTCAGCATACTTTGTGTTGCATGATTTCGAGTTGCAATTTAATTTGTGTCGTTAAATTTCAAACTGTTTGTCTGATAATTATTATATGTTAATATGATTACTTAACAACGAGCATTTCTCAAGTGCAAACATAAAAAATTGGTTTTAAAATTCTTCGTTTTCTGAAGCGTTAATGTCAATTTAAATTCTGTTTTAATTAAATTTCCTAATCCTTTTGTGATCTGAAAGGGCAGCGGGAGTTAAAGCATATTAAATATCATTACATACACGCATGTGAACAAAAGCTTCTAATTAAACATGTAGTTTTGTGCACTGATTGTTTTTGATCAAGAACACTCATAGACTGTATCTGTAACACACTGTTGCTCTAATTGTTTTTTATCAAGAACACTCATAGACTGTATCTGTAACACACTGTTGCTCTAATTGTTTTTTATCAAGAAGATTCATAGACTGTATCTGTAACACACTGTTGCTCTAATTGTTTTTTATCAAGGAGATTCATAGACTGTATCTGTAACACACTGTTGCTCTAATTGTTTTTTATCAAGAACATTCATAGACTGTATCTGTAACACACTGTTGCTCTAATTGTTTTTTATCAAGAACATTCATAGACTGTATCTGTAACACACTGTTGCTCTAATTGTTTTTTATCAAGAACATTCATAGACTGTATCTGTAACACACTGTTGCTCTAATTGTTTTTTATCAAGAACATTCATAGACTGTATCTGTAACACACTGTTGCTCTGATTGTTTTTTATCAAGAAGATTCATAGACTGTATCTGTAACACACTGTTGCTCTAATTGTTTTTTATCAAGAAGATTCATAGACTGTATCTGTAACACACTGTTGCTCTGATTGTTTTTTATCAAGAACATTCATAGACTGCATCTGTAACACACTGTTGCTCTAATTGTTTTTTATCAAGAACATTCATAGACTGTATCTGTAACACACTGTTGCTCTGATTGTTTTTGATCAAGAACATTCATAGACTGTATCTGTAGCACACTGTTGCTCTGATTGTTTTTGATCAAGAACATTCATAGACTGTATCTGTAGCACACTGTTGCTCTGATTGTTTTTGATCAAGAACATTCATAGACTGTATCTGTAGCACACTGTTGCTCTGATTGTTTTTGATCAAGAAGATTCATAGACTGTATCTGTAACACACTGTTGCTCTAATTGTTTTTTATCAAGAACACTCATAGACTGTATCTGTAACACACTGTTGCTCTGATTGTTTTTGATCAAGAACATTCATAGACTGTATCTGTAACACACTGTTGCTCTGATTGTTTTTTATCAAGAAGATTCATAGACTGCATCTGTAATCACACTGCTGCTCTGATTGTTTTTGATCAAGAACACTCATAGACTGTATCTGTAACATACTGTTGCTCTAATTGTTTTTATCAAGAAGATTCATAGACTGCATCTGTAATCACACTGCTGCTCTGATTGTTTTTGATCAAGAACACTCATAGACTGTATCTGTAACACACTGTTGCTCTAATTGTTTTTATCAAGAAGATTCATAGACTGCATCTGTAATCACACTGCTGCTCTGATTGTTTTTGATCAAGAACACTCATAGACTGCATCTGTAACACACTGTTGCTCTAATTGTTTTTATCAAGAACATTCATAGACTGCATCTGTAATCACACTGCTGCTCTGATTGTTTTTTATCAAGAAGATTCATAGACTGCATCTGTAATCACACTGCTGCTCTGATTGTTTTTGATCAAGAACACTCATAGACTGTATCTGTAACACACTGTTGCTCTAATTGTTTTTATCAAGAAGATTCATAGACTGTATCTGTAACACACTGCTGCTCTGATTGTTTTTGATCAAGAACACTCATAGACTGTATCTGTAACACACTGTTGCTCTGATTTTTTTTATCAAGAAGATTCATAGACTGTATCTGTAACACACTGCTGCTCTGATTGTTTTTGATCAAGAACACTCATAGACTGTATCTGTAACACACTATTGCTCTGATTTTTTTTATCAAGAAGATTCATAGACTGCATCTGTAATCACACTGTTGCTCTGATTGTTCGACACAGAATTGAGAGTTCGATTCAGAGTTTTTGAAAATTTTATCGTGCAACTATCTCAAAAGCGTCATGAGCTCATTTTTTGCTTTCGTGTATCAGAGCTGGGACATCAAAATATCAAACTATTTAAAAGAATCCAAAGGTTCCTCTGCAATATGCACTTGATTGTCTTCAAGGGAAATGTAAAAACTTATTGGTTCAGTTGTATATGGCACAGATTCCAAAGAAAAACCACGAACGCCTTGATTAACCAGTGAACTTTTTACCTTCTTAAAGCACAAGAAAACCCTCCACTTACATAAAGCTTAAAAAATTCGTCCTGAAATGTTACACCACTTACGTACTGCTTTGCATGCACGGTTTGCGTCGACAGTAACGCTGTATAAAACATGTAAATTTAAACTGTGGCGATGACCGTTAGACGCAGCCATTTTAATGGTAGGTCGTTTGGTACAAATTTAGGTAACATTGCGTGAAGTTTGAAGGAACTAACAGAGCATTCGTAGCTGACAAATATTACTAATTGAAATTTTAAATTACTGTATCTTGTCAATAATATTAAAAATACGTTTTTGGTTAGTGAGTGGCGCACCCTGGAGGAACAGTATTACGGGAGGTTTAAAATGAAAACAAACAAAAATTCCTTTCAACACGAGTACGATATATGTATAAAATTGCTGTAAAGTAATATAATTTTTTAGGGCGATGTTTCTGAAAGCTACTTCACGTACTACGTTTCTTGTAATTGAATGATTTTGGTGCTCCAGCTTAAAAACATGAATTTAAGATGCTACTCAAGCTGAATTGGTAAACTCTCTAGAAAATCTTCACCAATTAGCTTCTCATGAATTGAACTTTTATAAGTTATCATCTTCTTTTGTACAATTACAGCTATTGTCTAAGGAAATTGTTCTATATAAGTATTCAAAAGTGAATAAGTGCAATACATTACGATGCAGTAACCAACTTCATGTGAAATAGACAATGTGCAAACTTACTTTTAAATACAGCGGCATATCCTGCTGCAGTTTATCAACGTGAACACCTTGATACAGTGCAGTTCCTAATCGTCTGCCTGTCGTTTCATTCTCTAGTTCATTGTTAGTAGCACGTTGCAATGCATTTAGCACAAGCTTGTTAACGTAATTGCCACTGTTTGGCAAAGTTCTTGGCGGCCATTTTGTGTAAGACACGAAATCCTGGTATTTGTACGCACCGGACTTGCAGGCTGACAGGACCACTATTAATATACACAGAGATGTCAATGGGGAGTCCATCCTGTAATGAAAGAGAGCAGGTGAATGCATCGGCTAATCACGATCACTAATCAAAGAAAACACCTGCATGCAATACCGTTAATTTTACTAATTAGGTAACGTTAAGGCTATTCATTTGGTATATTTGTTAAATGACAACCTGTTCCTATTGGAAGCATAATAACTGCCAATGAAATTAATGATCTCGTGGATTAATTAAAGACCTGACCTTTCCTAAACACAGTTCGGTTCATTGACTAGAAATTCGCCCCCCCCCTCAGCTTTCCGCCTACGCACATTTAGAGATCTACTGCAGATCTGTAAATGCAGCTATTCACATGTCTCTGCGGTAGTTTTTATCTGGATGCGCTCGATTTGCAGATTTTTTGTTTTGTTCTGAAAAGTTTTGTTTAGTTTTTTCGTGAAATATGCCAAGTTAAATAAGGTTAGACGCAAGGCTGATTAAATATAGGAACACCAAGAGAAACAAAAACAAAAAACACCGACGATAAAAATCGTGCTTGAACTCTATTTAGTATGTTTCGGCTGCTATGGCAACCGCCTTCAGTCAACCACTCCTACAACCGCCTTCCATTGTGTTTGGTTGTTGTAGGTGTAGTTGACTTAAGGTGTCTGCCAGTGCAGCCAGAACACACCAAGTAAAGTCCAAGCAATATGTTTTTACAAAGTTAAACCTTTTGTGGAGTATTTTTATCTTTGCTAGTTTTCTTTGAACATTAGCAATGAGTGGAAGGTAATTAGGTGTTAAACATTTCTGAATTGTGCGCCGATATAAATAGCTTAATGGCTACAATGTTCAATTTGCTGCAAAGTTGAGCAGTGTCAGTTCTAATTAGTGAACGGATGGGTGACTGCTATCTGTTTATTGGTTTTAGCTGTCTCCTTGCCGCTTGGTAATTTTCTTGTTTAACGTTTCACAGCTTAATGCCTCGTGTAAGAAAATTTTTAATGCCCATTGCTGTTTTGTAAATCATAAGTGAACAGAGCTTCGATTAGTTCAACTCTTGTCAAATAAAGACAGTTCCGGCGAAGTAAATTAAATTTATGCACTAGTCGGAGGCGAACCTGCCCACCCACGAGTTTTTGTTCTACGTTAAGCTCTCTGGAAATTGTTTATACGGCAGTACTATGCGAATTCAATTTGACACCTTATAGTGGGCAGAGGACGTCATGAACTCACTAGAGAATGCGTGTCAGAAAAAGTGAAACCAGTCATGTGAAACAAGTGTCAGTTGAAACCAGATCAGGTGAATCCTGGCAAGTGAAACCACAATTCACAAGTTGCAAAGCAAACGACACAGTAATGGAGCTTGAAAAACCAAAAAATTAAAACGCCAATCTGAGTATTAAAGGGAATAACTTTGAATTATGAATTATGTATTTATTCCACAGCAACTCAAACATACATATAAATTGATATAACATTGAAAAAAAACATAAACTATGCGAGTTACTGTGAGGAAGAGGAAGGAGCATTTAGCTTTCGAGTCCTCCTCCAGATAAGTGAAACAATTGACAATTAACATTACGTAGTATTTTCATCAGTTATAACGTACATTAGAACAAAATAAGTTTTGTTAGTAACTTAAGATCAGGATGAGTAAAATTGTGAGTTGATTCTACCGTTGTAGTAAGTAATTTTTTGATACTTTTTTAAATTGATAAAGATTAAGAGTTTTCATTTCACGCGGAATTGATGACCATATTTTAATGGCATTATATTTTGATGACTGTTTCGTTATGTTTGTTTTTGGAAGAGGGAGTACATAGTTTCCGACTCAATATCTTATGTAATGATCATGTTGATTTGAAACTGGACTAAAGTATGACTGAAAAGCTGGTGGAAGTAGTGAATTATGATACTGATACATGAAATGAAGACAATACATGTCATATATTTCTTTCACTTTAAGAGTTTTAACTGACAAATAAATTATATTGTTGAATTGTTGAATAACTAGGAATTTCAAAGTAGATGCAGGGCTGGACCTACCCCATGGGCTAGTATAGGCTAGTATCCTAGAGCCTCTCAAGCTTGGGCGCCCTGCTAAACGATTTTCAAATGTAATTTTCTTTTTGGAAACTTAAGTATAATATCTTAGTATTTTGCATTGTTGAATTCATTTAACGTAAAATAAAATTTAAACTGTAAAGCAGGAGACCCGGAAGCCTGAAAGCCCAATTTTGAAAAAAAGAGGTCCTTGTTTGTGGCCCCTTATTTAAGATAAAGGGCCCCTGTTGAGAGAGGCAAATAGTTTCATTAGCATAGGGGGCGCTTAATGGTCTTAATCTGGCCCTCATTATATCTCAAAGAACTTTCCAAACAAAAACTTTCCAAACAAGAACTTTCCAAACAAGAACTTTCCAAACAAGAACTTTCCAAACAAGAACTTTCTAAACAAGAACTTTCCAAACAGTTATAAGTCTTACCTGTTTGAAAGACTTATGTAATTGGAGAAAAAAATTCTTGATAATTTGAAATGTTCGCGGCAATTGGGTAAAATGTCACTGGCTCACCTTCCCAGTGTGCACTTCTGATTCACCAAAAAACACATTATTCACCTTATTGGCAAGATACAGTAATTTAAACTTTTTATAAGTTAGTGAACAATGTGCAACGAATGCTCTGATTATTCTTTTGACTTTGTGCAATGTTGTCCGAACTTATTTCAAACGAGTTATCATCAAAATGGCTGCGCCTAGCTGTCATCGCGGTAGTTTACATTTACAAATTACATATGGCGTTACTGTTAAGGCAAACTCAGTATGCAATAAGACAGTATGTAAATGATATAAAAGTGCAAGACGAAATATTTAACCTTTATTTAGGAAGTGTTCTCTTATCTTTTAAGTTAGACATTTGGTCTACTGTACCGTAATATATTCAGCAAGTTGGTCTAAAATTGAAAACTTGAAGGCAATAGACCAACGTACAAACACCAGTATTAACCCGATAAAAGTTTTTAATACGCCCATGCTATTCCCTGTCTCAGTTTTAGTTTTCAGTTTATTACTTAAGCAGGGAAATTTTAAGGCATTTTTGTACAAAATTAGGCAGGCTCCTAATAGCACATGTAACTAGTTATTAAGCCCTCAATCTGTACATCATTTATTATTTGAATGTACATTAGTAAACCAAGGCAAAAGAAATGATTTTATTAGCACTCTGCCTACGTTAGATTCGGACTATGTTTTCTCTAGCCGGGATAATAATGCTATAAATGCTTTTGCAAATCTTATCTCGGATGAATTCCTATCGTCTTTCGCCCGTATATAAACAGTCTGTTGGTGATGAAATTTTACAACTCTCGTCGTGTTTTCTATATGCTGTTTTGTTTTTATTTATGATTATGTGAATTTACATTAGAATTGGTAATTATGTTTATTATAATTGTACTCGCTGTTTTTCATTGTGTATAATGTGTGTAAATTTTTGTTACTAAGTATTAAAATATGTTCGTTATCTTTTATTATGTATGTATGTAGTGTTGGATTATAATTTGTAACTATGTCTATTGTATATGATCGTTGTCGTTCAATGTGTCTCATGCGTTGGATTCTAAATTATATATATATATAAATATACCAAGAATATTAATGTGAATAGGCTTAATACGTTGTAAATGCTTTTAGAAATTTTAAACATATCCCTACAAATAGAGGGAATGTATTCTGTACATAGTTTTTAAAAATAAAGAATTATAATAAAAATAATAATCAAAAGGGGCACTTAAATAGTAAAGTAGTTATTCAATTAGTAAATCAAGCCTTCCTATTAAACTGCAAGTTGTGATGCAGCCGTGGTAGCGCCCTCCTATGTCCAATCATCTCCATGCAGTGAAATATGACATAGAGCAGCATTAAGCGCCTACTACTACGACACATCTGACAAGGGAGGCTTGCACGTGTCATGGACAACGAACTAGTATCTGCCTCAAGTCCATATTAAGGAATTTCTGTGGTTGAGTGCTAGGTCTTGGGTTGAGGAATGCCGTGTGGTATGAAAATTACATTTTTTGTCCTCCAGTTTAAGGAAAAACCGAACAATATTTGTTGCATTTTAATGGACAATTAAAAATATTAAAATCACAATACAAAATATGCGCATAGAATGCTTTGCTTAAACATGTAACAGAAATTTAGATATTTTTTTATCTCCCGCCAAACGAACGTCGCTGCCGGCATATTTGAAAAAATGACGTAATCTGGTGTCTGCTGGGCAGCGTGAAGGCTGTGAAAGCAAGGTTGATGTGAAGGTACGCTTTGAGAAATTTCTACAGTTTGCTTAGAAGTTCCGTTATTCTAATGTTGTGTTTGTTAACTGTCGTTATCTAGAAATTAGTCATTCGATTAATTAGATCAAATTTAAAGTGGTTACATTACTTTAATATACAGGATTACACCTTAAAATGTGTAAGTAATTAACATTAAGTGTGTAAATAATTAATTTATAGATGTTTGTTGACTTTTAGATACGCATGTAAACTTGCCAGCACGTAGTAGATGCCGGGCTGGTTACTTAGTTTAGCGAGTTCGCTCTATAAGTTAAAAAAAGATTCTGAAGCACCTGGCGGGATAAGTGCTGGAAACCAAATGACGTCATTTTTCGTCTAAAATGAGCGCACCCAAGCGCGAAATAATCACGACTTTAAATTGGTTTTACTAATTACACGAGATGTTTATCACAATTTCATTGCTGAAACGTTCCAACATTTTTCCCAAGTATTAAAATAAGGTCAACTTCCCGAGAGACTTGCTTTAATGGGTCGATCAGAGTCGGTTAAAGTTCATAGCGTGCTGTCGTATATCAGAACTGATTTAATTAAATTTTTAAAGCAGCGTTGAACCAATTTTCACACCTGGGAGCTTTTTTATGAGACCGCATGGGTCTGTATTACAAGAAACCGTCATCTTGCCGTGAAATGTAACATTAACTTTGCACTTGTAACAGAAAACCTTATTTTATATCTCTTGTGAATATTTTTTTACGATTCAATGCAATCAGAATAGTTTTACAATCAGAATCTTACAAGCTTTTACAATATTACAACTAACTGCTTTTACAACGAAGGCAAGAAGCAGCTGCTTTGTTTCGAGTTGGTTATAGAAAGCTTATCGTTTCGAAAACGTTTACTTCTTTATCCCCGGGATTTTGGGATAGTTTTGAAGAGAAGCGAGGTGAAGTTGTGCATTTTTCATATTCGCATGCGCCGACGGGTTGTCTTAAAGTGGCGTTTATGTAGCATCTGGGATGCGTATGCGTTGTGCGTTATCCAGCAATAAAAGTCAATAGGAAATAGCTGCAGAAAAAACTAACGCATAACGCAGGTCTGATAAACGCGTGCTTTGAAAACAATGTAAGCCGATTTTATCTATTCCGCATCCGCATAACGCATACGCATTCCGGATGCTACATAAACGCCACTTTAGTCGCGTTTGCTTGTGTCTGTGCGTGCGTGCGTGTGTGAGGTGTGCGTGTGTCTGTGTGTGCATGCGTGCATGTGCATACCCTCCAGAAAGGTGCAGCAGTTTATTTCCCGCTGTTGGGTGTTTTTGAATGTCATTAGTAGCGGATAGATGGCGCTGGCTGATTGTATATTGCCGAGACGAAATCTCAGACCAGCTTTGCCATGTTCAGTCAGCAGCTCAATGAGTAGGGCATTTGCCATGAAAGCACAGGTTCTAGGTTCAACTCCTGGTTGGCCCGCAATTTTTCTGCGTTTCCTTCAGTTAATTAGCTTAATCAGGTTAGTCGTTAATCGTGATGTCTCTCTTAATCTTTGAATCTCTTTTCAGTAAAATTTATAGGAATGAAGCCATATACTCACAAAACTTGTCACAGGATAGGCCTAGGGAAGACGTGGGAAACCAATACTTTTTGCCTCAACGCTCCCAAGGTTTAAGGTCATAAGGTCAACATAGTTTTTTTTCCCGAATGGGTTCTTGTGAGAGCATGGGGCTGCCGCGTGCCCTTAGAGTGTTTACAAACCAGCAGCTGCCGGAAGTGACGTAGGACGTAGATGAGGTATGGAGTTGGTTAATATCCTGAAGACATTATCATGATTTATTACTCCCGATGAAGTGAACGTTGTTGACAGAGTGGGTTGATCTGTTTGAGTAACATCACATTCACCACTTACTGACTGCTAAACGACGGAAATATCAACTATAAAACCATTACAATGTTTCTCGTAATTGCCGTCTTTGCACCCGTGTCGCTAGTGTAGCGATTTTCTTTTTTTTCTACAAATCGCCTCCAAAGAACGCCAGCGAACACTCATGGTGAATGTAACAGATTTTATGAAACAGCTGTAGTTTTTTTTTGAAGAAACATACAAACGTGTATGTATGTTACACAACGTTAATTCTACACGTTGTGTAACGTACTTGGAATTGAACCCCGGCTCTCGAAACTCCTCGTTTTGAATCGACAATATTTGAGCATCGTCGGATAAGCTTCACAAGAATGCGTCTTCAATCACATAGGCTGCAGATAGAAACGGGTAGATGGGCGAGACAGCCAAGGGAAAATGTCCTTGTGGGGACATTCAAACTGAGAAACACGTTATACAGGCATGCCCCCTAACATCAAATATTTGAAACCGCTACGAAAATGTAAAGTTTTCTGATTTAACTCACTTCTTTGAGCACCCTAATTGTTATATAATATGTTATGAAATTTTGCAACTTTTACGCTGATGTACCTTTTATGCATAACACTGCTTTTAATGCTAAAACCGTGAGTAGGAAATGTACGTAAAGTGACATTTGGACTAAAATCACTAATGTATCAATTGTGGCATTTACCTCGTTCCTCGTGTATACATGTAACTTGTTTTAGTCAAGAAACTACATACATACACACACACGCACGCACACACCCACGCACGCACACACACACACACACACACACACACACACACACACACACACACACACACACACACACACACACACACACACACACACACACACACATGTAATCAAAACCATAGTTTTTGTAAATACGAGTCGCCTCAATCAAGGCCAATGACCGCTCGTAGTAGGTTTTGCACTAGACTGAAGATAACATTTACTATTCGGAGGAATAGAATTCATGCATGTAATGTGCCAGTGAGAGAGAGAGAGAGAGTATCTGTTGCTGTTTGTCTTGAATCGAGTAAGGACGTAGTTTTTATGTAAACAGTTTTCTGTAGATAATTCCACAGATAAGAAGCCCGGGGAAAAACTGGTTTATAATCAGATGCAATTGTGCATTGTGCTGGGTAAACCTAGTTGAAACAGCAGAAAACCTAGCCTAGTACTACGAACAAATTACATGCTCACTTAGGTGTCACAGCTGATCATAAGCTTTTTACAGGTCAAGGTCAGGTTAAGCTTAGGTTAGGTCAAGCTTAGCTCAAACTATTTGCACGTGGCTTTCAAGATGTTCATTCAAGCCATTTGTTCAAAATGGCTGACGTATAATGGCCAGGCCATCATTGTTTTTTGAATGGGTATTTAGTCGTCTTCATTAGATACAATAAAAAGTCATTTTCTTTGTTTGTGTGAAGTGACTGGCAAACTATGTTTAGGTATAGTAAAACGTGACAGAAGTTTCACTGGCTGCATTAAAGTACAAGAAAGCACTTTTCATAAATAAAGCTTAAGAAATTCGTCTTGAAATTTTATATCGCTTACGTGCTGTCTTATTGCATAGAGGACTGCGCTAGGCGTAACGCTGTGTAAAACTTGTTAATTTAAACTCCTGCGATGATCATTAGGTGTTGCCATTTTAGCGGTAAGTCGTTTGAAACAAATTCAGATAACATTGTGTGAAGTTTGAAAAAATTATCAGAGCATTCGTAGCACGTGCTTCACTAACTAAGCAAAAGTTTTAAGCATGTGCTTGTAGTGAATCAGTGGTGCACACTGGGATGGTGTTACAGTGACGTTTCACCAGGTGGCCTGAACATTTTGGTTGTTAAGAATTTTCTTTTCCTGTTACGTAAGTCTTTCAAAAAGTAAGCGTAATGATAAGTGATATATGGAAAATTCCCCGGGATATACTTCAAAATCCCCTTTCTTAGCCTTTAACGATTTCCATTAGAATATGATTGGCATCCTTCTGTCTCGGAAGACAATGGAGTGTGCGCCAAGAGAGTCAGTTATTGATCACATTGATGGAGCTGCAGCGTCGACTGTGGCTGAGCAGGGTGATCCTTGAACGTCTCCCGGGCGCACGCCTGGGCAAGGTGTATGGAGATCCTGAGTTGCCCAGACAACAGGAACCCCCTCTCTTCCTCGCTGGTGTAGTTCAAAGGCAAGCGGAACGATACGTTTGGCACCAGGTCGGCTGCAGGAGTGGCCGGAGTCAGTGAGCATGCTGCACTGGTCCGCCTTCGGGGCTCCACTCCTGATTTGGAATTTACTCCTCTACACAAGGCCGTTGGGTCACTTGACCTCCTCTACCCTCTTACCGTTGGCTGCTTGTGCAGCTCCTCCGCCTAGTGTCGAGATACAGTGTGGGCATGTAGCACCTGGTATTCCTAAGCAGTCACCCATCCAAGTACTAACCTGGCTCTACGTTGCTTATCTTCGGTGATCAGACGAGAACCGGTGTTTTCAACGTGATTTGGCCGTTGTCATTAGAATAACTGATGTTGTTATTCGTTTTTTTACACATAGCTAATTTTAATGGCACGTTGAAAATTACCGGCCTGTGATGAATTTAGTTGTGATTCAAGATTACCGTGTAATAGTGAATTTCTCTGCTGCAGGTATCACACCATGATACATTCATGTACAGATGCAAATGCGAGATCGATTCAAAAATTGGCTTTAATAAGGTGAAAGACCGTGAGATGTCTCTGGTCTATAGAGCTGCATACAGGATAAAAGCGTATAGTAGTTTGCTATTATAGAAATTTTCACTGGCATACATGCAGGGCTGGATTGGATTGTCCCATTGGCTAATAGCGTTCTAGCGGGACTTTTGGAAGGAGATATATGGCTCTTTAGAAAGAGGAAGAACAGGGCTACACGATGATGTGGGCTACATTTTAGGACACGTCTACCAAGAGGAGTAGCGAGGAGTTAATTAGATGTTCTATTTTCGGCAATTTTCGCTTGGAAAACTGCTGACACAAAGCAACATTGTTCTGACGTCATCCATTATACTCTGCTTATAACCTTATAACTTTAATTCAGTAAAAGCTGATGCTGCTGGATTTGTGTTAGGTAAATAAACGAACACTAGGTAGGATGTTCGCGCATTTCTGATTATAAATGTATTTATACGCAAATTTTTTTGTGGGGCCTTTGCTAGTATAGGCTGTGGTCTAGGCCCCTTCAAGCTTTGGTCCCTTACATCTGTGTTAGCAAATGAGAACTTAGGGATGTTTAATCTCGCAAAAGACGTTAACAGAGCTTTTTCCGAATTTATAAAACAGTTCATATAAGCTGGGTATCCCACAGGAAAACGTGGGAATAATCCCCACTTTATACTAGTGTCTGATAAAAAAAGAAATATTCATCCTCCGTCAAAATCAATACTGAATGTGCTCAGCATCATATTTAATATCATCATTAAACAAACAAGACTTGAATTGAATGTTGCAAAGCAAGCTTCGATTTGAAATTGCAAAAACCTACGAAATACCACTTGGAGAAGTTAATAAAAGGATGAACTTAGTTTGTACAATGATGTTTCTTTCCAAAAAAAGTTCATGACTTCAGTGGGTCTTCAGCAAGGCAGTACAGTACGAGAAAATAGCATACTGTACCTGCAAAATTGAATCGTACCGTACTGTAACTGCAAAATTGAATCTTACCGTACTGTACCTGCAAAATTGAATCTTACCGTACTGTACCTGCAAAATTGAATCTTACCGTACTGTGCCTGCAAAATTGAATCTTACTGTAATTCCGTACCAAGTGCACGGAGAATTTACTACAGGAGTGGCTTAAAAATTAAATGTAAATGTAAATTAAATTAAATGTAAATACTATTAGTTTACCAAATCTTATTATGCATACTATAAAAACAGAACAGCTGTTAGTCCTTCTATACTATTGTATTTATTTTAGGTTGCAAAAGCACAAGATATGAATATATTTTGAGCTAGTTTTACGTAAATGAAGACAGGACGATTTTTCATATACGACCCCATAAGTCCGATAAAAGTATACATTTTAACACTATTACCACTGCAAAAAGCGTTTCTCATAATTACATAATAGATTAAAAATCTTAGTTAACGGCATTTGCGGCCAACTACTCATGACATCACAAACGAACATAATTTTCAACAGCACAAATATTCCGCGAGCGTGTTGCACATGTTTGGCAAATCGAATATTGGAAGTACAGTGCTACTGTAACAGATTCAGTGTGTTGTACTAAAACTAAGCAAGTTTTAAGGTAAAAATTCAAATTTCAAATTTATCATTCACGCATGAGCTCTCAAACGTGTGTAATTCATCACAAACTATCACAACCGAACTGAGAGGTACAACACCTGTTTTTTGTACAATGCGTTTCTGAAATACAAGCACTAACCCGTCTAACCAGCGAATGGCGAAATGCATGTAACCGGGAAAAACTAGTGAAATTGTGTTTGTGTGCTAATAATTCTTTCACGTAAGTCATTTTTTTTTAAATAAGTATGTTTCATTTCAATATTTTAAAGAGTAGCTTGTTTTGACCGACAGTTTAAGATTGTTTCAGGTTTTGCCTTAATTAAGGCCTAAATTTTGCCCTAATTTGCCTGATTTAGGCTCGTATTAGGCGTATCAACTATTTTTAATGATTGTGCTCACTAATGACAAACTTTTAATGTCAATTCAAATTTAAAGTGTCTTACCTAAAACAAACGCAACTACATACTGATCGTAATACGACACCAAATTAATACTAGAAGTCAAGTGCAGCTCTTATGGAAAAACGTAGCACGAATTTGAGCATTAAGTAACGATCTTGAGTAATCTGTCTTAACCCTTTCAGTCCCAAATTATTTTTTTAATAAGAAAAAAATTTTGGCTTGGTACTTTTGTTCAGTATGTCCATCTTGTTTACACATGACAACTTTTTTTTCTACCTGTGCCCGCGTGCTTAATGTAGCCTGTATCCCACGGGATACATTGGAATTCAATGGAAGCATAAAATGCGCTTCATTTTGCAACTGCTGATAATTTTTTAAAGTATTTAAGACATTTAGTATGCATGCTATGCTGATCTGTACAAAGTCGTCTCTAAAGTACTGTACCTTGCGCAGTTTTTTATGCTACGTAGATTTTTTAGTTTGCCATTTTATCACCATTTTTAGTCTATTGTTATTGGCTTAAATCAAAATAACTATTAACAGATCAAATAACTGTCAGTTTTAAAGTTTTATTAATTTTAAAGGCAGAAAATATTCTCGTATCCAACGGGATACAACGGGTATGAAAGGGTTAAGTAAGCTGGATAACTTTATCTGCAGGTAACAGATTTCTGTCGTGGTCACACAGGTCGGTGCGTCTCGATTTTTTTGTTGGCTAAGCAAACGTGACATGTAGTCATTAAATCGCTACTGTTTTGCACAGATGTGCAAAGTTCCTCGTTAACGACATGCATTTTGAAATGCTCTTGTTTGAAAAGAACCTGCATAACTTGGGATGTGATTCTTGTACAACAGTCAGAATAACAGATAAAACCGGGGGACGGTCAAAGGACCACCGGACGAAGGGTCACAGTCCGGTGCACAGTTGAATATTTTGACGTTTCTTACAAATAAAAACAAAGTAAAATAGGACATTTATCAGTTATTAATATTACCACCGAGAATTATCAGTCATGCTTTATTAAATAAATATTAACGGTAAGTCAAAGTTACAATTTCACCAAAGGTGCTGTTAGCACAGCTTTTTCCGGTGGTCCTTTGACCGGTGGCCTTTTGACCGGTGGCCTTCTTTCGATAGTCCTATGACTAGTGGCCATTTATTCGGTGGTTCTTTGACTGGTGGCCCTTTGTTCCGTGGTCCTTTGACCTTGCGGCGTTAAACCTTGCGGAGAATAGTGCTTGTGGTCCTTTGACCTGACGGGGAATAAGTTTCAAACGTAGGAAGCAATCTGTCCAGTTTGTGAGCAACAATAAATGTAATTTACGAGAAATGACAACTTCACACAGAAGACGAATCAGTCTAGCCGTTTTGTTTGCGTGCGCTCTGTGTTCCTGGAACAATAAGTCCCCCCATGAGCAAAACAAATTACTTAAATTCTATAGGCGCAATTGATTGTTTCCTATACTACGTGTGCTACGTGTTGCTATGAAGTTGCGAAGTATTATCAATTACAGAATATTGCGCAAAATCTCAGGACGGAGTCTATAGCTAAGTGGTCACGTTAATGACGCGTGAGCAGCAACTGGATATAGCTCTGAGCGGTTTTGTTCGAAAAATGACTATGGCTGTGACTCGAACCCCGTTATTCACGTGACCACTTGGCTATGTATCCACCCTGAGATTTTGCAATAGTTGGTAATATTTTGCAACTTAATAGCACACGTAGTATGCGATGCATTCAATTGCGCATTCAGAATTTTTACTAATTTGTTTAGCGCGCAAAGGTAGGGCGTATTCAGCCCTGCCAGTTCAGTGGCTTACCTTAAGAGGATTCTCCTTGATAACGAACTACATGCCGGTCTTGCCACAATCTGGACATTGCGTTAGCCCTGCTGCTAAATGCTAGATTCGAGCCTGCAGCAGTACCATAGTGTATGAATACACACTATCATAAAATTTTCAAAATGTATAACTGAATTGTTTAACAGTTAGGGACGTATCAGAACATTTCGACACCCTTGGCTGATAATTCAGTCTGCCCCCATCTCTATTAGGGATTTATGATTGTTTATATGTGAGGTGGGAGCACAATTACTTGTAGTGTATTAGTAACACTATTACGTAGTTTAAGCGTTAGCGCGAGTGCTGCTATTGACGTGGTTAATTACATTATATTTGAATGGCATTTATGTATCTAAATAGTTTGTATAATTGCATGTTGTGATGCATTTTTTCAATTGTTCTTATTTGTTACGTTGCTTTTATACAATGCTTATTAATTAACTGCTTGTGGTGTGTTATGGAAAACGTCTATATTGTACTGAACGCCTCTTTCACGCCAATTGTAAGTTTCCGTTGAAGGCAAGTTATGCATCTGGCCTGTATAAAAGCGATCGTCTCTACTCTTTTGCTGGTTCAGCTAGATTAATCCACGACGGTGTAAACTCTATTTCATCATTATATTTGAACTACTTCATATAATTTGCCAGTAGAGGTATCGTTTTTCTTACACATCATTCTGTTGTTTCGTGGATGGATGTCAGAAGTGTTATACTCTGCTTGGCTTCCGCATCTGCTGGTACCGAACCAACGCGGGAAGTTTTAACCTTTATCGACGAAGTTCCGCCCGACAGTTCAATATGCATATGAAAGGACATTTTTCGAACAGAACGAGAATCTTTTAATTTCGGTCTTCCAAAGTTTGGCGCCCTATGCTACAGCCTGTTTGTAGATACGCCCCACTGTTGTTGACAGTTTTGTGTGAATGGTTGTGAAACAATCGTTAATTCTGTCAAAACCTGCGTGTTTATTTGCACCATTGTCTAGACTCTAGTGTGTACTATTTGAGGAAATGTTTTGATCTGTGTTGTTGAGAAACAAAACATGTTCTAATGTCTTTTATCACTGATTTCTCTTGAGGGCTTGTTCGACGAACATTCGTTTTGATCCAGGAAAGGAATATTTATTGGCAAAAGTTACAGGAATTGTACGTTGTTGCGTTTAATGCAAGGCCAACATGTACGTTTACAGTAATAAAGAACTTACCTAACTTTGGATGGCATCTTTATTTTCAAGAGTAAATAATCAGGATATAAGATTAAAGCTGATGCAAATAAATATAATTTACTAATTAACTGACTGACTGGCTGACTGACTAGCTAGCTAACTAACTAACTCACTCACTAACTAGCTAACTAGCTAGCCAGCCAACACACAAACCAGCAGCCAACCATTCAACAAAACAAGCAAACAAACAAACGACTAATCAAGCACCAACGAATCATTCAATCAGCTTACTAGCAACCAACCAACAAACCAACCAACCAACCAGCCAACCAACCAATCAGCTTACTAGCAACCAATCAACAAACCAACCAATCAGCTTACTAGCAACTAACCAACCAACCAACCAACCAGCCAGCCAACCAACGAATCGGCTTACTAGCTAACCAACCAACAAACCAACCAGCCAGTCAGCTTACTAGCATCCAACCAACAAACCAACCAGCCAACCAACCGACCAATCAGCCTACTAGCTAACCAGCCAACCAACCGACCAATCAGCTTACTAGCAACCAACCAACAAACCAACCAGCCAACCAACCAACCAGCCAGTCAGCTTACTAGCATCCAACCAACAAACCAACCAGCCAACCAACCGACCAATCAGCTTACTAGCTAACCAACCAACCGACCAATCAGCTTATTAGCTAACCAACCAACAAACCAATCGGCTTACTAGCAACCAACTAACAAACAACCAGCCAACCAATCAGCTTACTAGCAACCAACAAACCAACCACCAACCAACCAACCAACCAACCAGTCAGCCAACTGCATAAGTTAATTAATGAATTTTTCGTACTATTGATAATGAATATAGTTCTGCAGTGTTTGTTTTTCCTGTTGTCCTTTGTTCAGAAAGAAAAATAACTATTAGGACTTGCCATGATTATAAGTAGCTGCATGGTCTAGTTTTCTGTGGCTGTGTTGTCCGATTTCAATTCCAAAGGTCTTAGGTTCAAAACCGGACAGTGTCCTTACCTTTTTCACGTATTGCCTGTCAAATTGTGGCTTAAAAATCAATAAATATTGATTTGCTCCACCGTTAAGATGGTAAATATTCAATTAAAAGTGTCTGATGTTTAATGTCAAATTATTTTGTTTGAAAATTAGATAATTGTTGTTCGATCCAGTGACTTAAAAATGAGATTTGTAATAAGAGAGCTTTTTTCTGTTCTTGATACCGAAATCATTATTTTTTCAATTAAAGCTATACATAATGAAGTATACTTACAAATCCAGTTTTTGCCAGGGCGACTTATCTATGGAATTCATTGGGAAAAAATCCCTGAAAACTACATCCACGTCTAATTCAAGAACGCAACAAATGCCTTGTGTCACTAGGGAGATTAATTCTATGAATTTTCAGGACTTGTAAGTGGGCGAGCGTGTAAGTACATGAATGAGTGAGTGAGTGAGCGAATAAGTTCTGTAGCTTATTACTCCTAGTGCCGCCACTGAGTAGTCTTGTTTAGTTTGTATAAAAAAAACGAATAAATTCAGCGTAACTAGGCCCTCTTCGTAGCGCCACCTTGCAGCAAACTTCCATGTTATTCAAATAATTAATTTAATCACGAGACAGAAATAATTTATTAAATTTGTTTTTTCTTCTTTATCTGTTTTGTTCTGTCTGTCTTCTCTGTTTTGTGTTTTGACAAATTCTTTTACTTTCAGTTGAGTTGCTTTTGCTTTATAAAATTTTCTCTTTGAGTTTCATTTTGTTTGATATAATTTTTTGCTATAACTTAAATTCCGTTTTGCATTGCTTGTGAAAACTTCCTTTTATTCTGAGTGGAATTGCATTTTTGCTTTGAGTAGATTTTTGTTGCTTTGTTTGATGTTATTTTTTGCTCTACATTGAATTTCACTAATTTTTTGCTTGACGTTGTTCCTTGCTATGCTTTGAGTTGATTTTTGTTGCTTTTGCCTTTTATACATACACCAACCACCTAAAAATGTCATCACCCTGTGAATAAACTTGTACTTTTAATAAGGGGCAGCTGACCAAGTGACCAGTAGGTCTTTTGCTGCTCCTTCTCGGCTGCAATGAAATGTAAAAATAATTATGACGAATTTTAACTGCTATCGAGAAAATAAAATTGAATTGAATATCTGTGTTGTAAAACCTGCATGTTGAATCGTGTCGCTCGCTGCGTGAAATAAATCGAATTGAATTGAACATACCTTTTCGTCCCTGTGCACTGTACCAGATTGAACACAGAAATTGTAAACCCCAAGTTTTGTCTAAGCACTACCCAAACTTGCACGAACTTTCATAGCGTCCTGCTAGACCTATCAACATTTAGTGAGCTTCTCGTCTGTGTTCCTGCACCAAAAGAAGCCGCGCGTGCCTTGCGGGGGCGGAAGCCACGCACCTGACTGTGAGTATACCTGAGGAATCTGTGCGCTAGTGGGAGTGGGGAATGGTACGAATAAACATTGCTAATGGGTGGCATGTTTTTGTAAGGTTTATTTTAACTTCCTCAAAGTCTTTGCAGTTGTGAAATGTGCAAAACACGTAACTGTCAATGATTCAGATGATGATATTCAAGTCGATCTGTTTTATTACTTCATTGCGGTTGTAAGACGGGTCGTTACCGTTTTTCAGTCGTAAATCAACACGCGTCAATTACACGTTGCCTGTGTCGTAATTGCCGTTAAAACGAGCGTAAGAAGAGTGGGAAGTGTTAAGGTACGTTCAAACATTGCGGCAGATCAGGTTACGGCAACGTGTGACGTCGATATTCTCCGTCATTCACGACTGTTTTCCCGTTTCAGTCAGGGAATACCACTTTTTCCAACGCCCAGAGCTCACGAAACCTCATTAAATGCAGAACGGCTGTTTTAATGTTCGTTTTTTCCACGGGTCTTTTATATATGGAATTCTTTTGTCAGAAAATGAAAATTTAATATCGGCACTAACCTACTTTGTGAATGACCCTTTTATTTTAAGATCCTGTTGTTAATTTCTAGTAAAATAGGGATTGAATTTGTGTAGTTTTTGAGATCACTGATTGTAACTCTTGTGGATTTAAACATTGAATTGGAATTTAATAATTTGGTATATCAATTTATCTGCATTTTTATGTTACTTCACAGGAAACTTGCTGCATTAATAACCTTGATTTTAGCACGCACTTCAATACTTCTTGTTTAACATCACTGTAAGAAATGTTATACGCACAAATTAGAAAAGCTAATTACAGAAACCGTAAATGTAATATTGTAGAATTCACTCTGTATCTACAGTAATAAGTGTCCTTGTAAAATTGTATAATGTTAGTACAGATATTTTTGCCTGCAAAAAGAGGTTAATAAAGACTCATCATCATCATCATCAACAATTTGTCAGAAAACTTTGTTCACTATTAAATGTACAAAGAACATCAGCTGGTACGTGATGTGATAACATATAGGAATATCAGTTGGTGTTTTGTCTTTTGTTAGTAGATGTCCCGTGATTCCCATCAGTTGACTTTATAAGGGCCTGAGTGGTCCAGTGTTCTTTCTGAACCATTTTTGTAGAGTAAGACCGTGCACAGCTCATATAAAATTCCTTGCCCGTTCGGTGACAGTCGCGTTCATTTGCTATTAGTGTAAAAAGTCCATCTGAAAAGAGTCTCTAAACGGTTCGGAAACAATTTTAATGTTATTTCGTTCGATGGATGCTTGGCATTTGAGTTATCTGCTATTTTATTGGATTTTATTTCCGTGTAAAATGTGTTTGCTAGTATTTCAATGTTATTGTTTATTCATGTCACATTCCGATGTGCATTTAGACGTCGCTGCTTTGGAAAAATTATCATTTTTTTTCTTACAAACTGTCGCAAAGAAGATCAACGACCATTCAAATCAATTTACGTGGAAAGATTTTGATTTTTGTGGATCTGTGTTCATGTATCTTCATTTTTTTAACTAAAATGTCGTATTTGCCTGTTTTGTTGGTGGAAATGACTTTATTAAGCACAACATAACGTGCTGCCACTTCAACTGATGTGGAATGTTACACCTTATTAAACACTGCATAACGTGCTGCTATCTCAACTGATGTGGAATGTTACACCTTATTAAACACTGCTAACATGCTGCCACTTCAACTGATGTGGGATGTTACACCTTATTAAGCACTGCATAACGTGTTGCCATCTCAACTGATGTGGAATGTTACACCTTATTAAGCACTGCATAACGTGCTGCCATCTCAAATGATGTGGAATGTTACACCTTATTAAGCACTGCATAACGTGATGCCACCTCAACTGATGTGGAATGTCACACCTTATTAAACACTGCATAACGTGCTGCTATCTCAACTGATGTAGAATGTTACACTTTATTAAGCACTGCATAACGTGCTGCCACTTCAACTGATGTGGAATGTTACACCTTATTAAGCACTGCATAACGTGCTGCTATCTCAACTGATGTGGAATGTGACACCTTATTAAGCACTGCATAATGTGCTGCCACCTCAACTGATGTGTAATGTTACACCTTATTAAGCACTGCACAACATGTTGCCATCTCAAATGATGTGGAATGTTACACCTTATTAAGCACTGCATAACGTGCTGCCACCTCAACTGATGTGGATGGAATGTTACACCCTATTAAGCACTGCATAACGTGCTGCCACTTCAACTGATGTGGAATGTTACACCTTATTAAGCACTGCATAACGTGCTGCCATCTCAAATGATGTGGAATGTTACACCTTATTAAGCACTGCATAACGTGCTGCCACCTCAACTGATGTGGAATGTTACACCTTATTAAGCACTGCATAACGTGCTGCTATCTCAACTGATGTAGAATGTTACACTTTATTAAGCACTGCATAACGTGCTGCCACTTCAACTGATGTGGAATGTTACACCTTATTAAGCACTGCATAACGTGCTGCCACCTCAACTGATGTGGAATGTTACACCTTATTAAGCACTGCATAACGTGTTGTCATCTCAACTGATGTGGAATGTTACACCTTATTAAGCACTGCACAACATGTTGCCACCTCAACTGATGTGGAATGTTACATCTTATTAAGCACTGCATAACGTGCTGCCACCTCAACTGATGCGGAATGTTACACCTTATTAAGCACTGCATAACGTGCTGCCACCTCAACTGATGTAGAATGTTACACCTTATTAAGCACTGCATAACGTGCTGCCACTTCAACTGATGTAGAATGTTACACCTTATTAAGCACTGCATAACGTGCTGCCACCTCAGCTGATGTGGAATATTACACTAAAATTTTTCGTTTTTAGCTCATAAATTTTTTTTTATAACTAATAGCATTGTATAATAGCACATCTTGATTTCAAGGTTACATATTAATTCAAATAATAAACCTGCGAAAATTGAAAAAGTCAAATCTAAACCTGGATTTGAACCAACGACCTTCGTGTTACACACCAAGCTCCGTATAATTAAGAAATTTCGCGGCATCTTTTCTCTATCTGTTACTTTTGTGATTATCTTAAAATTATCGTTTGCATTTCTTGCAAACTCCAAACAATGTACCTAGTTTGAATTTAAGTCTGTTTAACCCGTCTTATTTGTTTTCCTTGCAGGAAAATACGTGGGATCCAGACCCGTAAAACTGCGAAAAAGCACATGGAAAGAAAGAAATTTGGAAAGCGTAAAGAAAAAGGCAAAGGAGAAGAAAAAACTGGGACTTCGGTGACATTCGACAGGTCTAATGTGTCTTCACTTTCTTTATGTACATATTATATTAGCTCATTTTTTATCGAAAATGAATTTAAATTATCTCAGTTCTCGTGTTTATATCCTTAACAATTATTTCTGTTGTCGTTGCAAACGGATAATTTACAGAGAAGCTTGTGCTGCCATCTGTGAGTCGATTTGTTAACAAACGAGTTGTTGTGGATTTGATCACAGCTGTGCTGTCATCTATGCGTTTTTTCTTCACCTAATGACAGTTGGGTCCTTTCGTTTTCTTTTTCATAATGTTTTGTCTTTACATCATAGTTAAGAAAAACAGTCTGTGCTGCCACCTGTGAGCTGGTATGTTAATCAATGTGCGGCTGCTGTAGTGTCATGTGTTCACGGTTCATGAACCAGGCTGTAATTTCGTATGTTTCTTACAATTCTTATAGTAGTGACGAATTTTGAATTTCTTTAGGGGACATCCGACAAATGTTCGAATTTTCCCTGACTATAACTGAATCAAGGTAAATAAATTTTACTGGTTTTGTTCCTGGGTGAAGATAAAACTTTTGTAAAAACGTAATGCACAAACTTTGTTTGACATTGTTGATTTTTTTTTTATTTTTAACTGAAGCATTTAGCATTTGGTACATATTCACCACGGTGCTTCATAGAGCCGCTCTAAGTAACTAGAAGCCCTGGGCAAAAATTGGTTTAAACTCCCTCCTCAATGGTTAACAATGAAGTATAATGGTACCTGTGTGTATGGAACTTTACATGTAATTCACAGGGTACTAATTGACTGTAGTTCATTATCTATCCACGGCTTGTGTTGATTTCATTTGAAATAAAATTTATGGCCTCCTTGTACTTCTGGAATCTGCAGAAAGCAATATTCAAAATTTCTATAATTTCTGCTGCACAGTCTTTGTGTACAGACCCTTGGCTAGAATTTCATTCAGCTTTTTCATCAGAAAAAACCGACTCCTCTTTTTCACGGACATACATTTCATCGGTTTTATCATCTGGTCTGATTATAAATGTCTGATTAGTGGATCTCTTTTGCTGTTAAATGTCAGCCACCCTTTTTACCTCTCATTTTCTATATTACAGTCAACCTCGGATACAAGGGACACCTCCGGACCGGAAGAAACTGTCCCTTATATCCGATGTTCCTTGTAGCCGAAGTTGAGGGTGTATCTAGACCTGTACTTTTCTGTACTTTTACCAATATTTTTATGGATTATTGCTACACATTCAGTGCAAACAGTATGTAGGAAGCTCCTTCAGTGATGCGAGATGTATGTGACCGTGGAAACCGAGCTGTTCGAAGGCTGAGTTTGCAAAAAATTGAGGTTAAAAATCGATCAATTTCGCTTTGATCATAGGGTCCCTTATATGCAAGATAATTTACCCGGGTTTCTATTACGCGGGACCTGAAGATATTGTCCCTTATAAGCGAAAGTTACTTATATCCGAGTACCTTACATATGGCGATTTTTACATAGGAAAAACGATACGAAAAATCGGGACCAGTGTTGGTGGTCCCTTATAAGCGAGAACGTTATACCCGAGGTTTACTTTACTATCCCGACTGCTTCGATTCTTATAGGTTAGTGTTGATACGAAAATAACGCAAGTTTCATTTAAATAGTGTTGTGCACTTAAGAAATTACACATAAACTGCATTATTACCTATTCTAAACTTAAAAAAAGAATTTGGCACCCTAGTCAACTGCCTCGTGGTGGAGCTGGCTTTGATGCTTGTAGACAAAAGAATTACGTTTTATCCCAAAAATATTTTTGGCAACCAATCCCGCGATGCCCGCTTTGAAAAATGTTTCTTCCTAATTAATTTGTAGTTCTAATTAGATTGAGGCTGTAAAATAAATGCTTGTTATATCAGACTGAGGTTTTGTATTGTGTATTATCAACTGATGCAAGAATTATTAAGTTACGCAAGTCACAAATAAGTAAAATAAACAAAAAAAGCGCAGTATTAAAGTACTGAAAAACTCTTTATGTAATCACTCATCTTACATTTGTACAAGATATATAATACTTACAATAATATAGACTGCATAGCAACGATGCAGTCAAAGAGTGCAAAAAGGCTCCTACTAGATCTCATACTAACACTGAGCAGCGATTAATTCGTCAAATGAAAATAATTAGTTAAAATTCCGCTCGCAGTTTAACCCTTTGACTTCTAAACATCTTTCCAATGCTTCGTATGTTTTAATCATAGAATTGCCTACATCTAGCATAGCTTTGTATCAAACTAAAGATTACTAACAACATACTCATTGAATATTCCGTATAATTAGCAAATTAATTACACTAAACATTTTTTGGTACATGACCAAAATAGGTTAAGTAAAAGCGGCTGATAAGTAAGTGCTGATCGTACTGACCCAAGGCTTTTGTGCTATGGAACATGAGTATTTTAAAAACAACATGCAGGTTTAGTGGACAGAAAAATAAAGGCTACGATGCACTAAAGCGTCCAGTATCTGGCTTCAAGCGTCCAGCATCTGGCTTCAAGCGTCCAGCATCTGGCTTCAAGCGTCCAGCGTTCGCTGGGTACTAAGCTAACAACGAAGCGACTGCCGTCAATCTCTGTATTTGCAGAAAAACAAAATTGACGAGATTTTTGCAATGCTTTCTTTTTTGTCCACTTATTTACTTATTTTTGTCTTACTTATTTGCTTAACAATTTGCAGGTCTAGTTATCCGCTGGACGCGAGACCCTCAGCAAAGAGGAAGAGCTTCCAGCGTCTGCTGCCAAAATCTTAGGCTTCACGGCCCATTAACAATATATGTTTTGTTTTAGCTTTCAGATGCCGGATGCTTTGGTGTGTCGAACTCTTAATACGGCATTTTCACTCTAGTTCTGTTCAATAGTAAAGGGAGCTACTCGTAGATTTACAAATGGGTGCTGGATGTTATTGCCGAAGTTGTTTTGGCTTCTCGTTCAATTTACTGTAGCAAGACTGTGGAAACGTATTATATACGTAGTTTATCTGAGTATGTTATCCGCATATATTACAAATCAAGTACCTATTTAAGCAAAAAATGCGCAAATATTCTGTGAAACCCGATGTGAAATATGCTTCGATACGCGTGCAAGTGACTGTTAGAAGCAAACTGAATTCACTAGCAGGTATGTCTCTCGTGGCCTTACTACATAGTCAAGCTTACTCCATGCTTAGATTTAGTAATGAAAGAATGTTACTAGCGCGACTGAAAACCAGTGTAACATCTAATCCAGCACGACATTCTAAAGCTTTAGTCACACTACGCAGAATTAGACCAGCAAACATCGGAATGTGAAACTTTGCGTCACTCATGTAATCACTAATTCAACACACACTAAGACTGAGCGTACAAGTTGAAATATCTACTGTCGTCTGTACAGAGAAAGACAGTCGTACGTCTTGCTGTGCTCAACTCTTTGTTTCCACAACACATGTCTACGTACAACAAGCGTCCTAACTGATACAACAAGTCTCTCTTACGAGATGCGTAAAAACAACAAAAAATAGAGATTAGAATAAAAACCAAACGCTAAAATCTAAAACAGATTCTACACAAGAAAGTATAATAATAGTAATAATAACAATAATAATAATAATAAAGTTATTAAGTGACTATAAAGTTCTTGTCAAAACAGGCGTGTGCGCGTGAGCACACATCAAAAACAAGCAAAAGTTTTTTTGTACAATACACTACCCCTGACAACTCTTTAACTATGTACAAACCTAGAATAATAATTATTCATCAATATCTGGTGCCCGAAATCGGGCTTACACAAATAAGCCAGACGCATGTGAACAGTTAAACACGAAGTAAATGATACACGAGTAACTTTCGGCTGGTTTTTTTTACAACTGACTCTGTTGAAACGGCTGACAATGATAAAAAACAAAAATCGTATGAAATGCAGATAAGATCAACTTTAATATGTGGCTTTTTTGGCAACGTAGAGGAAAAGAATAACCCAAAATGCAGAGCAGCTCACGCGGTGTACTTACTCTTGAATACAGTAATCTCTTAACAAACAACTGTAAAAATATTCACGCAACAAATACCCCCTCCCCCCCCCCCCCCGAAAACTAGTTACACTTTTTTCACAAATAACACGGCACTTGGCAAAGTTTGGTCTCAATATCTTGTCTGCTTACTACAAAGAACTCAAACATATTGCGCATCAAATGCGCAGTCATTATTAAGCAAGTTGGTATAAAGACAACACCGACTTTGTCAAACAACGGCATTCACCCCTTTCCGGGGAGAAAGCGGCACGACTTATGTGATTTCTCATTCTTTAGCACAGCATTCAATCACAAGATGGCAATAATGAGTAAAATATAATTTCTCATATATCTGCATATTCATTACTACCGGCTGTGCCATATACAAGTTCTGCAGATGTACAACAACACTAACGGATATGCTAACGAACACAAATAAATTATCAACCCTGTCTGTATGATCTGCATCATACATTATCATAAATTATAAATAATATTTATCAACAATTTCATTGTGTTTAATTAGAAATGTACCCAGTTGCAAGTAGTTCCAATCAGACCGTGCGGTTACGACTTGCTAACAAGTTTCGACGAGCCGTGATGCCGCACATCGTAACACCTCACAAACCGCACACTAGACTTGTTTACCAGCAGAATGAACTAGAACGCTGCCGCACGTACGGCCTAGTTAGCCGCCGTCGCTCCTTCCAGTGTGCATTGCTCTCCGCTGGTTTCCGCATTCGCTACCGGCTCCGCATCGGTGCTGTTCGCTCCTTGATGTGCGTGAGCGGGAATCAGGCAAGCTGCCAGCTCTGGCTCGTTCAAGAATTCTGCATAAAACGTTCACGACAGATTAGTTTTGACTGTCAAAACACGCCGAAAGTGAGCTAACCCTAGTATCTTAGTCTTCTAATTTTATTCTTCATGTATTTTACAACTACACGGACAATGCAAGAGTCAGACAGTGCAGCTTATGCAAATTTAGCAAATCGCTAGGTATTTTTTCAACTTTAACATTGTTTACCAAAGATTGTCTTGTTGACTCTGCGAAAGCACTTTTAAGACCACACTTTAAAGGGGAAGAGAGGCCATTTTAAAAACTTTCCACATAAATTGTATTACTTAACATTATGCTTACCTGCTTGAAAAAGCTATGTAACTAAAAAAGAACATTCTTAGTAATTAAAAATGTTTGTGCCAGTTCGCAAGATGTCACTGCATCGCTATCCCAATGTGCACCACTGATTCACCACAAACACATTATTGATCTTATTAACAATATAAAGTAACTTAAATTTTTGCTTACTTAGCGAAGAGCGTACCACAAATGCTCTGATTATTTTTTTAAACTTTACACAATGTTACCTAAAGTTGTTTCAAATGACTTGCGGTTAAAATATCTGTGCCAAACGGTTATTGTGGGAGTTTAAATTTCCAATTACTTCCAATGCAAGCCCTGTATGCAATAAGGCAGCACGTAAGCTGCATAAAATTTCAAGACGAATTTTTAGCTTCATGTAAGTAAGAGACTTTCTCGTGCTTTAACAATTTCCATCATAACTAGACTCATCCGACTATAAACTATCACAGTCAATTGGCTCTTTCTGCAAATGTTTTTTGTACACTCTGCAAGTTACGATGCAGTACTCAATCCCTTAAGATGAGCCACTAGACCAGTAGAGGTGTCTTAGCCATGTACGGAGGTGCTGAGCATGAGTATGTATATATGTATGTATGTATGTATGTATGTATGTATGTATGTATGTATGTATGTATGTATGTATGTATGTATGTATGTATATATATATATATATATATATATATATATATACATACAGTACTCCCTCGCTACTTTGCGGTTCGTTTATTGCGGACTCGCTGTTTCACGGGTTTTCAAAAATATTAATGTAAAATATTTATCGCTGTATATTGCTGTAAGTCTAAACTATTTTTGCACATGCGTAGTATGTATTGTACAGTATAGATTTGATGAAATTTGCATAAAAAATCACAAAATGTATAAAAATATATTAAAAATATTAATTCCAACATTATAAGAATATTATAAATCATAAAAATTACCATTTACAGTAAATAGTGCATTTATTCGGCGGATGAATACACACTAAAAACGAAATGTACTACTTGTGACCGCAAATAAGTATAGCGTCCCTACTTGGTGGAAATTCACTTATCGTGGGTGGGCCTGGAACGGAACAGCTGCGATAAGTGAGGGAACACTGTATATATATATATATATATATCCCTATGCAAGTAATTTGGTATTTTCGTATTCAATGCCAGGACCTACTTAACATGACTGGATAAGTGTGGCAAGACTGGATACTAGCTCACTATCAAGGATAACCTTCGGATATAAGTAGCGGATCATAAGCACGTTTTACCTTTCTCGGAAAAGTTAAACAACGGTGGTAACTCTTTCCCCATGGGAAGTCTTGTTTTGGAATCTCTTAACTCGTCGAAGAACGCGTGGGCGCAAGCTTGCAAGGGCGTGATGCGTCCTGACGGCGTGTACTCCAGCAATTTGCTCGTTAAGTCTATTGCTTCGGCAGGTGTGCGAGGTCGGAATACCTGTGTAAAAAACTCAAAAACTTATTTTTCTCATAAAGTCCTAATTGTTTAAGACATAACAGCTACTAATGCATGACAATTTAAATGGGAACCAAAATATTAATTAATGTCATTTGTTCGTAACTGATTCATACTTCTGAATGAAGCCTAACAAAGTTTTTTTATTCCATTTGTCCAGCAGTTCCTAATTTTTGTCGTCAATCCTCAAGCTTTTAGAATTACCTGAGTATCAGTGGCGGCCCGTAGCTATAATTAGTGGTGGTGCTGCTTCAGAAAATTTTTGCCATTGTTTTAATATTGTGTAAAACAAAACAAACAAATTCTATGGAATTTTAATGTTGTCATTTGTAATTGTAATTTTAAACAAACAAACATACGAAAGTTTATACATACACGATAAAATTCTAAACTAAAAAAATATTTTTTGCTTACTAATAGCCTAAATTGTCGAAGCTGAGGCACGTGACAACTGACAACAAACTGTGTGAGTGACAATACTTTCTCTACCTGGGTTCAGACATGTGCACGTGGACGCATGCGCACAACAGCCAAACACCCCGATGCTGGTGCGCACTGTGTTGGGCTGTGAAGCAAACAGTACTACTCACACGTGCTCTGGTTCTGTACTAGTATAAAGAAAGAACTAAAGAAAAAAGACTCATTATATTGAATATTATCGACAATATCGAGTGAAAATAGGGAGGGAGTGCCCGCCACTGCCAAGCATACCAATTTGTCTCTGATAATTTGCAGAGTTTTCCTCTAACCTAGCCACTGGGGGGGGGGGGGCAAGCCAGCCCAACTCAGTGCCGGTCCCACGCCCAGATAAATAGGGAGGGTTAGGGTCAGGAAGGGCATCCGCCTGTAAAAACTGTGCCAAAACGTTCTATGAATGAGTAGGTGAGACTTAAGGGTAAAGTCCACAAAGAAGTGGTCAGACCCGCTCTAATCTATGGGCTGGAAGCAGCTTCTCTAAAGAAGACCGAAAAGAAGAAAATGGGTGTGGTGGAGATGAGGATGTTGAGATGGATGGTGGGAATAACAAGAAGAGATAAATTAGAAATAATAATATCAGAGGAACAGTAAAAGTAGTGGAATCCTCGCAAGATTGCGATGGTATGGACACCTGAAAAGAAGAGTCGGTGAAGATCGTGTGGGAAGGGAAGACATAAATGAAGAGATGGTCAATAACAGGAATGTGTGGAGAAGACTCATTCACAACGGTGACCCCGCATAGGGAAAAGCTGGGAAGAAGAAGAAGAAGAATTTGCAGAGTTTTCTTCTCACTGTCTTGAGTGACAACTTGAACTACGACTAACAATCACTAAAATCCATAAGCACTGCAAAACCATTGTGCATAGTTTATAACGGTCAAAGTTAACAGCAGTTGTTTGGGTAACAATCTAAATCGAACATTTGATTTTCATTTTGCCTGCCCAACTGACAGATTTTGGGTAGGAGTGAGCATCGAAAGTTGACACGAATTCCATTCAAAGGAGTTTTTTAATCTGAATTCCATTCGAACATAAAACTGCGGATTCGAATGATTCAGCACTTCGACTACATACGTTCTTTGCCATTAAAACGTTTGAAGCAGCATGCAATCAGCACAATTTTTAAACAAATTATATTAGTGCTTTTACTGCATAACACAATCAAGCAATATGCAAGATCTTTGTGAGACCGTTCTTTATTGGTGATTCGAAAATGTTAAAAAACTGAATTTGAATTTGAAAAAAAGTCTTGAAATTCGGTTTGATTCCAATTCGCTTTCTGGTAGAGAATGCTCACACTTAATTTTGGGCCATGTCAATATGGCTTAGCCATTAGCTAATAACCATTACCTTCGACCACGGATGAGCCTTTATTTGTGGGAATTTAAATTCTTTATAATGTGGGTTCATCTCTTGAATTTGTTCCCGTGACGGCGTCCCGAGTACTTTGATTATCTCGACTAACTGGTCCACTCCGCTGTCGCCAGGAAAAATCGGTTGCCCTAGCAACAGTTCAGCCAAAACACATCCCGCTGACCATATATCTGAAAAGAGGATACTGTATCTTTAACATTTCGCTCCGATTTATAGCAATTGCTTAGGGAATTATAGCTCAAACTGCTAGACGTGCAAAGATAATAAATTTTAAAAGATTAAGAGGAAGCTTGAAGGGGAAGAAAAGGAAATTTTCCTGTATATCCCCAAAAAAACATTCCACACAATATCATATCACTTAGCATTACACTTACCTGCTTGAAAGACTTATGTAACTAGTAAACAAAATTGTTAGCAACTTAAAATGTTCCCACCTACTGGTAAAATGTCAGTGACTCACCTTCCCAATGTGCATCACTGATTCACCAAAACATCACTGATTCACCAAAACAAACGTATTTTTAATTTTATTGGCAGGATACAGTAATTTAAACTTTTGCTCAGTTAATGAAGTATGCACTAAGAATGCTCTGATTATTTTTTCAAACTTTACACAATGTAGCTTGACCAGGGATGTAGTTACTGGGGGGTGGGGGGGTGGTGTTAGTCAAACACATATATAATCACCAGTGTCGGGTTCGTTACTTTCAAAACGTAATTTGTCAAATTATTCATTACTGATTACTTTTAGCAAGGGGAACCCTTCGCTGATTAACTCTTTACATTTGTGCGCTAGTTTGAGTGATATTTTAACGAAAAGCGTACATCTGTTTTGCTTTAGTGAAATCGTCTAAATCCGTCACTTTATGCCAGCACGCATTGTAAACAAGTCACTACACACACTGGCTTTCCTCAGCTACCTAGATTGTCCTCTACTGCAGATACTGCAGTATATAAACCGTGCACATGACCAAGTGTTCAGTGTATAAAATACAGTAAGTCTTTGCTTAACGACGCTAAACATTTGACACCTTTTTCTCACTTAACGACACATGTTTCATTTTAATGACGATTTGTTTACTTTGCTCGCAAGCATTTTTTTATTTTGTCAACAACTTTTTTACCCAATTTGAATCATTAAATTGGTACATATTGCCATACGCAACCTAAACAGTGCAATTCTCATAATGTTTTTGCTTTCCGACAGACTACGTACTAAATTCTAGCCATTTGTATCAAGCAAGATCTATTTGGTGATTTATACACTTCCAGAGACACAAGTTTAAACTTCATAACAAGGAATTTTGTCTGCAGTCAGTTGCTATAACAACCAGATTAATACTGCACGAAATTTTCTCAAGGTCGCTCCAAGGCTTGGCATTCACTACCCAGAGTTTACCTGTCTATATAAAAGCTATATAGCAACTTTAAGGAAAGAGAAACCGCTTAGAAGTCTAGCTAGATATTGGTAAGAGAGATAGGTGGTTTCAAGCAAACAGAAAGAAATTAATAAGTAGAAATATGAATAGATCTCATGAAATATGATTTAAACGATATCGATTTTCGCCTCTGGAACATTTTTCAATTTTTTTACGTTACTTTCTATGGAAGCCTCGACTTCCTTTAGTGACGCTTCACTTAACATTTAGTTTTGGTGGAACGCATTAGCGTCGTTAAGCGAGGACTTACTGTAATCAACTACAGCTGTAGAAGTTTTTACGACGCACTCAATCTGAATGCGAAATACAAGGTCACTATTGAAAGTTTTGAGCAAAGTAAGAAATTGCCGCGTGCGTACAGGTGTTGCTGAGATGAACAAAAGGAAGGTGGCCGAATGATCAAAACAGCCCAAGTTTAAAATGTTAATTTTGAATAGATAAGTAGCGCGATATATTTAATTTGAAAATTTTTAAAAAAGTCTCAAAACTTTCTATTTTAATGAAGCCTTCCGTGGTTGAGCTAATCTTGCATTTTTTTATGACAGTGTATGATTTATGAAATCGCTTTTATTATTTTACTAAATTTTCTGTGTTTTTATTATTTTACTAAATTTTCTGTGCTTTTATTACTTTACTAAATTTTCTGTGCTTTTATTATTTTTTTCTTTTTTGTCAATGTACTTTTAAATCAATATATGTGGTCTTAAATATCTTATGAATTAATTTTTTGATAATTTTGACGATCATTTATTTGCAAGATGCATTTGATCATCACGCAAAATGCATTAAAATATTCAGTAAGATAATAATTATTATTAACGCAGGTTTAGTAATTTACAGACAAAGTAGTGAGTAATCTGAGTAGGAGACCGTAGTCTTCTTAGCATTGCCTAGCAACGAGCAATTGCATTATACTACTCGTTACTATAACAAGTAATCTGATTACTCAACACTGATCATCATTCATCTACATCCGTTCCGTTTAATAAATCTTCGCAACTACTCCACTACGTTTGACAATGCACTCACCTATGTTAGAGGTATAGTCTGTAGCACCGAATATCAATTCTGGGGCTCGGTAGTATCGCGAACAGATATAAGACACGTTGGGTTCTCCTCGCACAAGCTGCTTTGCACTGAAACACGACAAACAGAAAACAATTTTATTTCGAAACAACGACGTCCGCATTTACGAAATAAGATCTGATTAAATCCCGGTGCTAGGGATAATATCGTATAAGTCTGAACGGGTTCACGTCTGGACGCAGGAAAGAATGGTTAAGACAATACGATACAAGCAGTCGCCAACTCACGACCAGAATCGGCTTCTGTTGATTTTTTTGACCCGGATGCAAGTTGAACCCAAGTGGTTGCACACCTACACGCAAGATGTGGTGTGCATACGCGCACTAAGTATGGCAGTGCCTACAGGTGAATTTACCAAAACATACGGAGATTTAAACATAATTTGCTTATAAAAAGAAGAAAATATGAGTTACTATTAATTTTGCATAATTAATTATTACTGGTTCGTTAGGGTCAAAAAGTCGAACAGTTGTAAGTTACACAGGTCGTAAGCTGGCGACTACTTGTACTATACTATAACATTTCTTGAATGTAGCTGCCATCTGGTGAGCTAAATTGTTATGAACTTTTGTACTTTAACAACCCACCGAAAATCACTAACCTTCAGATGGTTTTAAGGACTTTTATTCCACCACCCACCTGCTCAATATAATTAAAAATTTTTGGAGATTACACTTGGAGTTGGCGTTACCTTTGAAGCAGGTGCTCAGAAATATCAAGAATTCGCATCAGTGTTTGTTTTACGCTTTTTTTGCTGGTTGAATAACTACACATTACTAACTTGACAGAAACATAGCACCACAAAAAGCAGACAGAAACAAGTAAAAGAAAAAGTAGCAGAAAAAATAATGCCAACCTCGGTTAACACGGAAATTTTTAGTGAAACAGAATGCCCATGTTTGCATAGATGTCTGTAATGATGAACCTTAATATAATGCCAAACTTAATGCCAACTCTTTTTGCAGTTCCAACGTAGGCAGTACAAAAATCTTTGACTATACTTATTTTTAATGAATTTCAGTTGAGCCGTAAGTCGACCGGCTGTTTTTGTCTTTCTTTGCATCTATAGCAAGTCGGCCAGCTACGGGCGGAAATAAATTCTCACCTGCCGAAATCACAGAGTTTGAGTACGCCCGTATCGGGGTCCAGTAATAAGTTCTGCGGTTTGATATCTCTGTGGCAGATGCCCAACGAATGGATGTATGCTAAACTTCTGAATAACTGGTACATGTACAACTGAAAAATACGTGAACGCGTTACGATCCACAGAGACAATTTGGAAAGCAAACATTTATTATTAGTAATAAACTGTTGGCTAATGAAAAGGGATGAACGATACGGAACGTGAATATGTGAATCAATTTCTTGTCGCTAGTCTAATAATGGTAATAAACGTTAATATAACTTTGGGTTACGAAGCAAAATTTACGTTTTATATTATCTATTTGACGACAGCAAGCTCTCACAGTGGCGAAGACGGCTAGAAAATATATTACGGCAGAGGCAATAGTAGGAAATGGCAAGCCTTTGCTGAAGTACGTGCTAATTTTTGAGCCCATATCGTTGCGGTTCACCAAGAATAAACTTTTGTTGATTATGCATGAATTTTAGTTGCACTTTAACTTAGATAGGGGACGCAGCGTATTTTACCTCATCGAAAAATCATAAAGACACTAAAAAACACAACAGAGACATAGTGCCGTTGTTTCGTCTTGATGAATGAACATGACCCGCATATTGACACTCACTATCGTGCATTACGATCGAGTCTAAAAAAGTGTTTAGTGATGGGCGATTAAAAATTTTGCAATTCAATTACAATCTTGTTCTTGTAATTCGATATCATGATTAATCTTTTGCGACAATTTTTAGCCACATTTTTCAATGATTGAAGTGAAATATAACCTATAATGTCTTCACAGCTTCATCGCTACCTGCCATTTTCCTACTCGGGAACTATATTTATAGTCACATACTTGCTTTTTTGTTAACTAATCTATGACTACATCACAACACGCGTCACATGTCAACGCATTTGGGGCCCAGAGTTTGCAACACTGTGGTTCACAATTGTGTGCATTGCGGAAGATGAGAAAAATGAAGAAAAAACGCAAAGATTCGGTTTGTTTGTGCTAACATACTTCCTTTCAGTCAGTGTGTAACACGTATGTTTTGCTCTCGATTAAATGAATTACTGTTCATATATCGAATAAATTGATTTATACATAGTTGCAATCACGATTAATTGAATTACTGTTCATTTGTTGAATAAATCGATTTATGCATGGTTGTAATGGCGATTAATTCGATTAACCCTTATAGGGTCACCGGGGGGTAAAAAATTACCCCCAGACTGGTTTTTTGCATTTTATCGTTTTACCCTACGCATCCCAGTAAACCTTTTCTATGACTTTTTCTAAATATGTTTTGTGCACAAAGTACTTTCAGTTATTTATTTTAGGTGCATTGTCTCACCACGAAATAAAAGTGAAAATGCAATATGTCGATTTTTTAAAATTGTCGAAACTGTACTTCGCTTGTCTATACATTATACATTTTTAATGTCTATACATTAATTGTTCCACCTAAAAGAAGAAAGTAGTAGACAATAAATTCAAAATAACAATGATTTTTGCCTGATTAATATAATTTGTATGATTAATCTATTAATCGCCCATCACCGCCAGTGTTAGGATAGTTCGTTTGTAAATGTAACAGCTACAAGTACCAAAATGCACTAAAATAACGAGTTACAGTTCCTTTACGAAGTAGCTGTTGCATGAAGTTATTATACAGGGTATTTGGTAAAAATGCTGTTTTGTGGCGGCCCTCTTCTAAAAAGACGTTTCTTTGCCAGTCAGCTGTATGTGTAAAAACAGTAAGACTGTGGGCAGGGTATAATGCGCGGCTCTAAAACTTTTGGTTCAATTCCATTTTGCTAAATTCTAGATGAATATAACAGCAAAGGTAACTGTTATTGCCACTGTACGTCACAGTAAAAACAGTGGCGGCTCATAGCTAAAATTACTGGGGGTGCTGCTTCAGAAAATTTTTAGCCTTTGCTTTAATACTGTGTAAAACGAAACGAACATATGAAAGTTTATACATAAAACTGATAAAATCCTAAGCAAAAAAATGACTTTTTGTTTACTAATGGCGTAAATTGTCGCAGTTCAAACTTAATTGATTCACGGCAAGCACGTAACAACTGACAACAAACTGTGTGAGCGACAGTACTTTCTCTACCTGGGCTCAGACAGTACTACCTTCACTGGTTCCGTACAAGTATAAAGATAGAACAAAAGAAAAAGAGACTTATTATATTGAAAATTATCGATAATTTTGTGTGAAAATAGGGGGTGCTGCAGTTCCACAGTACCTATACAAGAACCACCACCGGTAAAAAAGGAAGAAGTTTAAATTTGGAACTGTGTTTAGGACCCGATGCATCTGTAATCGATTACTCCCATCACTGCGTGAATCTTACCTTTATATATATTAGCGGGATGGTCTGTTTTTTCTTGCTGTAGTGCCGTGCGACTCTATACACCGTTTCGGGAATATATTCCAGAATCAAGTGCAGGTACACCTCATCCTTCTAAAAAACGAAAACTGAATTAAAACGCTGCACTGATTTGAAAATTTTTACCTACCGTCAACGGATGCATAACGCACTGCGATTAAACGTGTCCGCGGAATGTTATTCGAACTAAATGAAATCAAAATTGTCAACGTGTAATTACTACTGTATATTACGAAATTGTAAATAATGTAACTACTAACGTTTTATATTAACAAGCCACTTTTAATCTATAATGGCTTGTACCCAACAGGATTCAAAAGTTAAAATAGTACAGTGGCACAACTATTAGTAGAAATACACTGATATTTCGGTTTGCCGAATCGGACAAAATCTGGACCGTTAAAAAGCCCCGCATACTACGGACACAATCTGTTGTTTCGCGAGCTGACCACTAGATGGCGGGCCGTCACTTTGTTTACATCATTACATCAGTGTAACCAAGCAGCGTGTAACGACTGTATTTAACACATATTATAGTGCATAAAAGCGACATAAAAATAGTAGAAGCTCATTGGTCACGCAAAAGTATCTTATTTAAGCACACGAAGAAAAAATATAGAGTCAATTATGCGGAGTTCAATTAACGACAGTTTTTCTTTACTTATGCATAGGAGTGGCTCGTACTAGACACTTTTGAGACAATTAGGTGACCGATTCTACATTACCGTGAAGCTAATACGCTGTGCTTACTGTATAGCTTAGTATCGGCAAACACAGATATAATCGACATATTCGGACCGACGTCACCCCGCTTTCGTCCGGCAAACAGAGTCGTGTACAAACAAAAAATGGAGTTCTTCATAAATAAACTTTGCATTTCATCCTTCTATTTGAAAATCACAACTAAAAGTCGTTATTTTTCAAGCCGTGCAGTTTGTCCTTTAACGCCATGTTATTTTGCAGACACATTTTCACTGCGCACAACACCTGGTATTGTACAATATGAAATGTCGCATCAATAGATAACGCTCTGTATTCGCTTAAGTCCCTCAAAAAGGCCTTAATGAACAAAGAAGAGAGTTTAGCAGATAAAACATGAATGGACTGGCAATTTTTTTTAAATGGCTAGTTCTAATGTGTAAGAAATATGCAACACTTTGACCACCGAAAAGCCTAGTATGCAGCAACCAAAGTATTTGTATAAACATTTGCAATACAAAACAAAAAACTCCAAGAGTGAAATACGGTTGCTATTAAGACTTTTTCTTTGACTCGCGCCATAAAAGAATACATTATGATAATTATCTCTCACTCAGCATCTTTACATTTACATACGTAAATCTTTTCATCTTATCAACTGTTACTTTACAATACGTAACTATAAATATATAAAAAAATTGCTTAGCGATGCAGCAAAACAGAGATTTTTTCATTATGCTAACGACTTGGGAATTTTTACAAGTTTTTTTGCTTGTCATTTCGCAAAATGTAGCTACTCACAAAATATAAGAAAGTAATGAATTTTGCTTTAACCCTTATAGGGTCACCGGGGGGGTAAAAAATTACCCCCAGACCGGTTTTTTGCATTTTGTTGTTTTACCATACGCATCCCAGTAAACCTTTTCTATGACTTTTTCTAAATATGTTTTGTGCACAAAATACTTTCAGTTATTTATTTTAGGCACATTGTCTCACCACGAAATAAAAGTGAAAATGCAATATGTCGATTTTTTAAAATTGTCGAAACTTTACTTCACTATAACGTCTATACATTATATGGGCGATGTATCTGATAAAACAAAATGTCAGATGTCTGTATGCTGATGTAGAACTAGTCTAGTAGCAGATAATAAATTCAAAATAACAATGATTTTTGCACACGCGCTAGCAATATCGGTTGTCTACAGTTATTCCAGCATAGATAAGGGAGCGTAACTAAGTGAATTTAAATTTCGTATTACTAGTAAGTCACATGTCTTTAAGCAGAGGTATAATGTATCCTATGGTGGTTAGCATAACCACAAATTATGCTGTCGCTCTTTACTAATGAAACACGGCAGTTTATCAAAAGTAATTTACGAATTACGGTGGGGGTAATTTTTTACCCCCCGGTTACCAAAATCGGTTGTAGAAAATCGTGACCATATAAGGGTTAATTTCTTAGCAGATGATCGAAAAGTCCTGGGGTCAGTGCAAAATTTTAAAATTTAAAAAGTTTTAAATGTCACCACTCATGAAGTACACCCTATTTGTACACAGTACAGAAAGGGTACAGGCAGACAGGCAAACAGAAAATTTCCAGACTTTTCTAAGTGTTTTGCAAAATCTCACTCTTCTGGTGCTTTAATAAACTTTAAAAACTAGAAACAAGGCGCTTATTCAAAAATAAATAACTAACGTTGTGTTAAACGTATCATTGTGCACAACGTTATTTTTAGACAGCTAACAGCTACAAGGATTAGTTAGCATTAACTTATATACAATGACAACATTACGTGCTGTTTAAACACGAAAGAACGGAAGCTAGAAATTGCTACATGCATAAATTAATTTTCTGATGTAAGTTTAAGAAATGCAATAATGCGCAAGATTGTGCTTTTTTATATAATCAGCAATATGGCGAGTCGAAATTCGGCGTTCAACAAAAGAATCCGCTCAGCGTCATTGCGAAGAGACCAAAACTTGTCTCGTTAAGAAGAATAATTAAGTAACACGAGGCACTCAATTAGTAGAGGTGACTCAGCCACAATGAAGTCCACCTTCTACAAGGTAAACAGCCAGAATTGGCATGGCGAATGAAGCGCCCAGAACGATTACTGAACCGAGGCGGTCACGAACCAACCCATTCACCGAACAGTCTTGGTGTGGTTTTAGTTCGGTGGCCAAGCAAATGAGTGTGACCACTTGGCTATGCACATCACATAATCACCAAAACAAGGTAAACGGTTTTGCAAACAGGTAATGAAAAAGTATTCACATTGCCGGTTATAATTGGGACATATCTTTGGCTATCAATAGGCTATATAACAGATTCAAATACAAGCCACAGATTTAGTTTTCAAGGTTAAATATAACAGCACTGCAAAACAAAACTAGTCATTTAATGTAAACATCAGCAAAAGAGCTGATCACTTTTTTACAAACCATAACAGTAACAATGTTCATCTAGTACGATGAAATAAGTATTAGGTTTCTAAAACTAAACTTGACCTAAAAAGGAAATGCAAAAAAGCAGAACTAAGCTGGATTTGAACCTGGCACCATCGAGTTAAAACCCCGAAATGTTCCAAGTTTTAGACTATCCAGTTTCTTATGATCTTAACACATCTCAAAAAAAATTTTTGACAGGATTATCAAGTCATCCTGTATTTCCATGTGTGAACTTACCGAAAACACTAAAACTGAAACCAGATTTGAACCATGGAACCTTAGGTTACAAATGCAGGTCCTGACCGCTAAACCAGCAATTATCATAATTACAAAACCTTCCTTTCTTAAACGCTTTCTTTTTCGATCAAGTTTAGTTTCCAAAAGTCAATAAATGCATCATTCGTTTGAATCAAAAATGTCAAAAGAAAATTATAATTACATATAATTAGTTAAAAAGCGTAATTAGTAAAACTGGAATCATGCTTGAATATTTACCTTTACCTTTTCACCGCTTGAATAGTAAAAGAAGAGAAGTTTAACAATGTTACAGTGATCTAGTTGCCTCATGATCTGCAGTTCACGATTCTGTAACACGTCATAAATTCAACTTATCATACTAATAATACTATAACAATGGCAACGGTAACAACAAAGACGACGGACAACAACAACAACAACAACAACGATGGCAGCGACAACCACAACCACGACGACTACAACAACAACAACAACAACAACGATGGCGGTGACAACAGCAGCAAAGGCAACAACAACAACAACAACAATAACAACAACAACAACAACAATGACGGCGACAACCACGATGGCAATAAGGCAATGAAAACAACAAAGACAACAACAATAACAACAATGATGGCGACAACCACGACCACGACGACAATAACAACAACAACAACAGCCTTAAGAGCGGCAATGGCAACAAAAAAGACAACAACAACAACAACAACAACGATGATGGCGACAACCACGACAACAACAACAAAAACAACAACAACAACAACGATTTGTTTTTAAGATACACACATTTATATATATATACATGTACCAACAGTGCAAAACAGAAAATTAACATAGTGTTTAACTATAACAGAACATGACACAACACAACATAAGGTAACATGATAAAAAGATCATAATAAAACCAACGAAGTATACGCATTTGATACACATTCATGACTAAATTATAAGAAAGAATGTATATTTATAAAGAACAGGTTAAAATACATTTTATGTACACTAAAACATAACGTGAATCATCAACAAAATACGCCTAATCGTTCACAAAAATGCTGTTTAGAACGACAAAGCCGGAAAAGTTGAGCTAAACGTGTCCAGCTTAGTCATGTGCCTGACATCACTAGAATGGTAGTCCACAAGTTTGGCGCAAAGCTTGCCGAGAGAGGCCTAAATGCCCTATCTGCCCATCATGTAATGTCACAAGCGTTTCACTCTCTGGACTGGTAATTGGTAAGAAGAGCCGGCTAGTGATTATAATAAGCAGGTCACATTAAAAATGTAGCCATGCCTAGAAACGATCTATTAACTATTAACCAGTGATTCGTGACATTTGAGACAATAAATAAGTAATTTGAATAATAACACGTATGGTTGTAGTGACAGGTAAGGCCGTTTATCAGACTGTGACCTTATAAACTGCTTATGATTATTAACATTGTCATCATCATCATCAACATCATCATCATCAACATCATTAACATCATCATCATCACCATCATCATCATCATCAACATCAGCATCATCATCATCATCATCATCATTATCACTATCATCATCATCACCATCATCAACATCATCATCACCATCATTAACATCATCATCATCATCATCATAACCATCATCATCATTAACACCATCATCATCATCATCATCACGTTCCCATTAAGTATATTGTAGACATTGGGCAGGCAGAATTCTAAAATAGGAAGAAATCTGCCCTCAAGACAGGCAAACACGGCAGTAATGCAGCAAGAAATTAGATCCTACTGAGAAAATTGCTAATGCAGAAAGGGCAAATTCTGAAGGGCACACATGGCAATATGGGTCACCTTTATTAAAAATGCTCACTACATGTATACATTAAATATGCACCTAACAGTAACCAGGAAGATTCGGAACCACTCAAAAGCTAATATAACAGTCAAAACACCAGGCTTATGAAAAGCTACATCTCAGAACTTACCTTGAACCGTTTATCTTGAAGTACTTTCTTGATAGCGACCATCTCCCCTCCATTACTAAGCTTGGCTTGGTAAACGACGCCAAACGAACCGTTCCCGATCACCTTGGCATCGGAGTAGGAGACTTCGTGCGGACGATCGGGGCCGGTGCCCGGTGTTGCCACCACGGTCGTTACTTTACCACTATCTTTGGCTGAAAAAATTCATATTTGTTACTAGAAAAAGCTGGAAACAGCCACCAAAAATGGTTTAGCTACTTGCATAGCGACATGTATCCGTCTTCATAATAGAAATCGGACGATCAACATAATGATAATGAAAATGATAATTTATTGTAAAGTGCACAAATCTGCAATTATTGTTAATAGATGGCGCTATTATACAGGTCTACAATAAGAATGTCTGCAGTAGGATTCAAGCACACGATAAATATTCACTACTTAATTAAGCAACTAATTAAAACATTTAGGAAAAGTACAGGACAAGAAAAGGGGTACCCGAAGTAGCTTTCAGAAAAATCGCCTTAAAAAATTATACAACTTTACAGCGATTTTTGAGTATATCGTGCTCGCGGGTTGAAAGGAATTTTCGTTTGTTTTCATTTTAAATCTCCTGCAATATTGTTCCGACGGTGCCATTACATGACGTCACTACACCACGTAAATCAGGGGAAGAAAAGACAGTGTTATATTATGACCCAAAAAACTTTCCCTGCAAATCTATATTACTTAGCATTTCACTTACCTGCTGGAAAGGCTTATGTAACTCGACTAATAATATAAAATGTTTGTGCCAATTGGTAAAATGTCGCCGACTCACCCTCCAGGGTGCGCCACTCACTAGTCAAAAATGTACTCTTGATCTTATTGACGAGATACAGTAATTTAAAATTTTACTTAATCTGTAACATGTACGTTACGAAGGCTCTGATTATTTTTTCAAACTTTACACAATGTTATCAAAACTTGCTTTAAATGACCTACGATTAAAATGGCTGTGCCTAACGGTCATCAAAGGGAGTTTAAATTTACACGTTTTATACAGCGTTACGGTCGATGCAAGCCCTGCATACGAAAAGGTATGTAAGTGGTATAAAATTCCAAGACGAATTTTTAAGCTTTGTGTAAGTGGATGGTTTTCTTGTGCTTTAAGACTCTCACTAATTAAACGTTACAGTAAAAAGATAGCTTTTAAGACTTGTTTTAAAATGGTTAAAATCAGCATTAGACAGCAAGCTAAGTGGAAGTTTATTCCATTCACGTGGAGCTTCACTGGCAAAAGCACGCTCACCATACCGAACAATCAAGAGATAAGCCATTGTTGACAAACAATGGCGGTTACTGCAGCAGTGATAAGCCATTGTTGACAAACAATGGCGGTTACTGCAGCAGTGATCATTGTTTATTTTTACCGATTCATACTAATAAATATGTACTGATCTACATATCCATATATGCAGTTTTCATTTTCATAATTGCCGCCGTTCTTAGGCTGTTTCTTTCAATAAATGGCATTTGGGATGGGTACAAGGTGACGTTTCGGGGTTAATAAAATAACAATTAACTCCTCTGTGACCAGGCAGAATGAAATATGCTAGTTTCAACTATAGCTGTGGTGTTGGTTCTATTATTGAGATGACGCCATCTCCACTTTTAAGTTTGAACATTGTAATTGCAACCACTTTACAGGTTCTACACCAGTGGTCTTCAATCTTTTTTAATGTCGTCCACCCCTAGTGGTGATTAAGTAGAAGCTGTCCACCCCCCACCCCGAAGAAGTCTCATTAACAATCTCACGTTTTTAATATTTAAAATCTGTGTTTCATATCTCATTTCTATGACTAAGTAAACAGAAGAAAGCAGTTTCTCTTAGTTTTTATTTAACTTTTACATATTCATCCATATATTTACACACCTCATCTCAAACTAAAAGGCTCAAAATACACAAGATAACATTAAGCATGCCATTTAGACGTATTTTCCTTCACTAGAGTAAAATTGCAAACAATGTTTGCCATATTTGGTACGGTATCAATAAATAATGTAGAATCTACATTATCAATTAGACCTACTTTACAAAGAATATCAGTTTACATACAAAAATATTTATATACGTTTGCTTAGTATCGAAGACTGTGCCACAAATGCTCTGACTTTTTCAGACCGTAAGCAATAATATCTAAACTTGCTTCAAATGACATACTATCAAAATGGCTGTTAGCAGTCATTGCGGGAATTTAAATTTATAAGTTTTATACGGTGTTGTTGCTAATACAAGCCCTGTATGCAATAAGACTGTACTGTAGGTGATACAAAATTTCAAGGCAATTTTTGTAAGCTTTGTTTCGGTAAAAGGTTTTCTTGTGCTTTAAAGGTAAGAAACAAACTTTTGAGCCAAGTTTTAGCATTTAGTGCACTCAAGCTTAATGTTTTAATACCTGCGGCGGAACCAAGACCAAGTTGTGATTACAAAAGGATAATTCTCTAACATGAGTTGCTAAATTCTTATTTTTCTCGTCTTTGTCTCTCTCTTTTTTTCCATTCAGTTCTGTAACAGCGCATCTTTTTACATATGCTTGTTATCATATGCGCTGCTGCCGAGCACAGGTGAGAGATAGACCTGCCTAATCAGTTGTCATGGGAACACCGCATTAATCAATAAAGGTCATGCGGATAAGAAAAGACACTGATTACGCTGATTAGGTTAGTAGCGGTTAACAACGTTATTAAAGGTGTAAGATGCCGATGTTTCTTTTCTCCTGCTTTCAAGTGCTGCATTATTTCATTCCACGTAATGCATAACCTTTGAATGTAATTCGATGTTTATTAAAGTGCAATGCGATTGAAAATATACTGATGGACAGTGGCAATTAGTTTTGCAAGAGAGGTATCTGCCTAGTACCATTTAATCATACAAACATAGCTGTGACATTAAACGTTCATTCTGTACAGGTTTTATTGACAATTGTGCATACAAGCACAAAGATTAAATTTTTATTCTTCAGAAAGAAATTGTTTTGCGTTTCAATTTACGAAATCATGCACACAGAGTGCATCGTCCGTACTCATCCTACTTGGTCTAACATGCAGGAAGCCAGACGTTGCCCAGCCAAGATGGCGCAAGTAATCAGATTTATCAAAGCAACCAATCAGATGAATTAAGAACAGCAATAGCTGTGACTTTCCAATAGACCGTAAGGCGTAATTTAATAACTCATCAATGCAGATCAGAAAGTTGCTTATTTCACTTATTTTATCTTTCATGTATCTAAAAGTTGATGAATTCATCTTTTTCCCTCGGACTTTTTAGCTATGGAATTCTCTGCTAGGAAACTCTTTCCCTGAAAACCATTACTCAATTCAAGAACACCATCAGTCACTCAGTCAGTACAACCTTCTGTCAGTTGTAAATTTGAGAGTTCTCTTTCTCTGGACATGTTATTTATATCATTACCTTTTCACTGTAACCCCTAATCTTCAGTGACTGTTGGCCTTTCTTTAAGGTAATTTGTATAAAAAAGTGCAAGGTTTTGAGCAAATATTTTTCTACATTTCCTCAATAAAACTTGTGTTTTAAAACGAATATCAAAAATTTATTATCGTTTCTAAATACCAAAATTGAATGTATGATATCCTTTGCATTTCTCAATTAAGGTGTGTTTTGGTGAATCAATGGTGCACATTGGGAAGGTGAGCCACAGACATTTTACCACTTGACATAAACATTAAAAATTACTGAGAATTTTCTTTTCTAGTTACACAAAACTTTCAAGCGTAATGCTAAGTAAATTAACTTTGTACGAAAAGTTATATGGGATCTGCTTTAAAATTGCTTTTTCTTCCCCTTAAAGCAGGGGCGTGCAAATTATCTGACTAGCCGGGCCACATTAAACTTTCCCGCAATTCCTGCGGGCCACATGCAGTTTGATCAAGGAGCCAAGTCCAGTAGGACCTAATAACGATTTTTTTGCATCCGATTTGCGCACATCATTACTACTGCACTACTACACTCAATAAACTATTTTAGAAATTATTAAAATTTATATTAAAACCATATATTTCTACTTTCATGACAGATAGTGGTAATTTCATTACAATGCATATTAGTAATGTGTATCACACAGTCTGTGTAGTACAGTGCATATTAATCTGTCTTGACTCGCTTACGCTTTATGACACCTTCGTTTACCATGACATATAGCAACAGCATAACAACGATTCTTTTTTTTGCAAAGAGTTAGAAAAAAGTCAGAAATTTTTCTAGAATGTCAGACTTAGATTTTGACTTATTTATTCATTTATTTAGCACAATACAACAAAACACAAGTTACACAATTACGAATTAACAATGCATTGCAGTGCTATGAGTCGCGTGGGCCGCACTTTCATTACGTTGACAAACCTCTTCGCGGGCTGCACAAGATCTCTCGGCGGGTCACAAGTTTGCACACCCCTGCCTTAAAGCACCTTTAAGCGTCTATTCAAAGTGAGTCAAAACATTCCCCGTGTATTAACATTTATTTTTACTTGATTATAGAAATTAATTTAATGTCTCACGATTTGCTTTCTGCACAAGAAGTTAAAAAGAACTGATCGCTTCTGATGTATTTTTAAAATAAGCTTACGTAATTACAAGCATTGTTTATGGTTTCGCTTTCTAAACATTAGTCGGGATGTTTTGTTGTTTCTAAGTTGGTTGAAGGTGACAGCTAGGAGAGCTGAAACATTCGCAGTGAGTTACGTTATGATGTTTATAAAATCGTTTGTGTTTTGTCAGTGGTAAGTTTTCGATTCCGACCTAACAATGGTCTTGTGCAACTTAAAATCGGAAAGCAAACAAAAATTAGGAATTTGCGTCTTCGTTTAAAGGAAAACTGGATGATTGTGTAAACATGAGTTCAGAATAAAGAATACTCAAAAGTATTGAAAACTACAATAGCTTATCATGAATCAAAGCTTAGGTTAAATAATAATTATCTCGGATACTGAAAATTCGTTAAACTTTCAAAGCTACGCGCGGCTCAGTGAATCTACTAAGACTGACAGCGGCACCTTTTGTCACATTCGCGTGGCCGGCAAATAGAAGGCTGTACTGTGATAACCATAATCATGAACTGCTTGTGTTAGTTTCTGACGTCATATGACATAGAGCCCATTTTCCTGACATCATGCGTTTAAACAGTAACACTTATGCAAACGTGCTTGACGCGTAAGGCTGCCAGGCCATAGAAACTCATGCTTCATGCCTCACGCTTCATACTTCATACTTCATGCTTCATGCTTCACGGCCCACTGGGCCATAGGGGCTCATGCTCTCACGCTTCACACACACACGAGTCTGCGTTGCGCATTCAAAATGGAATCATCTGACGAGGAAGATTTCTTGATTTTGTTGTGTCTCAGAAGAAGGAAGCGAAAGAGACGGAGAATATGGTGCCGGGAGCATTTTTTGCTCAGAGAATCCAGAGGAGAATTTCAGCGGACATTTCAACACCTCGTGGACAATCCTGATGAAGAACTATTTCATAATTACACAAGGATGTCGTACAAGACTTACAGTACATTAAAGTCCCTCGTGCTAGGACATCTGAAGCCACGCCATTCAAATTGGAGGAGGCCAATCGAAGCAGAACAAAAGCTCATCATAACTCTCAGGTGGTAATTACTAGTCAAAGTATGTTTGTCAGATAAGCATGCACTGACATGACCACATAAAAAAGTAGATCTAAACACCCCCCCCCCCCCGATAAAAAAGAAAGGCCACACAAAAATTCCAAAATGTTTTTGAAGGGTAAAATTTAATTATTTTATGTTTTTCAGATATACTGACATGACCATATAATAAAAACAAAAACCGAAAAACGAAAGTGAAAAATTTGAAAAGGTTTAGCTCACAATGTCCCGTTCTAACTCTGATCGTGAAATGAATAGTCCTCAGGACCATGAGCAGTCAAAAAACGCTCTGATATCCAGTCTGCCCCCGGACTCACGTCTCGAAAAAGTGAACATGTTCACTTCTAGCTTCACGCGTGAGTCGTGAAGCTTGAAGTGTGAGGCGTGAGCGGAGGTCTATGGCGCACCGCAAATAAGATTACGTTTGTTCATTTTTCCACTCACGCGTTTAGACGTGAAGCATGAGCGTGAGGCATGAAGCGTGAGTTTCTATGGCCTGGCAGCCTAAGGGAAGATGCCTGCCATTGCACAAGCACTTTCTGACATAAGTAATAGCTGTGTTCGGTTGCCGTTAATTAACTTTCTAAGCTAATTATTCAAATATAAGAAACAATTGCTAACTTTTATAGGCAAGAAAATGTATATTTTGGGAACTAAATTAAACAATCGTCCGGTCTTCCTTTAAAAGAGATTCATAAACCCAAAGCGAATAATTTAAACTTTGTCAGCAAATATTATCCTTAGGCACAAAAAATTTCAAACAATCTGCAAACAAACGGTTGATTACGTAAGTGTAAGTAGCAAATACCAATCAACTTTTATTAGAAGTCGGGAATAAGAAAGCTCTTTTAAGTTGGCAAGCAATTTGGGGCAATTCATAACAGACAAACCACATGGTACTACTTAACAAGATTAGTCTGACGGGGGAATACTCCAGCCATCCGGTATGAGCTGCACTAGGAATAAGATTAAATAAACAGCTAGCTATGCAATTTCCATAGTAGTCGTAGTCACAAAATTGCAAATGATTAACTCGCTACAATGGTTTAAAACAGGTGTGCTAAAAACCAAAAATAGTTATGCAATTATGAATTAGAAAAAAGAGCTTACCCGTTCATATCTTATGCAGACCTATTTTTTATTTTATTTTGTGTTTGGCGCACAGAAACCAGAATCCAGCACTGAATGATAGGGTCTTCATAATGTGAATGTCTGTGGCAAGACTAGTTTGCTAGGACTGGCAATGTGACTCATTATGAAATCCAAACTTTTAAGATTAGCTACTGAATAGCCAGAATCAGCAGGGAAAATGAAACTGTGCAGAATGAGTATTATAAAACTGGGCATTCATCTATCCATTTATTGAGCAGCATCGGCATTGCTCAACTTTCGTTGTAAAGCTCACTGCGTGACTATATGGTCATTTGCTTCAAGTGAAATATTTAATAACTGACAGGTATACTATCCATTTTAAGAAATAAGACTGTGTTAAAAATATATGTTTCTGATTTAGCAAACAATTACATACTGATATACATGTTGTGCTGATTCGTCACATGGCCAACTTTAGTCAACTCATTAGTCGAGTTACCAAAAATTGCAGGCACGTGTGCGATAAATAATTTTACTCACGACAAATCAACTGCAGGCAAACAAAAGCTCTATTAGTTTCCCAACTTCCTGCAAGGTCAAAAACACGTGCACCGAAAAACAAGAGTTTCAGTTGTTTGATTACAAACGTGCATGTGACATTATACAAATAATGCCTAGTTTGTGGGCAATAGTGCAAATACCAGCTCGACGACTTGTCACCATGCAGTGGCGGTTTTTCCCCGAAGTCTACGACAAATCGTGTTAGTCTCATACGATTTTGATTTGAATTTGAAGGGGAAGAGAAGGCAACGTCCCAAAAAACTTTCTATGTAAAGCTATGTTACTTAGCACTACAGTTATCTGTTTGAAAGACTTATGTAACTTGAAAAGAAAATTCTTAATAAATTAGAATGTTTGTGCCAATTTGTAAAATGTCGCTGACTCACTTTCCCAATGTGCAGTACTCAATAAAAAGCCGATTTTTAATCTTGTTGACAAGATACAATAATTTAGAATTTTGCTTAGTTAACGAAGAATGCAATACAACTGCTCAGATTTTTTTTCAGACTTTATCTAATGCTATCTAAACTTGTTCCCAATGACTTATCATCAAAATGGTTGTATCTCACGGTTATTGCTGGAATTTAAATTTACAAAATTTATACAGCGTTACTGTTAACACAAGTTCTGTATGGAATAAGACCAATATGGACTCATGTAAGTGATGCAAATTTTTAAAACGAATTTTTCAAGCTTTATGTAAGTGAAGGGTTTTCTTTTGTGCTTTAATTCTTACATGGTTTAAATAAGAGTTAAACGAGAGAAATTCTGTCGAAGTAAATGATTGAAAAGTAACGAAGAAGCGATCGAGCTATTTGTAAATTTTGTGAATCTTAATACCCCAGCACAATTTTAATATTTTCTGACTGAAATTATTAGAGGGTTGACTTTTAGACTTTTTAACCTTTTTAAGGTACTGAAAGTATCTTTAAGTTTTGGAAACTGTTTAAATTATTTTTATGACATTATGACTAAACTGGTCTGTTTTTAACGTATAACCAGTCTATGTTAAGTAGCGATTCGAAGAATGTTCACATACTTGTAACAAAACTAGACAACTACAGTCTTTAAATAGTCACTGCTGCACAGATCATATTGTACTTGGCATGTGGGAATATTTTGAGAAAAGGAAGCGTTGCCACTGCTACAGATAATATGTACTACACGTATATTATTGCAACTTCTGCTACATCAACATCAGTTTTACTATCACAAGTATCATTGCTATAGCTGTTCACACCCCCACAATTTTAAATGCAGTCAGTCCCACTGCTGTACAACTTGAATAGGCGTTTTCATCAACACCGTCTTCATCACGTTATTTCAACAGTTTTGTTTTGTGTAACTAATATAACTCAAAGCACCTTGAATTGTCGACAAGTATTAACAAGCATCGATGTACAAAGGTCCCTTTCCTGTACAGAAGAATACTCTGGCCGATAAATGAGGAACTTGAACAGTTTTAGGAAAATATCAAGTCTTTGTCTTTGTCTATCAATAACACCAAGACTTTCACAAATGCATGGGTGTTAATTTTGATGGAGATTGATGTATAATTGATGATTCTTTAATGACTGACCTTGCTAATGCGCAGAGAACAATAATTTGAATGTAGTAAATTTTTTTCACAATTGTCACAACATTTGCAGGAATGTTTTGTTGTTTTTTAACTTAAACTATGACAATATGAAAACATTTGTCTCACCTTACTTTAAATTTGAGCAATTAGAAACAAATATATTTTTAACTTTTTGCAACTAAAGAAACCTACCTCTAAAAATTACTGAATAAGCCTACTAGTAAACAGAGAACTGCCTAAATTAGTGTAAACAATTGACTAACAATATAAGATATGTATATATATATATATATCCAAAGTTTATATTAAGCTGTTAAAATAATCTTTAGTGCAGCATAATTTTAGAAAACAACCTCCTATTGGTCTACAGATTTCAATTTTTGACTGAAAAATAACTACACTTTTAAGTTTTTTATTGACTACCGTTCAACTATGTAATTTGAGCACACACAAACATCACGATTATAAGTATTTATTTGACCTTAAAGCTGTCAGCATTCTTAACCACAGCTCTTAGTTTGTAGCTCTGGTAAAAGTTGATTATATTTGATGGACAGGAAGAGAGAAGCTCAGTTACTGATTATAATTTAGACAATTCCTGGTTGAATTTAGCAGTACAAACTTACAAAAAGATGTCCTTGCGTTCTGCATACTTTGTTCTTCTCTGTTGCTTGAAGGATAAATCTGATACTCGAATATTTCCGAACTTCATGTACATTCGGTCTTCGACAAAAAAAGTTATTTGACTTCAAACACACTACGTCAGCCTGAAGTATATTAGCTTAATAAAACGCTGTATTTTAGTAAAAATACTTCTAATCACAAACAAAATTATGTCCAAAAGTACCACATTACAACAATTCTGCTCTTCTGAAGATCTTTGGAGCTACATTTTGTGCAGCGTTTTTTTCAGAAACCAAGTTTTCTAAATATTCAACAGAATCCCAAAAACAAAGCCAGCAAACGAACTCCCAAACACCGCTTCAATGCACAAACACGACAAAAGGATGATTGACCAATCGTTTGAGATATACAAATAATAAAATTTAGCACATTCACTTTGTAATAAAAATAACGCCTAGATTTAGCACAAATAGGAATATCATTGGTTAAAGTTCGACAACAAAGGTACGTCAGCTAAACACTCCCAAGCAATAATCCAATAAAGATTATATACAAAGAAACGTCTGATACATAGGCAAACTTCACTGCACAAAAGCGTGTCGCTTATAATGAAAAAGTCAAAGTACGACTATAAAACAGAATTTCTTCCTGACGGCTATGTTGGTTTTCCATTACGTCACAGATTTGTGTGTGATTTACCCCGTTTTATCTGACGTCAATACAAATTGAGATTTCAATATCTCTTCGCGACTTGAACAACTACCAAACTATACTAACAAACAATAGCGTTATTAACAAGTGCTGCGAAAATAAATTAAAACAGGGCCAAACATGTATAGCTGTATACATAAGCGATGTGCAGACGAGCATCAGGGGATGACTATTACGAAGTAAGTTTACATAAGATCTCATAATCATCAGTTCATAAGTTCTAACGCAATATAGCATTATAATAATTATTATGTGCGTACATAAGGGAGTAAAAAACCTGTGCATACAAGTTTGATATCTCTTCATGTTTAGTTTGTCTTCTTGCCTGAGTACCTCTATATTTCATCTTAAACTCTCACGTAGCAAGCCTCTGCATACCAGCATCTTATGTCATCTATAATTTTTCTTCTTTCTTTCTCTTTCAGAAGAGGCTTTCACTTGCATGGGTGCCGCCAGTTTTAAAAATTTGGCGCAAGAGGAACTAGGAGGTCTGGAACACATACCAATGCATTTTCCTGTATTTAAGCACATTTCGGAAGCCTGAAATGCTATTTTAAATTCTGGTGCATAGACTCCTCAAACGTGAAAAATTGTGCTTTAGTAAACATATTTTACCTACATTTACCTAGGTAATAATCATTGTATTCCATTGTTACAGTCATGTGTCCTAAAAGCAAGTTCATAAAACTGCAATGTGGAAGACCCATTACTTAAGCTTAACTTATTTAGTGTCAAATTATCTACCCTGGCAAAATATGAATAGTCAAACACTAAACTGATCTGAGACTGCAAAGTTTACAGCCCAGCCACTGTTCATACAAAATTTAGGCATAATTTCACTATGCAAATCAGGTTACTGTTCTGAGAATGCGCAAAACAAACAAGGGAGCTGCCGTGTTTCTTGGTTTACAACAAAAAAATTATTTAACTATAAAAAAAATTTTCTTAAGAAATTCTCTGGACACACGTGCATCAGTGCATCTGACTGCCGGCGCCCGTGTGCACTTATCAAGTGGCTAATGTTACTTTAGGCTGTTATAAATTAGTATAGCTTTGGGCAATGGCTCTTCATAACAGAGCAACATGTCTGCACACTTCACTCTCTCTCGCTGGAGTCACAAAACCTCCGAATTTCTTCACCTGTCTCTAGGCTGCTTTGATGCAGTCCTGCATCAGCATCGACCTACTTAACTCCTTCAGGACGGCACCATTCAAAACCGATCTCATAAGACCTATGACTTTTCTGCTACCGCCGACATAGCTATAAAATGATTGCAAATTAGATACTGTTTTTTTGGGTGAATAACGGCTATCCAATTGTGCTATTTGGTTAAACACTTATAAGTGATTTAATTAGATAAAATTGAGAAAAACACGCCGTTTTCAGGCACTCCAACTTCGCTTATTGAGTAGCTTTATCTGGTGTACGCCTGCGTGATCGTACGCACTAATTTATTGATCAACTGCTTGCTACAGTCCCAGCTGTGCAGTGTCCTGCTGCTCCAGGAAAAACCAACAATCAGCCAAGGAAAAATTAAGGCCATCTCATCTTTTAACAGGAATTCCTCCTTAAAAATATAGCAGACTTGATGCCAAAGTGTGTCACAGTGTTATGTCTGGATAGTTGAAAATTTCTGCATTAGAGAATTTCACACAAGTGATACTGCACTTTGTTACAGTGCAAACACTGCAGTTGCTGAAAGCTTTTTTCAATTTATTTGTCAAAGATCGATATTTAAATTGTCTAAGGTAAGCTAATGCATTTCGTGTATAATTTTTGCATGAAAGTCCATTGAATGAGGAGTAGAAATCTACAGAAATTATCAAATATAATTTAATCATTGCTTAGTGAGCGCAGTTTTTTCATGAACCAATTCAAAATGCAGCAAACTCTTACGCTGCTGAAGGAGTTAAACATAATTTATCAGTTTGAGTAAATAGTTAGCTTCTCCATCTAGCTTCTGCATGGTGATGGTGGTGGTTGTTGATGTTGTAATTATTATTATTGTTAATATAATGTAATTATTGCTATAATGTTATCAAATATAATGTAATTATTGCTTAGTGAAAGCAGTAATGCAGCAAATGCCTGTAATGCAGCAAATGCTTACAGGTCTGACGGATTTAAGAAGATCATATGAATGGATTTCAAGTGACCTTCAAGCACTGGGACTGCCATTTTCTTGTAATTTCAACCCAAACTTTAATTCAAAATAATGAAACTTTTCGTCCCAAGTTTTCTAATAAAATAGTTAAACAATAGCTCCTGTCTAATATCTCTATACTAAAGCACAGATGAATCTAATTATAACTATTACTATTATATTTTTGCCATTATGATTATTAGTAACAAATTAATAGTGTGCCAGTTTGCCAACACCAATAGCAGGACAGTTTGACTGTTTACAAAATGGTGTTTCTGCAATTAGGGTCATGATTTCATGACTGGAGTTGTACCGTACATTATCATGAGTATCATAACAGCACTACATCATACATGGTCCAACTTGAATATTGCACAATTATTATTAGAACTTTTGTATTATTTGAGCGTATTCGATTTTATTCTGTGTAATTTAGCATGATTTGAGGCATGGTGGCCGAGTGGTATGTTGCTCGGTTGCTGGGCTTACAAGTAGGGAATTTTCTATGTACGTTCACGTCTGTCTAGTAGTAGTAATTGTTTCATCATTGATACCTATATTGAAAATTGAGACTTGGTAAAAATTGACACATCAAAAAGTATAAAAATTATACATAGTATTCATGCATGATACTTCCAGTTATGTTATAATGTCACATAGAAGTTATTTTCCAATTACGATTATTAGAATATTAAAGTTAATGGAGTTGTTCACTGATGTATGCTTTTCAAACACGAATGCATGGTTTGTGGCTACCTGGATTCGATACTAAGTTTTGGTTTGGCTTGATTCGTAGTACAGCCTGACCATATCAGTTTGTCTTGAGGAGAGGATGTGCTGACCGAGTGAATGTGTTTAATTGAGAGATCTCTCTCAGCTATTTATGTACCAAGCCGGTACGTGGTATTATTATACTGGTGAGCATGGCTGAGGATAAGCAATGAATTTTGACAATCTTGGACACTGTGCATGGATTTACTATTTGTGCATTTTTTGCAAGCTGTTGCCATCTAGTGCTGGTATTGTAAAACTAGTAGGTTAGGCAACTTACCTGCAACATAATTTTATGGTGCAATGAATGCATGCATACCTGCTTATCCTCTACCTACTTTGAAATAATGGTTTTTGTGAAGCCTGTGCCAGTGTGCAAACTATTAAGTAACTCTGGTTGTAACTGGTTCCTCACCAAGTTATTCTAGTTTCACTAGTATGTAGATAATTGGAAATTTTTAATTTTATATTTCTTTGTTAAAATGCAAAGCAAAGCAAAGGCATTGTAGGTGCTGTTTGGTTCTTTCCATGATTTTCTGTGCTTTTAACCTTAGGCATAATGTGACAGAAGTTGAACATTAACTAAACTGTGATGTGCTATCATCTGTCAGCCTGCATGACTGATGTATGCCAGTTCATATGCATATCTAGTGCACAAGGATTGTGATGCATGTCACTATAAAACTAAACTACAAAACTTCTAGAAAGATTATCTCTGCAGTTGATTTATGCTGCAACACATGATCAACTCCATAACTAACTTTAAGTGATTTGATGTTCTTTAGTTAGCACAATGGTATCTGATAATAAACTTGACTCGAATCTAAATTAAGTTCGTTAAGGCTTCGCGTCTTGTTTCTGCATAAATACAGTCAAGATCATATCACAGTGTGACTATAATTAGGCAACAAAATGTAAGAAGTTGTTACTGCAACGTATAAAGTTAGTTAAGTTTCTAATTAAATGTTTGAGTTTTCGGTCGCCACGTATAAGAAATAAGCCAACGTGCGCTGTTATGAGTTGCGCAATGCTCTTCATAACGCGTCCCTCCCAATGAACGAATGAACCCCCACTAAATAAATAAAAAAGATCAGTATCTTAAAACAGTTGCGTCACGGGACGGTCACCCAGCGTTCTAACTTCCACCTCGCCCTCACGCCAAACATATTTCAAGGTGTTTCCAAATTTTTTCAGTAATATAACCCAGCTAAACTTGATATAAAACGGTATGACACTAGGTACAACGAATACACTATTAATTTTTCAAGAACTAATGTTGGTAAACACTTTATTCCTACTCATGGCCCTATAACTTGGAATAAATTACCTGAATACATTAAAACTTCTGTGTCGCGTATTCCGAATAATCACTTTGAATGTGTGGATGTATAATGTATATACAGTACCGCGCCGCTTAATAGACTCACAGTTAATAGACTCAATCGTTTAATTGACTCAAAAACGCCTGGAATGGGCCACTTCTATTCAAATATACATAAATCTATCAGTAATTGACTCAAATAACTCCGCATAATGACTCAATATTTTTCATTCGCCTACATAAAATGAGATATATGTATGTGCCAAAAGAGCCTTTCCTACTTTTATGTCATCTTTACTTCCCTTTTGTGCACTATGTATACAGAAACAATCATGTTAAGTACTGTTTTGTTTATAAGTAGGTACGTTAATTGAGCAGAATATACGACCAGAGGGGAGCATTTCAAAATATTTATAACCTGGATGGAATTCATCTTTCGTGATAACTTGCGCCTCTCTTTGCGACCCTAGTTTCATACAAATATATGATAGATTGCTGTTTAAGTCCTTTGTTTTTGGAGGCGGATACATTACAATACTTACATTACAATATTGAAAATATATGCTGAAATGTGGCAACTGTTTTCTCCAAAATGGAAGGGGGGGGGGGGAGTTTCCAAAATCAGCAGAAGACCCGCCATTGTTGCGCTGCTCAAGTGTGTACCTGCTTAATATGATCCATATAAATCCTTCTGTACTGATTCCTGTCTGATGCTAATTAGTGTCTATTGTTAATTATTAGCTAATTACCATACTGTAGTAATGTGAATAATAAGAATAGCTTATTTTACCTGGTGTTTAAACTCTGCCTAGATGTTGGTATTGGAATTAAGTATGAACTAAGAAAGTAGAAAATCTACTCAGAATTTCAAACTCTTTTTTTTTCCTGTTTTTGCTTATTGCTTTGATTATTTTTCTTTATTTAGTCGCTATGAAAAATTTGCCACCACACAGATGAAGACAGAAGGATCTTACTAGGAGGGAAGTTGAAGGGGAAGCTTAGCATCATGGCACAGCGACTGACAGAATTCTGCGGCTCCGAGTTTTGGGTACTATTTTTATAACTCGTTCAATTAACGACATTGTGACGGTGTCATTATTTGGAACTTGGACTGTAGTGATTGGCGATTAATAGATTAATCGAACTAATGGCGATTACAACTATGTGTAAATCGCTTTATTCGAGGATTGAACAGTAATTCAATTAATCGAGATTATTCGAGAGCAAAATGTACGTGTTACATGCTGACTAAAAGGAAGTATGTTAGCACAAATAAACCGAATCTTTGCATTACTTCTTCATTTTTCTCATCTTCCTCAATGCACACAATTGTGAACCACAGTGTTACAAACTCTGGGCCCCAAATGCGTTGACATGTGACGCGTGTAGTGATGTAGTCATAGAGTAGTTAACAAAAAAGCAAGTATGTGACTATAAAAATAGTTCCCGAGTACGAATATGGCAGGCAGCGATGAAGCTGTGAAAAAGTTATAGGCTATATTTCACTACAATCATTGAAAAATGCGGCTAAAACATTAGAAATTGTCACAAAAGATTAATCATGATATCGAATTAGAAGAACTAGATTGTAATCGAATTGCAAAATTTTAAAATCGCCCGTTGCTATTAAACTATTTTTTTCTGTAAATGCGATGAATATACTAAAGCTATAAAAAGTTGTTGAAGCAATATATTTATTAGTTATAAATTTTTGTATATCTTGCCTATTTTTCTTTGTTTTGTTTGGACAAATGTTAATGGGTTATTTTGAAATATTCATTTACAAGCACAAACGATATTCATAAAATGTTCCTTCGCGGCTAATATGGGTAATCTTCGTGGGTAATATCATGTTTAAATTAGAGCTTTCTTTTCATATACCTGAAACATGCCTTTTAAATCACGGTATTATTTATATGCTTTTATTATTATTATTATATTATATATATATATTATTTATAAGCACCAAAAATGCCCTCCATAGATAAAGCTTAAAAATTTGTGCTAAAAATTTATATGTCTCATATGCTGTCTTATTGCATAGAGAGCTTGTGTTAACAGTAACTGCTCTATAAAACTTATAAATTTAAACTCGCGCGATGACAGCTAGGTGTAACAATTTTAGCAGTAAGTCATTTGAAACAAGTTTAGATAACATTGAGTAAAGTTTGAAAAAATAATGAGAGCATGCGTAGCACACACTCTTCACTAACTAAGCAAAAGTTTAAAGTACTGTATCTTTGTCAGTAAGGTCAATAATTTGTTTTGTGGTGAATCAGTGGTGCACACTGGGATGGTGATACAATGTTGTTATGCCAGGTAGTGCGAATATTTTAAATTATTAAGAATTTTCTTATCAAACTACATAAGTCTCTGAAACAAGCAATGGTAATAGTAATGGTATCTTTGTCAGTAAAGTCAATAATTTGGTTTGTGGTGAATCAGTGGTGTACACTGGGATGGTGAGACAATGTTGTTATGCCAGGTAGAGCGATACTTTAAATTATTAAGAATTTTCTTATCGAACTACATAAGTCTCTGAAACAGGCAATGGTATAAGTAATGGTATCTTTGTCAGTAAGGTCAATAATTTGTTTTGTGGTGAATCAGTGGTGTACAATGGGATGGTGAGACAATGTTGTTATAGGTAGTGCGAACAAGCAATGCTAAAGTAATGGTATCTTTGTCAGTAAGGTCAATAATCTGTTTTGTGGTGAATCAGTGGTACTCATTGGGATGGTGAGACAATGTTGTTATGCCAGGTAGAGTGATATTTTAAATTATTAAGAATTTTCTTATCGAACTACATAAGTCTCTGAAACAGGCAATGGTAATAGTAATGGTAATGAAAATGGTAACGGAGTAACTTGGTAATAGTAATGCTAAACTAAAATGTAACTTGGTGTGGAAAGTTCCTTGGGACATACTTAGAATTTCATGTTCTTTTCCTTTAAACTATGACCAACAGATAGATTTAGGTTTAATGCAGGTTTATCCCACTAGAATATTGCATTGAATGTAAATATAAATGAACGTAAGTATTGCAGCTCAATTCAGATAAACCATACGTTCACACGTAGAAGTTGCTTTGCCTGTTTGAGAAAGAGGAAACGACCGAATGTTTTCTATTTTCAGCCCTCTAACTTGACGGAAGGAGAAACGTTTCCCGATCTAACCGAATGCTTTGAGTTCACCGTTGTCGTTTGGGCCGTGTGCGGTTATCTGTGGATATTTGGCATCCTACATTTTTTACTCTTGCACTATAATCACTATTACGACGCACAAGGTTATGTGATCGAGTTAGGATGGCTGACAAAGTCAAAATTAGTAAGGAAATTTACGGTTTCATATTTTGCGTTTATTTGCTTGTTCTGATGTATTATTCACATATATTTCACAATAGCAGTATTGTTCACATATAAATATTGTATTTTGTTATATCGTGAAAAGGAGACGAATAAATTGAATTGAATCGAATTGATGGTTTATGTATAGATTAGCATTTATTTATTAAGCTTTTATCATTGCCAAAAGTTTGGATAATATGCTTATGAATAGAATATGATTAAAAATTTCAAAACATAATTAAGATGAAACCATTTGTAAAATTTGTATTTTTCTATGTGTTGAGTATAACAAATGTTATTTGGTTATTTAGAAATATTCATTTACAAGCACGAACCATGTTCATAAAATGTTCCTGCATGACTAATATGGGTAATCTTCGTGGGTACTATTATGTTTAAATTAGAGCTATATTACTGTGAACCTTCACTTTCTGTTTCTTGCACAGTAAGATTTCCTTTTTCTCCTTCAAGCTGAAATTGCGTCTCCGCTAAGCCCCAAATGAATCGTATCAAACTAAACGAATAAACAGGCAGTAAAAATAAGATTTGTCATTTCTGATGCAAAGCCGCCGACTGCAAACATTGTACCATGCGTTGACAGTTTGGTGTAAGAATTTTTTGTCATTTGAAGCAAATTTAGATAACGTTGTATTTTTATCATTGCCTTTGGATGATACGCTCATCAATAAGATATGATAAAAAATTTCAAATCACTATAAAGCTGATATCATTTGTAAAATCCTGAACATTAAACAGATGTTAACACTGAACATTCACATTCATATTTCTAAGTGAAATTTATTTTTTTAATTTATCCACTTCGTCACCGTGGAACACAGATCGAGCAGATAGTGTATTCTCAATTTGAATGGTCGTACAAAGTCTTGAACCTGACTCGTTATCAGGGCTGTGCTTCTAAGCTGAGCCACTGAAGCAGCAGAAGTATCACAGCCATGTTCAGATATGAATGCATCCTCCCTGTACTGGGGGTAAACAACCAGAATCAGTATGTCGAATGAAACTGTAAGAGCAAGTATCGAATCGGTTCAACAGTGCATTAGATGTTCAGCCTCCATGGCATTCTTACCTTTTAATGCAAATCACAACACCGTGACCACTCGGTTATGCAACTACTTTCCATTAGTTTTCATATTAATCTATTATTTCAGGCAGTGGGTGGAGTTCTCTTACTGGTGCTCGTACTTGACATCATATACGGTGCATTGCAAGAGGAGGTTGTGTATCACGTGTCGCCCGAAATGCTCTTTGCGACTGTGGTAAGGGTCGCCCCTTTGTATGAGAGGCCTTTCCTCTTTTATGTAAGCTCATATCTCGGTTTGCCGGACCTCGCTTTTGCAGATATAGGAAGAATCCCACAAAATCTGGACCGTTAAAAAGTCTCGCATACTTACGTATGGTGTCTGGAGTTTTGCGAGCTGACCGGTAGTTGACCGGCTGTCACTTTAATTTCATCATTACATCAGTGTGTATCTGTATAAAAAGTATGGAATCGATTATGCGGTGTCATTTGAGTCAATTGGCAATAGTTTTTACATACTTTTATATAGGAGTGGCCCGTACTAGATGTTTTTGAGAGAATTAGGCAGTTGATTCTACGTTACCATGAGTCTAATACACGGCTCCTACTGTATTATTAGCTTAGTATCGATAAATACGGACAATCTGCAAATTCGGAACGACATCTCCCCATTTTGTCCGGCAAACCGAGATATGAGTGTGCTGTTAGAGTAGCAAGAACACTTAGGAGCTTAGTATCGATAAATACGGACATTCTGCAAATTTGGACCGACATATCCCCACTTTTGTCCGGCAAACCGAGATATGAGTGTGCTGTTAGAGTAGCAAGAATACTTAGGAGCTGATGTTTAGAGGCGTAGCCAGGTTCTAAAGTTAGCGGGAACAAGCACATAAAAAAAGGACACCGCAACATGTACCGAAAAACGTTTAACGCATTGATAATACATTTTAATTTTGTGTTTAAAATCAAAACACGTGGAAGATACAGCTTTAAAGCACAAGTACCTAACAAGTACATAATTGTTATTTTATATTTAAAGGTGACACAGTAAAAAGTTTTACATTAAGCCCATAAATCTTAAAACATAATAGATTACCTTGGCAAATGAGTTGCCTAAATGCCCCTTAAGACCAATGATTCTTTAGTCATTTTTTCCTGATTGTTCATTTTTGTTAAATGTCAGATAACTATTTTGAATGAAAAGTCGAAAGAAAGAAAGTCAGAAAACACGAAATGAATAATTATTTTGTTGCCTCCGTTTAAGATTCAAGTCAGCTGTGTTTTTTTGCATCTTCTAGGTGCTAGCTCTGATGTTCGTGCTGTACGAGAGGAGTAAGAGGGTGGCGCCATCTGGTTTTCTGTTCTTCTTCTGGTTGAGTCTTTCTTTTTGTGGTGGTGTCATCTTTCAGACCAAAGTCAGAAGAGCTGTTCATGATGGGGTGAAAAAACTTAACTTTTTACGGACAAAACAGCATGATGTCGATATTTAACGTCAATCTGCACTGTAGTTACTTGTTTCAGGGTCAGACCTGGCTCTTATTATTTAATAAGAAATTGGATTTTATTTGGCTGGAAATGTGTTCAAACACATCAGTACATTTCATTTTTTACTCATCATCAGTACATTACATAAAAATGCATTTTGTGATACTTTTTATTACCTCTTTAGTATTGTTTTTTGCAGTAACCTCATTAACTATTTCAGAAGGTTGATGACGTCTATGATTTCACTATATACACTGTCATTTTTGCGTTGTCGTTAGCCGAATTAATTCTCGCTGATTTTAACGACGTGTTCGTTCCAGATATTATTGACGACACCGACGAACGGGTAATTCAATTTAATCCCTGTTTATTTGCCTGATAAATTGCAAAAAATGATTTACATGATTGTGCTTAGTTCTCAATAGTATGATAGATAGAAAGTCAAGGTATTAGGGGGGAGAGCAGTTAGTTTTAGTTTTTCAGGCATATTTTTTTATTATTGCAGAGAAATATAGCCTATAACATCTGCCATTTTCTTACTCGGAAACTATTTTTATAGGCAGATAGCTGCTTTTTCGTTAGCTGCTCTATGACAACGTCACGTGTTAACAAATTTGGAGAATCTGCAAAAATGTGGTTCGGAATTGTGTGCAAAATTCGAAGTCCGAAAAGTGAAGAAAAAGACGTGAAGATTCGATACTTTCGTTTAGTCAATGTGTAACGTGTGTTTTGCTCTCTATTAATTGAATTATCATTCAGTCATCAAATAAATTGATTTATGCTTGGTTGTTATTGCGATTAATTCGATTAACCCTTATTAAAAAATTACCCCCAGACTGGTTTTTTGCATTTTACCCTTTTACCATACGCATCCCAGTAAATCTTTTCTATGACCTTTTCTAAATATGTTTTGTGCACAAAGTACTTTCAGTTATTTATTTTAGGTGCATTGTCTCACCACGAAATAAAAGTGAAAATGCAATATGTCGACTTTTTAAAATTTTTAAAACAAAATGTCAGACATCTGTATGCTGATGTAGAAAGAACAAAGTAGTAGACAATAAATTCAAAACAACAATGATTTTTGCACACGCGCTAGCAATATCGGTTGTCTACAGTTATTCCAACATAGATAAGGGAACGTAACTAAGTGAATTTAAATTTCGTATTACTAGTAAGTCACATGTCTTTAAGCAGAGGTATAATGTATCCTATGGTGGTCAGCATAACTACAAATTATGCTGTTGCTCTTTACTAATGAAACACGGCAGTTTATCAAAAGTAATTAATGAATTATGGTGGGAGTAATTTTTTACCCCCGGTTACCAAAATTGGTTGTAAAAAATCGTGACTTTATAAGGGTTAATCTATTAATCGTCCTTCACTATTATTGAGACCCAGGTAGCCACTATCGAATGTTCATATAATCAGTGTTCTATTTCTTAATATACACGATTTCTTTTTTCTAGGCCAGGTGTCCAGATTATGGTGCAACGGTAGTCAGTCGACTTACTTACTGGTGGGCAAATAAGTACGTGATATGAAAGTAGTTGAAAATTTCCTTGTCTGATTGCTATTTTAATGTCAAACAAGATTGTTGTTTTTTAAGAGCGGTTTACGTGAAAGGATTGTTAGCGCGGAAGTAGAGTTTATTATTACAATAATCAGTAGATGAACTTATATTTTAATTCGGACACAATCTTGAACTGTAGGTCAAAACAATCTACTCTTTAAAATATTGACAGGAACATTCTCATGAAAAGTTTTAGGTGTTACAAAATTGTGTTCTCTTATGACATCATCACTTACTGGGCTTTTTCCGCTGTTAATTTAGCTTTAACCTATTATTTAATTATCAAGAAGACTTTGACACTATTATAGGCATTGAATGTGTACTTTTACAGTACTTAAAAACGGGGTCGGATTTGAAAAATCCTCCTGTTTTTGTTTAATGGGTCTGTTTTGACTGAATTTACTAGATTTCAATGACCGTATGTCCAGATGCGGAATTAATCTAAACTGAGACCGCACATATATATTTTTTAATACAGTTCTAAATGTTAGTGCGTTGTGTAATGTAATATTGCATATATATATATATTTTAATGTAGTTTATACTGTATGTTAGTTTGAGTATATATTAGTACAGAGGTGTCTAAAGGTCTTGGTATTGCCGGAGCTGGCCACTCGGGGATGAGCTCCCAGTGACCTACAAAGTGGCTCCAAGAGGCTTGTGCAACTCTACCACCTCTGCCAGACAAACTCCTACGCTCTGCCTCCTCGTGGCGACACTGGTTTTACTAAATGAGCTAGGTGTGAAAGCGAGCTATTGGCGCTATAACCGATAAAAATGCTTGCGGGATGCCTACACTGTATCTCGACACTAGGCGGAGGAGCTGCATAAGCAGCCAACGGCTAGAGGGCGAAGGAGGTCAAGCGACCCAACGGCCATGTGTAGAGGAGTAAACCTTCCAAATCAGGAGTGGAGCCCCGAAGGCGGACCAGTGCAGCATGCTCACTGACTCCGGCAGCTCCTGCAGCCAACCTGGTGCCAAACGTATCGCTCTGCTTTCCTTTGGACTACACCAGGGAGGAAGAGAGGGGGTTCCTGATGTCTGGGCAACTCAGGATCTCCATATATCTTGCCCAGGCGTGCGCCCTGGAGAGGCCACTTCAGTGTCACTGCTTCAGTGACAGAAACAACACGGGAGGCAGCAGTTACGAGTTATAAGCCTAGAGCGAATTGGCGTGAGCTCGGGCGCTACGGGTTGCCTCCGACGGTGGGAGGGATCATCGCATCCCAAAGCAGGTAAACAAACCTGTCTCCTCGAGCATTTGCACGACCTCCTTTTACAATGCTGGGATGAAGGTACTGTGCCTCAGGACATGCGTGATGCCAACATCATTACCCTTTACAAAAATAAAGGCGATCGGAGCGATTGCAACAACTATCGCGGAATATCCCTCCTCTCCACCGTGGGAAAGACCTTTGCCCGCGTGCTACTAAACAGACTCCACCGTCTCGCCGAACGGGTTTACCCAGAAGCACAATGCGGTTTCAGGGCAGAGAGATCCACCATCGACATGATATTCTCTCTAAGACAGCTCCAGGAAAAATGCCGCGAACAACGACGGCCCCTGTTTATAGCATTCATTGACTTGACCAAAGCATTTGATTTGGTTAGCAGATCGGGCCTGTTTACACTCCTGCAGAGAATTGGATGCCCCCCAAAGCTGCTGAGACTGATTACTTCCTTCCACGAGGAAATGAAAGGTACTGTTCAGTCCGACGGCTCTTCCTCACACCCATTCCCAATCAAAAGCGGAGTTAAACAAGGATGTGTCCTCGCCCCAACCCTCTTTGGTATCCTGTTCTCTCTGCTGCTGCGCTATGCATTTAAAGAAACTGAAGAGGGAGTCTATTTACACACACGAAGCGACGGCAGCCTGTTCAACCTCTCTCGTCTCCGAGCAAAGTCACGGGTTCGCAAAGTTCTCATTCGTGAAATGCTGTTTGCAGATGATGCCGCACTGACAGCTCACACTGAAGCCGGCCTCCAAGGCCTCATTGACAACTTTGCCCATGCCTGCAGTGAGTTTGGCCTCACAATCAGCATCCAAAAGACCAAGGTTTTAGGCCAAAATGTTTCCCCAGCCCCTCACATCTCCATCGATGACTGCTGCCTTGACGTGGTGGAAGATTTCACCTATCTTGGTTCTGTTATTTCCAGCAATCTTAGCTTGGCCACAGAACTGAACTCCAGAATCGGCAAGGCCTCATCAACGATGGCTCGCTTAACAAAGAGGGTGTGGGAAAACAACATGCTGACTATCAGGACAAAGTCCCAGGTGTACCAAGCCTGTGTACTGAGCACACTGTTGTACGGGAGCGAGAGTTGGACTCTGTATAGCCATCAAGAACGCAGGCTCAATGCTTTCCACCAACGCTGCCTCAGAAGAATCCTGGGCATCTCATGGCAGGAGCACATAACCAACAAGGATGTGCTAGCAAAAGCTGGAATCCCTAGCATGTATGCCATACTCACCAACAGACGTCTGCGCTGGCTAGGCCATGTTTCCCGCATGCAGGACGGCAGATTGCCCAAGGACATTCTGTACGGTGAGCTTGCTACTGGCTCCCGACCCACCGGGAGGCCACTGCTCCGCTACAAAGATGTATGTAAACGGGACCTCAAGGCAGGCGGCATGACACCAGCAAATTACGAGGCGCTTGCGGCAGATCGAAGCAACTGGAAATCTGCTGTTAGGACAGCCATTAACAGAGCGGAGAAAACGAGGGAGGAAAAACAAGAGGATAAAAGGACTCGCAGGCACCAGAAAGATGCCCTACCTCATCCGGATGAAACAGCCTTCCAATGTGTAACCTGCAGCCGGAACTGCCGCTCAAGGATCGGACTGCTCAGTCACAGTCGACGCTGCAGCTCCATCAATTTTAATAATAACTGACTCTCTTGGCGCACAATCCATTGTCTTTCGAGACAGAAGGATGCCAACAACAACAATATTAGTACAGACATTTACTTTTTTAATGTAAATATTAATGTAAAAATAATATTAATAATAATATAATAATAATAATAATAATAATAATAATAATAATAATAATAATAATAATAATAATAATAATAATAATAATAATAATAATAATAATAATAATAATAATAATATAATAGTAATAATATAATAATATATAGTAATAATAATATAATATAATAGTAATATAATATATTATATTATTATAGTAATAATAATATAATAGTAATAATAGTAATAATATAATAATAATATTAATAATAATATAATAATAATAATAATAATAATAATAATAATAATAATAATAATAATAATAATAATAATAATAATAATAATAATAATAATAATAATATAATAGTAATAATGTAATATAAATATTAATGTACAAATTTTAATGTAAATATTTGCATAATTTTTATGTATACATTCTATTCAACTTTTTTAGCTATAAAAAACTAATAATGAAAAAAAACAATCATTTTATGAATTGAGGAATTCTGCAAGTGTCTAATCATTTTTATTTGATCTTGTCGAAATTTATGCGAAGCTTTTTTATGTTTTTTTCGTGCCTTTACTTTTCTTTTATTTATTCTTATTTAGTATTTTTCTTTTTTATTACAGATTAGCTTTTACCGGCTACAAGCGGCTGATTGAGCGCCCTGATTTATGGCAGCTAAGACATCAGGACAGTACGGAAGTAGTCCTGGCAAAATTTTACAAAAATTGGAAAGTGAACCAAGGCTTGACGCAGCATAAAAAGTATTGCATATTTTTAGATGCGATGAATTTTTTGAGATTTCTTTATATGCAATTTTTTAATGTAAATGGATTAACATCAGAGCCACACAGGGATGAGAATTTTCCGCGGATACGCGGAATTCCGAATGTCTGGAAGACCAGTAGTGCCATTTTTGTAAATCGCGTAAATTCATTGAGAAAATTTTTTGGGGTTGAACCTCGTTTTTGTCGAAATCGTAACCGAAACTTTCAGTAGCATTTTTTCGAGGTATTTATCCAGCTTACCTTTTATCTCCTAGATGTTAAAAATCAATGGAAAATTTTGGCTAATATATATATATATATATATATTCTTGATAATTTGATGCTAAAATATAAAAGTACAGTATATTTAGCATTTGTTTTTATAAAGAACATAAAATTCAAATTTGACATAATTTTTGGTGCATTCTACTTTGAAGCATCATATGTCGACTTATGGATGGTTTTGGTTTGCAAGCACACATATTACTATTCGCTCATTTGGCTCATCATTACTAGAAAGTGACTGTCTTTCTGAAAAAACATTAAAAATCTAATTTCATAACCCCTTATCCACTTTTCTGGCTAGAAACTAGTACTGCAATTGTAAAAAAACTTGTATTTTCAAACTCCGATATAAATTTTACATATTTTTGTATGGTACAGCTGGGTTATGTAAATACGATTCCATTTGTACAATTGTATTCATTTACCTGTTTTTTAATTGAATTTAAATTTTTAATTGTTTTCTACTTCTTGTTCCAGGAGTGACGAATCCGTACATTTCCTACCGGATGACAGTAAAAAACGGAAACAGCCCCATTTTCTGAAGTCTCTAACGAAGACATACGTTTGCGCGTACCTCGTTGCCTGCGGTTTTGGCATCATCGGTGACGTCATTGTCTTCGTGAACCCGCAAGTGCTAAAGTGAGTGTCATGCTGATTAGTAAAGTAGAGACTTATTAATTAATATTTAGTAAATAGCGATTTTTGGTTTGTGAGTGGCGCACCCTGGAGGGTGAATCAGTGACATTTTACCAATTGGCACAAACATTTTAAATTATTATTTCTAGTTACATAAGTCTTTTCAACAGGTAAGTAAAGTTTAAAAAAATTATCAGAGAATTCGTAGCATACATGTTGCTAATTAAGCAAAATTTTAGATTACTGTATCTTGTCAATAAGATTAGGAATACGTTTTTGGATAGTGAGTGGCGCACCCTGGAGGGTGAGTCAGCGACATTTTGCCAATTGGCACAAACATTTTAAATTATTAGTAAGCCTTTCCAACAGGTAAGCGAAATTCTAAGTAATGTAGATTTGCATAGAAAGTTTTTTGAGACATAATTTAACATTTCCTTTTCTTCCCCTGATTTACGTGGTGTAGTGACGTCATATAATGGCGCCGTTGGAACAGTATTGCGGGAGATTTAAAATGTAAACAAACGAAAATTCCCTTCAACTCGAGTACGATATATTCATAAAATTGCTGTAAAGTAATATGATTTTTTAAAGGCAATTTTTCTGAAACCTACTTCAGGTACCCCTTTTCTTGTCTTTTAAAGCTTAAAAAAAGAGCTGCAACTACTACTGTACAAATGTGTCGTCCATTTATAATATAATGCATCTGTGTTGTTAACAATCCGTTTTCTCTTCTCAGGCTGCTAATTGCTTACGTTGAGACACCAGGAGGTGCTGTATGGAAAGGTTATTTTTACGCTGTCATCATGTTTTTGTCGGCCATCATTGGTAACTTGACCCACCAAAGGTTTTTCTACGACAGTGTCGTCATCGGTATGAGAGTCAGAAGCACGTGTATCGGAGTCATTTATGATAAAGTAAGTAGTTTTTATGGCAGTAAAAGTTACTTTATAGTTGTTAAAGTAAGTTTTAGTAACACGAGTAAGTTTTTGTAGCAAGAGTAACTTTTAGCAGCTAAAGTAACTTTTAATAGCTAAAGTAACTTTTAGTAGCTAAAGTAACTTTTAGTAACAAGAGTAACTTTTGTAGCAATAGTGTATTTTTGTAGCAATAGTAACTTTTAGTAGTTAAAGTAACTTTTAGTAACAAGAGTAACTTTTTGTAACAGGAATAACTTTTAGTAGCTAAAGTAACGTTTAGTAGCAAAAGTAACTTTTAGTAGCAAAAGTGACTTTTTGTAGCTAAAGTAATTTTAGTAGCAAAAGTAACTTTTAGTAGCTAAAGTATGTCTTAGTAACAAGAGCAACTTTTGTAGCAAGAGTAAGCTAAAGTAACTTTTAGTAGTAGAATTAATTTTCAGCTTAAAGGAAAACCAGACGATTGTTTGTGAACATTAGTTCAAAATAAAGAATGCTCTAAACTACAATACATTTTTTTAAATCAAAGCTTAGATTAAATAGTAATTACCTCGGATACTCAAATTTCGTTAAACTTTCAAAGCTATGCGCGGCTCGGTGAATCTACTAAGATTTGGCAAAGATTCATAATGCCGTATAAAACATGTAAATTCAAACTCCCGCGATGACCGTTAGACGCAGCCATTTTAATGATAGGTCATTTGAAACAAGTTTTCATAACATTAAGTAAAGTTTGAAAAAATAATCAGAGCATTTGTACCATACATGTTGCTAAATAAGTAAAATTTTAAATTACTGTATCTTGTCAATAAGATTAAAAATACATTTTTGGCTAGTGAGTGGTGCGCCCTAGAGGGTGAGTAGGTGATATTTTACCAATTGGCACAAACATTTTAAATTATTAGTCTAGTTACATAAGTCTTTCCAGCAGGTAAGTGAAATGCTAAGTAATATAGATTTGCATGGAAAGTTTTGGGTCGTAATTTAACATTGCTTTCTCTTCCTCTGATTTACATGGCATTGTGACGTCATGTAATGGTGCCGTTGGAACAGTATTGTGGGAGATTTAAAATGAAAACAAATGAAAATTACTTTCAACGCGAATACGATATGTGCATAAAACTGCTGTAATGTGGTATAATTTTTAAGGCAATTTTTCTGAAACCTACTTTAGGTGCCTCTTTTCTTGTCCTTTAAATTAATTTCTCAATAATCTGCTTGTGTACTGTGTACTTGTATTGTATATTTTGTAAATATTTTTATTAATGTTTTTCAATTCCTTTGTAGTTTTAATTTAGTTTTTAAGTTTGTTAGAATAAACGTGTAGGCCTTCTAATAATGACATTATTGGTTTTATCTGTTTTTTATTAATATACATACAAATTTTAATATAAATGTGATCCAATTTTATGTTTGCATTGTATGTAACTTTTTAGCATAAAAGATAAATAAATAAATAAATAATAATAAGTAAGATACTTGTGATTATTTTCAGGCTCTGAAACTTTCAAATTCTGCTCGCAAACAGTCGACTGTCGGGGAGATTGTGAACTTAATGTCTGTAGACGCTGCTAATGTTGAGTTGCTGTCGGAATTTCTCTATGAGCTAATGTAAGTTTGTTCACATCAACTGCTGATAATGTAAAATGTAGCCAGTGCAGAAGAGTACGCTAGTATTTCGGGCTACAATCACGTAGCCTTGAGTTCGAGTCTAGCTGTTGCAAACGCTATGTTATTCGTTGTTTGTGGGCTGCGTCCTTACATTGTTGTAAGTCGCTAAACAGATGTTAGTGTTAATGTTGTCGGTAAATAAACGAGTGACGGTAAATAAGTGTTGTCTTTTGTCTTTGCCACCAACGCTGTTACATATGCCGTTGCCGTACGTAGTGTTTAATGTGTCAAGGAAGGATAGCCTTGATTTGCTTAAAAGAAGCCAGGATGATTTTTCATATGATACCCCATTTTCAAGTGCGATAAAAAGTACACATTTTAATGCCAATTAAAAACTGCAAAAGCGTTTCTGATAATTAAATTATCAATTTAAAACTTTATTAACGGCAGGCGAGCTCAACTATTGATGACATCACAAACTAACATAATTTTCGACAACAAAAATATTCTACGAGCGTGTTGCACATGTTTGCGAAAGCGAAAATTGAAGTACAGTGCTACTGTAAGATATTCAGTGTGTTGCACTAAAACTAGGCAAGTTTTAAGATGAAAATTCAAATTTAAAATTTATCGCTGTGCTCACGTATGAGCTGATGAGCTGTAGAATGTGTCTAGTTCGTCATAAACTAACATATGTGAACTGAGAGGTACAGCACCTGTTTTTTGTGTAGTGCATTTCCGAAATGCAGCCGCTTGTGTCCGTCTAACCAGCGAATGGCGAAATGCATGTAACAGCGAAGAACTAGTGGCGTGAATGTGAAATTGTGTTTGTGTATAATAATTCTTTCACGTAAGTCATTTTTGAAAAAATAGTATGCTTCAATATTTTATGAGTGCATTGTTTTGACCTACAGTTTGAGATTGGATCTGGTTTTGCTTTAAGTATTAGGTCCAACAAAGAAATTATGCGTTTACATGCTAGTGCAAATAGTACAATTATAAGTTTCGTTGTTGTGCCTGATCAACTTTTGCTGGTCATTGAGAAATTGAATTTTTTTACAATATTCATCGATTTTGTTTAAGGGAAAACCGGATGGTTGTGTCAACATTAGTTCAGAATAAAGAATGCTCTGAAATGTTGAAAACTACAATAGCTTTTTTAAATCAAAGCTTAGATTAAATAATAATGACCTTGGATACTCAAATTTTGTTAAACTTTCAAAGCTACACGCGGCTTAGTGAATCTACTAAGATTGGCAGTGGCGCCTTTTTGTCACATTCGCATGGCCGACAAATATAAGGCGGTATCGTGATAACCATGATCATGAACTGCAGTATTAGTTTCTGACGTCATATGGTGTAGAGCCCATTTTTCGTGACATCATGCATTTAAACAGTACTGTAGCATCTATGCAAACATGCTTGACGCTCAAGGGAAGATGCCTGCCATTGCACAAACTGTGGATAGTTTCTGACGTAAGCAATAGCTGTGTTCGGTTGCCATTAATTAACTTTCTAAGCTAATTATTCATTCAAAAATAAGAAACAATTGCTAATTTTTATAGGCAAGTAAATGTATATTTTCAACAGTAAACTAAAATGAGATTGAGTCTACTCAGTCATCCGGTTTTCGTTTAAATGAAATATGAAGAAATAGTGGGATACTGATGGGATTTTTCTCAAATAGTTGAACTATGTGAATATTTGTACAAAAATAACTGATACCTTCAAATGTCCAAAGAATTTTCCAACCAAAATATGTTATTTATGCATGTGTTGAACATGAACGTTTTGTGCACTAAGAATATTTGAAAAAAATCTTAACTGAAGCAATAGGTTTCTATGGTGTTCACATTGTAGCTTCTGTCAGCATAGTGCAGACCAGGTATTGATAATGTAGGCATTGCTATAGTGACTGAATGGTTTTTGTCTGCCATCTAGGGGCGACATAAAAAAGCAATGCGAGTGTGCAATTGTCCTATGTAGTAAAGTTAGCATTGCTTTTACTCAAATCATATGCATTTCCTTTTATCTTTTTTTCTGTTAAATAGGTCGGGACTGAATGGTTTTTGACTGCCATCTAGGGGCGACCTCAAAAAGCAATGCGAGTGTGCAATTGCCGCTCCTATGTAGTAAAGTTAGCATTGCCTTTACTCAAATCATATGCATTTCCTTTTAGCTTTTTTTCTGTTAAATAGGTCGGGACTGAATGGTTTTTGACTGCCATCTAGGGGCGACCTCAAAAAGCAATGCGAGTGTGCAATTGCCGCTCCTATGTAGTAAAGTTAGCATTGCCTTTACACAAATCATATGCATTTCCTTTTAGCTTTTTTTCTGTTAAATAGGTTGGGACTGAAGGGTTTTTGACTGCCATCTAGGGGCGACTTAAAAAAGCAATGCAAGCGTGCAATTGTCCTATGTAGTAAAGTTAGCATTGCCTTTACTCAAATCATATGCATTTCCTTTTAGCTTTTTTTCTGTTAAATAGGTCGGGACCATTAAAGATCGCTCTTTCCATATATTTTCTTTACCTGGAAATCGGACCGGCCATATTCGCCGGACTCGGCGGCCTGCTGTTGCTACTACCTCTTACCGCTTTTATTGCTACCAAGAGCGGAAATCTTCAAGCTAAACAATTATTGGAGAAGGACAAACGGATTCGGGTGCTGAATGAAATCATCAGTGGTATCAAGGTGTGTAATATTGTTGTCTGCAATATCTCTGTGAATATATCTCCTTAGGGTGGGATACCAGTTCCAGAGAAACATTGAATCCTTGACAGACCACACTAACACTTCAATTGTTTGGGTGTCTAATGATGACGCAGAACCATTATATGACGAGTAGTAAGTTTTAACTCACCATGAGAGGAGCCCAAAGCCCCCTGCAGCTCTCGTGTTTTCAAATCACTGCTCTGATCATACCCTCAAGATTGCAGAGTTTTCAAATCACTGCTCTGATCATACCCTCAAGATTGCCGAGTTTTCAAATCACTGCTCTGATCATACCCTCAAGATTGCAGAGTTTTCAAATCACTGCTCTGATCATACCCTTAAGATTGCAAAGTTTTCAAATCACTGCTCTGATCATACCCACAAGATTGCAAAGTTTTCAAATCACTGCTCTGATCATACCCTCAAGATTGCAGAGTTTTCAAATCATTGCTCTGATCATACCCTCAAGATTGCCGAGTTTTCAAATCAATGCTCTGATCATACCCTCAAGATTGCCGAGTTTTCAAATCACTGCTCTGATCATACCCTCAAGTTTGCAGAGTTTTCAACTCACATCTCTGATCATACCCTCAAGATTGCCGAGTTTTCAAATCACTGCTCTGATCATACCCTCAAGTTTGCAGAGTTTTCAAATCACTGCTCTCATCATACCCTCAAGTTTGCAGAGTTTTCAACTCACATCTCTGATCATACCCTCAAGATTGCCGAGTTTTCAAATCACTGCTCTGATCATACCCTCAAGATTGCCGAGTTTTCAAATCACATCTCTGATCATACCCTCAAGATTGCCGAGTTTTCAAATCACTGCTCTGATCATACCCTCAAGATTGCCGAGTTTTCAAATCACTGCTCTGATCATACCCTAAAGATTGCAAAGTTTTCAAATCACTGCTCTGATCATACCCTCAAGATTGCAGAGTTTTCAAATCATTGCTCTGATCATACCCTCAAGATTGCCGAGTTTTCAAATCAATGCTTTGATCATACCCTCAAGATTGCCGAGTTTTCAAATCACTGCTCTGATCATACCCTCAAGTTTGCAGAGTTTTCAACTCACATCTCTGATCATACCCTCAAGATTGCCGAGTTTTCAAATCACTGCTCTGATCATACCCTCAAGATTGCCGAGTTTTCAACTCACATCTCTGATCATACCCTCAAGATTGCAGAGATTTCAAATCACTGCTCTGATCATACCATCAAGATTGCCGAGTTTTCAAATCACATCTCTGATCATACACTCAAGATTGCAGAGATTTCAAATCACTGCTCTGATCATACCCTCAAGATTGCAAAGTTTTCAAATCACATCTCTGATCATACCCTCAAGATTGCCGAGTTTTCAAATCACATCTCTTATCATACCCTCAAGATTGCAGAGTTTTCAAATCACTGCTCTCATCATACCCTCAAGATTGCAGAGATTTCAAATCACATCTCTTAACATACCCTCAAGATTGCCGAGTTTTCAAATCACATCTCTTAACATACCCTCCAGATTGCCGAGTTTTCAAATTACTGCTCTGATCATACCCTCAAGATTGCAGAGTTTTCAAATCACTGCTCTGATCATACCCTCAAGATTGCCGAGTTTTCAAAACACTGCTCTTATATCATACCCTCAAGATTGCAGAGTTTGAGATGCACCAGGCTTTCACACTATATATTGAGGACGTGATATATTGCTTCAGTAGCATAGTACTTTGATCTTTTAAATTGTTGTGTTGCTCATTATTTTTGTATCCATAGCAAAATCTTATGCACCATTTTAATTAAGTTTGGGTGAAACAACTGTGTAGTCAGTTTATAATTTGTCTGATGCTCATTTTGCGGGTTACCATTTGTAGAACATTCAGACGCGTCATGACACACCTGTACGTTATACCTGCTTAGTAATTTACAGATTGATTTTCATAGGTGTTGAAGCTATACGCTTGGGAACTGCCTTTCCGCAAGCGGGTTGTCGATATTCGCGAGGAGGAAATCAAGTACCTGAAGGGGAAGAATTACTTGAACGCCGTGTCGACGTTCACTTGGGAATGTGCCCCAGAAGTGGTTGGTATTCTTGTTCCATCTTGCATTATGCGCACGACCTGATTATTACCTTTTAGGGCCCCTAGGGTAATGAAATTATGGGACATTCTTAGACGGAGCCACCAGGGGCGGAACTAGGGGGAGCGAGTGGGGGGGGGGTCAGCGCGCCCCCTTGTCAAAATTTGCGCCCCCCTGCAAAATTGGACAAATAATTTTTTTGCAGTGAAAATTGCAGTTTCGCATGTAATCATTTTCAATATGAATTAGAATTAGGTAACAAAATGTTTGATAGCTCCAGTGTATTATTTTCTTAAAACTTGTGTGAGATAAATTACTGTAAATAACAATTTAGTTAGAGGCACATTAATAACGTTAGGTTAACTGAGAGTTAATTTTCTCATTATTGCTTTGTCCGCTATGCCGTCCTACACACATGCTAATTATAGGCCTGCATGCAGTATAAAAGGGGTTAAAATTGGCTTAACCATTATTTAACCACTTCGGATACCTCGCCCCCCCCTCCCCCCCAGAAAATTTTTGCGCCCCCCCCTGCTTGCCACATCTAGTTCCGGCCCTGGGAGCCGCCCTCTAATTCCTCCTTACCCATCTTGTGTATTTTAGAGACGTTTTCACAACTTTTAATAAGCTAGAATAGCTATCTTTTGTTTGGCAATATTCTTTAAGAAACACCACTATTTTACTATTTATTGCTCACCAAATTAGCACATACAGTAAGTCCTCACTTAATGACGTTAATGTGTATCAGAAAAATGCTACGTTAAGCGAAACGTCGCTAAACGAAACCAGAACTTCCATAGGAAGTAATGTAAACGACTTGTGTTACGTTCCAGAATGAAAAATCAACGCATCAGTGCTGCTTAAATCATATAAATTAAACCTTTTATGAGTTTTATTCCTATTTCTACTGATTAATTTCTCTGTTTGCTTGAAACCACCTATCTTTCTTACCAGTATCTTGCTAGACTTGCAAGCGGTTTCTCCTCCAGCTTATACGCTGCCTGTTAAACTACGTAGTGGAAGCCAAGCTCTGCATGGAGCGACCTTGAGACAATTCCGTGTAGTACTAATGTAACGAAACGTCGCTAAACGGGAAGTCGTTAAACGAGGACAATTCCATGTAGTACTAATGTAACGAAACGTCGCTAAACGGGAAGTCGTTAAACGAGGACAATTCCAACTAATGTAACGAAACATTGCTAAACGGGAAGTCGTTAAACGAGGACAATTCCATGTAGTACTAATGTAACGAAATGTCGCTAAACGGGAAGTCGTTAAACGAGGACTTAGTGCATTTCAACACGACTATAGTGAAAAAAATTATTTTTCCCAACTGTTATTCAAACTTGCTAGCCCATAGAATGATTCAGCCCTCATTACGGGAATAATTGGCGAGTAGTTATTCACCTAGAAGATGCATTAATTATGTATTTATAAAAGCCAAATAAGTAATGATTAAGCAGACCAGTAGAAAAGAAATTGATACAGTAAATTATGCACTAATTATGTATTTATAAAAGCCAAATAAGTAGTGATTAAGCAGACCAGTGGAAAAGAAATTGATACAGTAATTTATGCACTAATTATGTTTATAAAAGCGAAATAGGTAATGATTAAGCGGGAATAATTGGCGAGTAGTTCTTCACCTTGTGTCGGTTGATGTCGAACAACACGCCATGTTCACAATGCAGTCATCAGCAAATATCTCATCTTATCTTCGTGGCGGGAATAAAACAATTTTTTTTTGTATTGGGAAGGGCTCATAGGAGGAGGTTAATGGAAGATTGATGTGGTTTCTTGTCTCAGTGTATAGCAAACTCTGTACCGAGGAAGAAGATGTTACAAGATTACATGGTGTGGATGTGCCCAAATCAATATAAACGGTAGAACGGCTTTGATTTGGTGCGATAAACCTGAAATAAATTCACTTTATAAGGAACAAAAATCGGAAAACAAGATGAAAATAATGACTGCAAGAATCTAGCAAAAATAATATTAATTAATGAACAGTAGTGATTAACAAGTAAGCAAATGAGTTGAGAAAAAACGATTGTATGTAGATTTAGTATTACACATTTAAAACCAAAATTAAAGTGAAGATATACTATTGTTTGTATACAAAATATTAGCAGTAGATCGCATAAGAAATTAATATAGTCACTACATGATAATTAGTACTAAAAGTGGAATCATTTATGGCTACCTACAATTTTAGTGGCCTTATCTAAGATACCTAAACATCACATTTGTCACTAAGAGGTAACTGAAAATGTAAGTCTGAAACCAGAACTACATGTACACTGTGGCAGGGTATGTAGGAAAATGAAAACGACAGGTGTACAAGTATAGAGAATAGAGTATACAGACCTGTGCTGATTCATTTCAAGCAGTAAGGTGTAGTAGGGATGTACAGTCGCATTCACAATTGTAATAACATGTTACTTATTTTATTTTTTGCAAATATAAAATAAATAAATTATGCTATTAATTTTGCATTATTTATTAATAAATGATGAAATAAGTTACCATAACTCAAATCGGGAGAAAGCACTCATTAATGAAGGATAAAAACTTCGCTTTGATATTTTATATCACTCACACGCTGTCTTTTTGCATACAGAACTTGCATTAGCAGTAACCCTGTATAAAACTTGTCTACGTCCAAGTGTCTGGTGTCCGGCGTCCACGACCGGCGTCTAAAAGCGAGAAAGAATGTATATAGCGTGATGAAACCGAAGATTTTAGTTTCGTGATTGATCCCGGATGTTTCCCGTTAATGTTTCAGTTGACGCTGTTGTCGTTCGGGACGTACATACTCCTGGGGAACACTCTTACGCCGTCCAAAGCTTTCGTGTCTTTGTCGTTGTTTCAAATCCTGCGCCTGCCGATGGGAATCCTCCCCATGTTTATTGGATTTGTTGTCGAGGTGAGTATTCGTATTGCTTTCGTATTGCTCTCTCTTTACCAAGTTAGAAATTTATTAAGATGCTGAGTTTTTCTAATTTACATTAATTTTTTATAGTTAAAGAGAACTCAACGTTGTTAAAACTTTTACATTAATAAGTTATAATCATGCCAAACGTATCGACTAGCTGCTGCTGTCATCATCAGTGGTAAATTTACAAACATACAGCCAGTTTACATAGGCAGAACCTATTTTGCACTAATTAAGTATTTAATAGAAGCTAAACGGGTCATAGTTAAATAAGCCAGTAAAGAAATTGATACAGTAAATTATGCACTAATTATGTATTTATAAAAAGCCAAATAGGTAATGATTAAGCAGACCAGTAGAAAAGATATTGATACAGCAACTTAATATTGCATGGCTTTTTCAGGCTCTGGTTTCAGTAAACAGGATTAACAAATTTCTACAAAACGAAGAACTGGACTTACTGTCGATCGAAAACTCGTCCGACATTTGTGAGTTGCAGTAATCATATGCGTTTGTAGATTGCACGAATTTTTGTCCTTCGTATGTTTAACATAGTTTATTAATAAACTGAAATTGAAATTTAATGCATGGAGTAGTTAAAGGTCAAATTTAATATAAAAACAAGTTTTCTTTAAAGCACAAGAAAACCTTACGCTTACGTGAAGGTTAAAAAATTCGTCTTGAAATTTTATACCACTTACATACTACCTTTTCGTATGCATGGCTTGCATCGGTCGTAATGCTGTATAAAACACGTAAATTTAAACTAACTCGATGACCGTTAGACGCAGCCATTTTAATGGTAGGTCGTTTGAAACAAGTTTTGATAACATTGAGTAAAGTTTGAAAAAATAATCAGAGCATTCGTAGCATACATGTTGCTAATTAAGTAAAATTTTAAATTACTGTATCTTGTCAATAAGATTAAAAATACGTTTTTGGTTAGTGAGTGGCGCACCCTGGAGGGTGAGTCAGCGTCATTTTACCAACTGGCACAAACATTTTAAATTATTATTTCTAGTTGCATAAGTCTTTCCAGCAGTTAAGCAAAATGCTAAGTAATACAGATTTGCACGGAAAGTTTTTAGGGTCATAATTTAACATTTCCTTTTCTTCCCCTGATTTACGTGGCGTAGTGACGTCATGTAATGGTGCCGTCGGAACAGTATAGCGGGAGATTTAAAATGAAAACAAACAAAGTGCTGAATGTCCGAGGTTCCTAAACGACCCTTTCTTTAGTAGCCAAAACCTAGAATGAAAAGAGAGACGTATTTATTATGTAGACCACTTTACTTACTTGTGTTTAATAACTGTCAAAAGAGAGAAACAATTAATTGTAATGCTAACATATATGTTTTACAATGTTTACATACACAAAACAACAGTGAACACAAACAAACAATATTAAACAGTGCAATTATCTATGTAAACTAATCAAGATTATAATCTATAATTAAGCCGTTTAAAGGGGGGGGGGAGAGTGTGAGTGTTCTCTACGACACAGTATCTACACATTACCAATGAGTTAGTTTGACTGAAGGCTTTTATAACATTGAATATTCATTATATCTAAAAAGAGTTTAGGTACAAGTTTAAGATCACACACGCCATGTTACCTTTTACAAGGTCAAAACTACCTATGAATGCGGCTTCGACAAGTGTTTGAAATCGCGCCTGTCTTACACTTGCTACAGTCCCCGACCGTCTTCGTATTTTATTCTAAAGATTCATAAGCTAGTTGACATTTGGCTTAATGGTTCGGAAGCTTTGATGCTTAATGATGGTTTAGAATCTGTGCAGAATCTTCTTGTTTCCAACTTCGTGTAAAACATTTCTAATAGCAATTCTTCACTGCTGCCATCTGTTTTCTATTTTCTTAGATAATCAAGCTTTACTTGAAGATGCTACATTCTCTTGGGGAAAAGACGACCCACCTGCCTTACGTAATATTAATCTGCAGGTATGTGCTCATCAACTGGTTTTAAAATGCAGCTGTTTTTTTCCTGTTTCTTCTCATTTCACTTGCATTTGATTGTACATCTCGATTAAAATCTAATAAATTTTGATATTTTTAATTAGATTGTGATTCTGATGGCCAGAATGTTCACAAATCATTGCAGTTTATTTCACAAAAGTTATTACGTGTGTCGATGCAACAAGCATCCACTTACTGTCATGGGTACAGGTGGCGCTGTTGAATTGTGTGCTACAAGGAGGACATCTTGGGCCTTCTCTGTCATGCTGGGCTGTTAGAGCATGGGAGTACAAATCCCAGGTCTCCGGTTCAAATCGCGACTACGCCACAATTTTTCACCATTTTTTTAACTCATTACCTGAAATGATTATTGATTATTGTATAATTAACCACGATGGTTTATGAACATTATGGCCTTTGCAGTCTTAATCTAATTAATGATATCGTTAATTGCCAGGTAATTTGAAAAAAATTGATATTTTGTTTCCTGGGTGTTACTCCTACTATGCAACGACAAATTTTAGAAATTTCTGATTTATTATATGTATGCTTGTTTTTTGCTATGAACGTAAATTGTAATTATAATCGTATTGCACAGTAGTGGCGGTTCATGTGGAACTGCAGCACCCCCTATTTTCACTTAATATTATCTATAATATTCAATATTATAATATTATAATATTCATTAAAGACTACTGCCAAATCACGTTGAAAACACCGGTTCTCATCTGATCACCGAAGTTAAGCAACGTAGAGCCTGGTTAGTACTTGGATTGGTGACCGCTTAGGAATACCAGGTGCAGTTGGCTTGCGGGATGCCCACACTGTATCTCGACACTAGGCGGAGGAGCTGCACAAGCAGCCAATGGCTAGAGGGCGGAGGAGTTCAAGTGACCCAACGGCTATGTGTAGAGGAGTAAACCTTCCAAATCAGGAGTGGAGCCCCGAAGACTGACCAGTGCAGCATGCTCACTGACTCTGGCAGCTCCTACAGCCAACCTGGTGCCAAACGTATCGCTCCGCTTTCCTTTGGACTACACCAGGGAGGAAGAGAGGGGGTTCCTGTTGTCTGGGCAACTCAGGATCTCCATACACCTTGCACAGACGTGCGCCCTGGAGACGTTCAAGGATCGCACTGCTCAGCCACAGTCGATGCTGCAGCTCCATCAATGTGATCAATAACTGACTCTCTTGGCGCACATTCCATTGTCTTCCGAGACAGAAATATGCCAACCACAACAATATTATAAGTCTTTTTTCTTTAGTTTTTTCTTCATACTTGTACGTAACCAGACCACGGGAGGGCAGTACTGATTGCTTCACAGCCTAGCACAGTGGTGTGTTTGGCTGTTGTGCGCATGTGGCCATGTGCACGTGTCTGGGATAACATGCAGTATGCTGCACTGCTAGTGTTTGATGCTATGTAGAGAAAGTACTGTCGCTCACACAGTTTGTTGTCAGTTGTCACGTGTTTAAAAAACCATGTACCAGCATATTCTTGAACTGCGTCAATTTAGGCTATTCGTAAGCGAAAAAGTTTTTTGTTCAGGATTTTATCAAGTTTATGTATAAACTTTCGTATGTTTGTTTGTTTAAAATTGCAATTACAATATTAAAATTACATGTGTTTGTTTCGTTTTACAGTATTAAAATGGCTAAAAATTTCTCGATGCAGCACCCCTCTAATTTTAACTACAGGCCGTCACTGATTGGTCAGTTAATCAATAAATGTTTAAATATCTAACTATGTATTTTATAATGCAGATCGGAGAAGGGCAGCTGATAGCAGTTGTTGGACCCGTTGGCTGTGGTAAAACGTCGTTGGTCTCCGCGCTATTGGGAGAAATGGAGAGAGTTAGTGGACGAGCTTACTTCAAGGTGACTGAATGTGTCTCTAACTCCTTCAAGACCGTAAGAAAACTGCTCTCACTAAGCAGAGATTATGTTATATTTGATAATTTTTATAGATTTCTACTCCTCACACAATGGATTTTCATGCAAAATCATATACGAAATGCATTTGCTTACCTTAGATGAATTAGAAATTGATTTTTGACGAATAAATTGTAAAAAGGTTTTCAGTAACTGCAGTGTTTCCACTGTAACAAAGTACAATATCACATGTGTGAAATTGGCCAATGCAGAAATTTCCAACTATCTAGACATAACACTCTGTTGCACTTTGCCATCAAGTGTACTTGCTTTTTAAGGAGAAATTCCAGTTAAAGATGAAATGACCGTAATTTCTCCTTGGCTGATCGTCTGGCTTTTCCTGAAACTCTGTACAACAGACAGTTGAGTTGTAAGAAGCAGGCGATCAATAAATTAGTGTGCACGATCACGCAAGTGTACACCAGGCAAAGGTACTCAATAGGCTAAATTGGAGTGCCTGAAAAGGGCGTGTTTTTCTTAATTTTATCCAATTAAATCACTTATAAATGTTTAAACAAACAGTATGATTGGATAGCTGTGATACTCCTGAATAGAACAGTGCCCAATTTGTAATCATTTAGACGGAAGTGAAACAGAGTAGAAACGGAGTAAAAACAGAGTAGAAATGGAGTAAAAACAGAGTAGAAACGGAGCAAACACGGAGTAGAAACCTACAAAAGTTATCACATATAACGTAACCGTTGCTTAGTGAAAGCATTTCTTCATTTACCGGTGCAAAATGCAGCAAACGCTTACGGTCCTGAAGGAGTTAAGTGATAACAGTAAAACGAACACGCCGTGCTGAATGACTTGTCTTTTCCTTTAATTTTCAGGGATCTTTAGCATATGTGTCCCAGCAAGCTTGGATTCAGAACGCCACCCTCAGGGACAACATTCTCTTTTCGAAACCGTACTCGAAATCGGCATACGATCGAGTCGTGGAAGCATGTGCTCTGACGGCCGATTTCTCCACTCTTGCTGCGGGTGATATGACAGAGATTGGTGAACGAGTGAGTCTGTTTGATTCCTGTAAAAGTGATAGATTCCTGTAAAAGTGATAGAATTATTGTGGAGTAAGTCCTCGCTTAACCATGCTTAATGCGTTCCAGTAAAATGCAACGTTAAAGCATAAGAAAACCCTCCACTTTACCACTTATATACTACCTTTTTGCATACAGGGCTTGCATCGACAGCAATGCTGTATAAAACATGTAAATGTAAACTCGCGCGATGACCATAGATGCAGCCATTTTGACGGTAAGTCATTGGAAACAAGTTTAAATAACATTGAGTAAAGTTTGGAATGATAATCAGAGCATTCGTAGTGCACACGTCACTAACTAAGTAACATGTTAAATTACCGTATGTTGCGAATAAACTGAAAAATATGTTTCTTGGTTAGTGAGTGGTGCACGCTGGAGGTGAGTTAACGATATCTTATCAATTGGCAAAAATGTTTTAAATAAGTTTTTTTATTGCATGAGTCTTTCAAGCAGGTAAGCAAAATCCTAATTAACACAGATTTGCATGGAAAGTTTTTTGGGACATAAACTAACATTTCCTTTTCTTCCCCTGATTTACGTGGCATAGTGACGTCATGTAATGGCGCCGTCGGAACAGTATTGCGGGAGATTTCAAATGAAAATAAACAAAAGTTCCTTTTAATGTGAGTACGATATACGCATAAAATTGCTGTAAAATAATATAATTTTTTAAGACTTTTCTGAAACCTATTTCATGCACCCCTTTTTCATGTCCTTTAACCGAAATGTTCATTAAACGAAGCCAAAAACTCCATAGAAATTAGTGTAAAAGAATTGAGATACGTTCCAGAAGCAAAAATCAATGCTGCTTAAATCATATAAATTTAATGAATAATAATAATAATAATTAATACGTTTAATGAATTTTGTTCATATTTCTACTGATTAATTTCTTTCTACTTTCTTGAATCCAACTTAGTTTCTCACCGATATGTAATTAGCATCATTCTCTTTCGTTAACATTGAAGCCTTATGCAGGTACTACTGGTTGAAGTACAGTTAAATCCACACCCCCGGAGGCTTGGAACAATTTATTCTAAATGCCGATAGCTATAGCAACATGTGCAAGCAATATTTCTTCAGCACAAAGTTTGCACCCAGGTGCCCGGAGGTGTTTAAATCGCGAATTGATCTTGCTTGATATAAAGATTATGAGTTCAAATCCAGTTAAAGTCGTTAACTTTTTTAATTTGCTTTAATCCAGTTCGTTTTCAAAAATTTGATGGGGTTTAATTAAACTTTAATTAGATTTGAAGACTACGCTTAGTTTACGCATAAAATTAGCATAATATAGAGTAGACTAAAAAGGTGCTCAATTCTGATTGGCTGGCCTGCTAAATTCATATAACGAAGCCAAGTTTTACAGGCAATTCTAAATAAGTACAACCTTGGATAAAAGGGCAAGCAGAGAGAAATCTTCCGAACATCGATTATCCTTTGCCTTTCTATTGCCATCCCTCTTTTCCTTCCCTTTTTCACATCCGACCCTTTTGTTTTTCGTTTTTTCCGTAATATTATTACTTAATATCTTCCTTTTATTTTTAAAATCAATATTACAGAAAAAGCAAAAGACATGGTGATTTCTTCGCTTCCAATGAGTAGGCTAAAAAACGTGCTCAATTCTGATTGGCTGACCTACTAAATGCATATAACGAAGCCAAGTTTTAAGGGCAATTCTAAATAAGTATAACCTTAGATTAAAGGGCAAGTGGAGAGAAATCTTCCGAACACCGTTGTTGATGAAATAAGAATTGACTTGAGCAAAGTAAAAAATCCTTGTTGAAATGAAAGTTATTATAAAAAGTTGTCAAATATTCAGGGTGGTAAAAACGAAACTTCGCTAAAAAAACTGTGTCATTAAGCTAGGACATACTACATCGTTAGGTTTTTATATTATGCTAATTTTATGCGTAAATTAAGCGTAGTCTTCAAATCCAATTAAAGTTTAATTAAACTCCAACTGTCAAATTTTTGAAAACTAACTGGATTAAAGCAAATTAAAAAAAGTTAACGACTTTAACTGGATTTGAACTCACAATCTTTGAAGTATGAGTCTCCAGTCTTATAATAGCTTAAACAAATTCTTGCAGGGTATTAACATAAGTGGTGGTCAGAAGCAGCGGGTCAGTTTGGCTAGAGCCGTCTATTCGAATGCGGAATTTTATCTGCTGGACGATCCGCTCAGTGCCGTGGACGCCCACGTGGGCAGACATATATTCGACCAAGTCATTGGGCCCGAGGGACTACTCAAAAAAAAGGTGAGCTTACTCGCTTATTGATTGTTTTCTACCCAATCAACTGCCTGGATATGTCTTTTAAACTGTTGTCACGGAATCCATTTTTTTCATAAAAATTTGAAGTGAGGAATAACTCTATTGTGATTTATACGAACAACAACGAGAACAAATTTGATAGCTTACGGCAAAAAACTTTACGACGAAACAGACCAGTTTATGGCTTTACTTTGCGAATTTTATTATTTTAAGTTTTACAAAAATTGTTTGGAAGCTGTAAGAAAATTAAATGTCAGAACAATCTCAGCTATAATTATCAGCAGAAAAACAGCTTGACCCTTTCATTACGGAAGGTGGCACACTGCCCCTGCGTTTTTCTTGGAAAGGACGGAAGATGGCAGACTGCCGCCCAAGCTCAACACTAAGCACAGTTACCCAGGTCTGTTTAGTTCACTGCTACGGCCATGCAAATATATTGTAGAAAAGTTTAACAGTCGTGGGATTGGGGATGCTTCGCTACAAGTAATGCGAATTAGCCAATCAGCGTCTGAAGCCAGGTGTATTCCATATTACTGTACTGTATAGTGCGTTCTTGTGTAAAATTGCTTGTTGATAGTTGGTGAAATGTGTTTAGTTCATTGTTCTGCATTCTTATAAAATAATTACATATTATGAATTACTAATATGACTTCTAAATATATGATGTGCTTATTTGTGTGGGTGTGCACGTGCGTGTGTTGTGTGTGTGTGGGTGTGCACATGCATGCGTGAATGAGTGCCTGTATGTGTGCGTGGATGTGTGTGCATGTGTACGAACAAAACTAATATTCAATATTAGTGTTAATTAACAGATGACTATTTGTTTATTTGCAAGATTCTGTTTCAGTAACACACCACAAGAAGTTATTATCAAACATGCAAAAACCAAATCGGTCCCATTAAAGAGCAATTACGTAGTGAAAGGGTTAAGACACTTAATACGTGGCAGTAAAACAATAAAGAAATTTAATCAACCTGATTACATCCTGGTTACATCATGCTTACATGATGGTTACATCCTGGTTAGGTCCTGGTTAGGTCCTGGTTACATCCTGGTTAGGTCCTGGTTACATCCTGGTTAGGTCCTGTTTAAGTCCTGGTTACATCCTGGTTAGGTCCTGGTTACATCCTGGTTAGGTCCTGGTTAAGTCCTAGTTACATCCTGGTTAGGTCCTGGTTAGGTCTTCGCCATAAAAGAAAAGCACTTAAAATTTTTTATCAAAATGGGACCTAATTCTCTGGACTACATTATAAGTCACCTGGTATAATACAATAGCTTTACAAACGTAACACCTGCATACTTTCAGACCAGGTTACTGGTGACGCACAGCCTTCGTTTTCTCCCCCAAGTCGATTACATCATCGTGATGGCCGAAGGTCGGATAGCCGAAGCCGGGAAGTTTTCCGACTTGCTCAGGGACAGCGTACAGTTTGCACATTTTCTAAGCACCTTCATGGGGGAACTAGAGGTGGAAGACGACAGTGAACTGAGCGACAATGGTATGGCTTCGATAATAGGGTTGTCTTATTTTTTATTTTTACAATTTTTGTGTGTGTTTTGGAGGGGATTTGTTGTTCCAATTTGCTATTTTGAGAATGTTATCATTACATTGGATGGTACATGACCTTTCATGAGAGTGGTAGATACAACAATAATGGATAATATCACAGAACAATTTATTGCGTCAAACTATTGTTCAAACAATAGCTAATCAATCATGCCTTCAAATTTGGTGTGAAACCCTGTTACATATCGCACAGCTTGCAATTTTGAGTGGTATGATGCAGTGATGCAAAGAACTCAAGAGGAAGGGCTGGTTGTATTAACGGAATTTTCCTAGCAATAGTTTCTGTAAGAGTAATTCCCAACAGTGCCCGAATGGTTCTAAGATGGGCTGGTTTTATTAACCAAATTTTCATAACAATACTTTCTATAAGAGTAATTCCCGACTTTGTCTGAATAGTTCTGAGATGGGTTGGTTTTATTAACCAAATTTTCCCAACAATAGTTTTTATAGGAGTAATTCCCAACAGTGCCCGAATGGTTCTAAGATGGGTTGGTTTTATTAACCAAATTTTCCTAACAATAGTTTCTATAAGAGTAATTCCCGACCTTGTCTGAATAGTTCTAAGATGGGCTGGTTTTATTAACCAAATTTTCCTAACAATAGTTTCTATAAGAGTAATTCCCGACTTTGTCTGAATAGTTCTGAGATGGGTTGGTTTTATTAACCAAATTTTCCTAACAATAGTTTCTATAGGAGTAATTCCTGACAGTGCCCGAATGGTTCTAAGATGGGCTGGTTTTATTAACCAAATATTCCTAACAATAGTTTCTATAGGAGTAATTCCCGGCAGTACCCGAATGGTTCTAAGATGGGCTGGTTTTATTAACCAAATGTTCCTAACAATAGTTTCTATAGGAGTAATTCCCGACAGTACCCGAATGGTTCTAAGACGGGCTGGTTTCATTAACCAAATTTTCCTAACAATAGTTTCTATAGGAGTAATTCCCGACACTACCCGAATGGTTCTAAGACGGGCTGGTTTCATTAACCAAATGTTCCTAACAATAGTTTCTATAAGAGTAATTCCGGACCTTGTCTGAATAGTTCTAAGATGGGCTGGTTTTATTAACCAAATTTTCCTAACAATAGTTTCTATAGGAGTAATTCCCAACAGTGCCCGAATGGTTCTAAGATGGGCTGGTTTTATTAACCAAATGTTCCTAACAATAGTTTCTATAGGAGTAATTCGCGACCTTGTCTGAATAGTTCGAAGGTGGGCTGGTTTTATTAACTGAATTTTCCTAACAATAGTTTCTATAGGAGTAATTCCCAACAGTGCCAGAATGGTTCTAAGATGGGTTGGTTTTATTAACCAAATGTTCCTAACAATAGTTTCTATAGGAGTAATTCCTGACAGTGCCCGAATGATTCTAAGATGGGCTGGTTTTATTAACCAAATGTTCCTAACAATAGTTTCTATAGGAGTAATTCCTGACAGTACCCGAATGATTCTAAGATGGGCTGGTTTTATTAACCAAATGTTCCTAACAATAGTTTCTGTAGGAGTAATTCTTGACCGTGCCTGAATGCTTTTAAGATGGGCTGGTTTTATTAACCAAATGTTCCTAACAATAGTTTCTGTAGGAGTAATTCTTGACCGTGCCCGAATGGTTCTAAGATGGGCTGGTTTTATTAACCAAATGTTCCTAACAATAGTTTCTGTAGGAGTAATTCTTGACCGTGCCCGAATGTTTCTAAGATGGGCTGGTTTTATTAACCAAATGTTCCTAACAATAGTTTCTATAGGAGTAATTCCCAACAGTGCCCGAATGGTTCTAAGATGGGCTGGTTTTATTAACCAAATGTTCCTAACAATAGTTTCTGTAGGAGTAATTCTTGACCGTGCCTGAATGTTTCTAAGATGGGCTGGTTTTATTAACCAAATGTTCCTAACAATAGTTTCTATAGGAGTATTTCCCAACCATGCCTGAATGCTTTTAAGATGGGCTACCAGTGACTATTTTATTAAATTTTCTTCGTTTAAATTATACCCGTTTTTACAGTTTTGCCAGATTCTTGCAAAATTTGATTATCAGGCGAAGAAAATTTGACTTCATTCAGGCTTCTTTTTTACTTTTTTTTCTGAAGTTTCTACATCTGGTACTGTAGTCATGGTGACGAGATTTTCATCTTTGTTTCGTATGATTAGCCGTTATTTTTATTTGCTTCTAATTTCTGCACAATGGAAAGTCCTATTTTGCGAATGAACATAATTTTAACGAACGGTTGTTACTTTCTCAAAATGTGCTGCATTTATTCGAAGCTTCCTGTAATTAATCAGTGATTTTAAGAGGATGTGGGCAATTCTGATCAAGCATCTAATTTGTAGATTTGGAAGAAAGAGAAATCGTGAAACAGTTACTGTCCCGCTGTGAATCAGTCGACGAAACTGTGTACGTAATTTTAATTAAAACTTTTTTTGCAACGTATCATTTTTACGATTCTCTTCTGCGTTTGAAGTCGTTTTCAACACTTGTTGATTATTAATTCAATGTGTAACAGTTACAGTGGCGATTCACGTATAGGTGCTGTGGTACTGCAGCACCCCCTGTTTTCGCTCATTATTATCGATAATATTCAACATAATGTCTTTTTTATTTTGTTCTTTCTTTATATTTGTGCTGAACCGGAACACCCGAGGGAAGTACAGTTTGCTTCACAGTCCAAGAAACGTGGTGTTTGGCTGTTGTGTGCATGGGGCCATGCACACATGTCTGAGATAACACGCTGTACTTTATGTAGAAAGAGTACTGTCGCTCACTGCAGTACGTGTTGTCAGTTGTCACATGTTTAAAAGCCGTGTATCGGCATGTTCTTGAACTGCGACAATTTAGGCTATTCGTAAGAAAACAAAATTTTTCGTTTCGGAGTTTATCAAGGTTATGTTTAAATTAGTTTGTTTGCTTAGAATTACAATTAAAACATTATAGTTACATATGTTTGTTTCATTTTACACACTATCAAAACAATGGCTAAAAAAATTTTAATTTTGCAGCAACCCCACAAATTTGTTACGCCACTGCCACTACACTGTTTACGTTGATAATATCCTTAAAGGAAAACCAGACGATTGTTTAGACTCAATCCCATTTTCATCTACTGTCCAAAATATACATTTTCTTGCCTATAAAAGTGAACATTTATTTCTTATATTTCAATAATTAGCTTAGAAAGTTAATTAACAGCAACCGAACACAGCTATTGCTTACATCAGAAACTAACCACAGTTTGTGCAATGGCAGGCATCTTCCCTTGTGCGTCAAGCACGTTTACGTAAGTTTTACAGCACTGCTTAAATGCGTGATGTCACAAAAAATGGGCTCTACATCATATGACGTCAGAAACTAACACTGCAGTTCATGATCATGGTTATCATGCTGCCGCCTTCTATTTGTATGCGAATGTGACAAAAAGGCAATGTTGCCAATCTTAGTAGATTCACTGAGCCGCGCGTAGCTTAGAAAGCTTGACGAAATTTGAGTATCCGGTTTATTATTGCTTAATCTAAGCTTTGATTTAAAAAAAGCTATTGTAGTTTTCAATATTTCGTAGCATTCTTTATTCTGAACTCGTGTTTACACAATCATCCGGTTTTCCTTTAATTTTCGTATAATATAAGCTTACACATTTAAAAGAGTTGTATCAGCTCTTTGTAGGGACCACCTTGAATAACACTAATCATCTTGTTTAGCTTGAGTCGTTCTCTGGACCCGGTCTTCATGCGTCAGACGTCTGACCACGACTCATCCGAGCACAAGGCCAAGCATCAGTCGTCCAAAGCTAAGCACGACCGTCATGTGGGAACAAAACTGAGAGCAGCGAGTCAGCCGTCCAAACCTCCCGAGCTGCTCCGTAGAGACTCTCTTTGGCAGGAGAAGAGCATGGAGGAGACGAAAGAAACCGTGGCAAAAAGAGACGTCCTCATAGAAGAGGAGACATTTGAGTCTGGGAAGGTATGTTTGGTTGCCTTTTCTAGGGTGTGGAAAGTGGTCCTGATGGGTCAATCAATTTGTTGTGACCAGTGGTCAAGTAGTTTTGATTGGGTAGTGATCATTCATAAGTGTAAATTCGCCTATTTGGTGCCATTAGTAGAACAATAGACATCTAAGATAGTGAAAAATATTTTAAGTTAGGCATACTCGCAAAAGTCATGTAAAAATGAAAAAAATGAGTTTTCCACCTTCGAGGCGGATCGAGTAGCTGAGTTGTCACACGCGTATGCTTCGTGGTTAAAGTTAAGTAACACCATCACATCAGCATGCATATTGCCGACTGCGTGATTCAGTGTATGCTTTGTGCTTTCATTTGCCATGCCGATTCTGGCTGTTTACCTCGCTGATGGAGAACGTTGTCACATCCAAATGTGGCTGAGACTGGTTCAGTTGGTTCGTTGCATACAACTCTGATGCACTTATGCCCTTGTATTGTCTATATTGGCTCGTTTCTTACGGTTTTGTTGCGCTTGGCTCGTTGTATACGACTTTGATGCACTGATGTCTCTCTTATTGGCTCGTTACATACGAGTTTGATGCACTGATGCCTCGTATTGGCTGTGTTGGCTCATTGCATATGAGTTTGATGCACTGATGTTCTTTTTATTGGCTATATTGGGTCGTTGCATACGACTTTGATGCGCTGATGGCTCTTGTATTGCTATATTGGCTCGTTGCATACAACTTTGATGCACTGATGTCTCTCGTATTGGCTGTCTTGGCTCATTGCATACGAGTTTGATGTACTGACGTCCTTTTTATTGGCTATATTGGGTCGTTGCATACATCTTTGATGCGCTGATATCTCTTGTATTGGCTAACTTGGGTCGTTGCATACGACTTTGATGCACAGATGTCTATCGTATTGGCTATATTGGCTCGTTGCATACGACTTTGATGCACTGATGGCTCTTGTATTGCTATATTGGCTCATTGCATACAACTTTGATGCACTGATGTCTATCGTATTGGCTATATTGGCTCGTTGCATACGACTTTGATGCGCTGATGTCTCTCATATTGGTATTGCATCTTGTATTCTTCATGTTAACATTTTTTCAATTTTCTTTTCTCATTTTTCACAGGTTCAGCTCAAAGTCTACATGACTTACATGAAAGCGCTCACCTATCCTCTCGCCGGATTCGTCTTCTTCTGCTACGTCGTCTCCTATGCAATGTATGCCGGGCAGAGTTTTTGGATGAGCCGATGGAGCGTTCAGAATTTTACACTACCAGATGGCAGCACTGACGAAGCCAGCAATAACTATTATCTGGGCATTTATGCTGTGTTTGACCTAGTCAGAGGTATGTTTGCTTAAAGCAAAACCGGACCCAAACTTAAACTGAAGGTCAAAACAATCTACTCTTTAAAATATTGAAAGGAAATATACCATTTTTTCAAAAAAGACTTACGTGAAAGAATTATTACCTCACAAACACAATTTTACGTTCGCGCCACTAGTTTTTCGCTGTTACATGCATTTTGCCATTCGCTAGCTAGACAGGCACTAGCGCCTGCATTTCGGAAACGCATTGCGCAAAAAACGGGTGCTGTACATCTCAGCTCAGATGTGTTAGGTTGTGAAGAACTATACACATTTGACAGCTCATGCGTGAGCACAGCGATAAATTTGAAATTTGAATTTTTATCTTAAAACTTGCCTAGTTTTAGTACAACACACTGAATATCTTACTGTAGCACTGTATCTTAATTTTCGCTTTCACAAACATGTGCAACACGCTCGTGGAATATTTTTCCTGTTGAAATTTATGTTAGTTTGTGATGTCATCAATAGTTGGGCTCGCCTGCCGTTAATTAAGTTTTTAATCTATTATTTAATTATCAGAAACGCTTTTGCAATATTAATTGTATTACAATGTCTACAACTACAATCACTATTACAATTTTTATTGGATTTGAAAATGGGGTAGTATATGGAAAGTCATCCTGTCTGCCTTTAAATTAAGAGAAAAAATATTACATTTACATGTATGTACTATCTTAAAATGCAAAAAAGACAAACAATTTTGCGTGAAATATTACAGTATCGTGACAATTACGAAAATTCATAAATGTTGACATTTATTTTGAAATCTGTGCATTCACAGTATGAGTTAAAATGTATACTTTTTATCGGACTTGAAAATGGGGTAGTTACACAGGGGTGTGCAAATTATCTGACTAGCCGGGCCACATTAAACTTTCCCGCAATTCCTGTGGGCCACATGCAGTTTGGTCAAGGAGCCAAGTACAGTAGGACCTAATAACGATTTTTTTGCATCTGATTTGCGCACACCATTACTACTGCACTACTACACTCAATAAACTATTTTAGAAATTATTAAAATTTATATTAAAAACCAAATATTTCGTCATGTCCGACGGTGACATTAAGTGACAACGGTCTTGTAAGGGTTAATGCCATCCGATCTAGAGGAAAAAACTACCCGCACAATCATTGCGATATTGGCGCAGACTTCAGCTGGATCGCATGGGCCGCACTTTCATTACGTTGACAAACCTCTTCGCGGGCCGCAAGTGGCCCGCGGGCCGCAGTTTGCACACCCCTGGGGTAGTATATGAAAAATCATTCTGTCTTCCTTTAACATCACTTCTGTCTTATTGCACACACGTCTTGCGTCAGCAGTAACACTGCACAAAATTTAAACTCCCGCGATGACCGTTAAGTCCTGCCATTTTAATGGTAGGTCATTTGAAACAAGTTTGAAAAAATAATCAGAGTATTCTTAGCACATTTTTCACTAACTAAGCGAAAGTTTAAATTAATTTATATTGTTAATAAGATCCGTAATGTGTTTTTGGTGAACCAGTGGTGCATTCTGGGTAGCTCACACTTCGCTAACTAAGCAAAAGTTTAAATTAATTTATATTGTTAATAAGATCCATAATGTGTTTTTGGTGAACCAGTGGTGCATTCTGGGTAGCTCACACTTCGCTAACTAAGCGAAAGTTTAAATTGATTTATATTGTTAATAAGATCCGTAATCTGTTTTTGGTGAACCAGTGGTACATTCTGGGTTGCGCACACTTCGCTAACCAAGCGAAAGTTTAAATTAATTCATATTGTTAATAAGATCCGTAATGTGTTTTGGGTGAACCAGTGTTGCATTCTGGGTTGTCAACGCAGTGTCCTTTTTATCAGGAATATTTTAAATTACTAAGAATTTTCTTTTCTAATTGTTTAAGTTTTTCGAACGGGTAAGCTTAATGTTAGTAACATAGCTTTGTATTGAAATTTCATTGAAATTTTTACTTTAAAATCCTATTAAGATAATTTGTGCAGTTAGTCAGTTGACATTCAAGCTTGTGCCATTTTTCGGACAGTGCATCATCCACGTTGTTGCATTTCTAGGTGTGTGTATATTTATGCTGTCCATGACGATGGCAGTGGCGATAATGTTGGCTTCTCGCACGGTTCACATGAAAATGTTGGATTCGGTATTGCATTCCCCGATGTCGTTCTTCGACACAACACCCCTGGGACGGATAGTTAACAGGTAATTTAGGTAATTTGAATGTGTAAGTAGTATGGATGCTTACACTGTTCGCACTATGTCACTGGGATGAATATTTAAGAGGTAATTCATGTACAGTAAGTCCTCGCTTAACGATGCTAATGCGTTCCAGCAAAATGCGATTTTAAGTAAAACGTCGTTAAACGAAGCCAAGACTTCCATAGGTAGTAATGTAAAAGAATTGAGATGCGTTCCAGAGGCAAAAATCAATGCTGCTTAATTATATAAATTAAATGTTTTATAAGTTTCTTTATGGTTTCTGCTAATTAATTTCTTTCTGCTTGCTTGAAATCACCTCTCTTTCTTACCAATACGTACCTAGCTAGCGGTTTCTCTTTCATTAAGGTTTAAGCTTAGGCAGCCATTGAACAATAAACACTGCAGAATCAAAGCCAAACATGCACGAACAGACCTTGGAAATCTTGTCATACCAGAGCACTGCATCATTTACTACATAGTCTGGTTGCTATAATAACGGGTTGCAGGTAGAGTTCCTTCGCATAAAGTTTGTTCACAGATCTCGCTTGGTAGAAACAGCAGATAGTATAACAGTCAGTCGGGAAGCAAAAACATGTATAATAATTGCACTGTTTAAGTTACTAATGCACTTTTAAGATAGAATAATGCAATATGAGCTCTTTTAGTGCTTCAAATTAAGTAAAAAAAAAATGGTTGATAAAATGAAAGTTGGTTTTCAGCAAAGTAAAAAAATCGCCGTTAAAATGAAATCGTTAACTGAAAAAGGGTGTAAATTGTTCAGCATTGTTAAAGTGAAACGTTGCTAAATGGGAGTCGTCAAACGATGAGTTACTGTAATTTGAATGTGTAAGCAATATTGGTGTTTATATTGTTGACTCTGAATAGTTAACAGGTAAATCAGGTAATTTAAACAAGTGAGTAGCATATTGTTTATGCTGTAGCCATTGGGATGAATAGATAATGGCAGTTTGTATGTGGTTGTAGTAGAGATACTAAGGCCAAATCACGTTGAAAACACCAGTTCTCGTCTGATCACCGAAGTTAAGCAACATACAGCCTGGTTACTACTTGGATGGGTGACCGCCTAGGAATACCAGGTGCTACATGCTCACACTGTATCTCGACACTAGGCGGAGGAGCTGCACAAGCAGCCAACGGCAAGAGGGCAGAGGAGGTCAAGTGACCCAACGGCCATGTGTAGAGGAGTAAACTTTCCAAATCAGGAGTGGAGCTCCGAAGGCGGACCAGTGCAGCATGCTCACTGACTCCGGCAGCTCCTGCAGCCGTCCTGGTGCCAAATTTATCGCTCCGCTTTCCTTTAGACTACACCAGCGAGGAAGAGAGGGGGTTCCTGTTGTCTGGGCAACTCAGGATCTCCATACACCTTGCCCAGGCGTGCACCAGGGAGACGTTCAAGGATCGGACTGCTCAGCCACAGTCGACGCTGCAGTTCCATCAATGTGATCAATAACTGACTCTCTTCCCACACACTCCATTGTCTTCCAAGACAGAAGGATGCCAACAACAAAAGTAGTAGAGATATTTATGCTGTTAGCTCTCTTTCACTGGTACGAGTATTTAAAGTAAAACCGGACCCAATGTTAAACCGTAGGTCAAAACAATCTACTCTTTAAAATTATTTAACAGTCGACTGCTGAATAGAAATTTTCAGGTGCAACGGTAGCTGCCATTCACTTGAAAATCATGACGTAACTGGGATACATCGTGAATTTTCGTAAGCACATCATGGCTTTTTGTAAGCACATCATGGCTTTCGTAAGCACATCATGGCTTTTTGTAAGCACATTGTGGCTTTTGTAAGCACATCGTGGCTTTTCGTAAGCGCATCGTGGCTTTTCGTAAGCGCATCGTGGCTTTTCGTAATTTTCATAAGCACATCGTGGCTTTCTGCAAGCACATCGTGGCTTTCCGCAAGCGCATCGTGGCTTTCCGTAATTTTCATAAGCACATCATGGCTTTTCGTAAGCGCATCGTGGCTTTCCATAAGCACATCATGGCTTTTTGTAAGCGCATCACGGCTTTTCGTAAGCACATCACGGCTTTCCATAAGCACATCATGGCTTTCCGTAAGCGCATCACGGCTTTTCGCAAGCGCATCGTGGCTTTCCGCAAGCGCATCGTGGCTTTCCGCAAGCGCATCGTGGCTTTCCGCAAGCGCATCGTGGCTTTTCGTAATTTTCATAAGCGCATCACGGCTTTTCGTAAGCACATCACGGCTTTCCATAAGTGCATCATGGCTTTCCGTAAGCGCATCATGGCTTTCCGTAAGCGCGCCACTTAAACTAATTCAGAATGTCTGCAGCTTACTTAATGTTCATGCGAAAGTATCACGAAATTATGCATCTATTTTTTTTATAATAAACTTATTAAACTTTTGGCGGAAACTGTCACTTACACTGGTTTTCTCGAGTTGATGAACAACATTTTTTGGTGTGAGAATGGCCGTTCGCAATTAAGCACACAAGCGTGAAAAACGCAACTTTAAATTCATTTTACTAATTACACGAGGCATGTCACAGGTTTGTTACTAAATCTTTCTGACGTTTTTCGCGAACATCGAAATAAGCGTAATTTCCCAGAAAACTTGACCTTTCCTTTAAGCAAAATTGATCTTTGTTATTATTTCTTGTTCATGCATAAAGTTCGTAGTTTAAAGTCTTAATTTCATTTCTAGGTTTAGCAGGGACATAGATGTAGTCGACAATCAATTACCCGACATATTTAGCAGCTGGCTAACATGCGGACTTGCCCTGATAGAGACTGTTGTAGTCATCGTCATCAGCACGCCCGTATTCATTGCTGCCATCGTACCTTTAACAGTAATTTACTATTTCATACAGGTAAAACGACGATTTTCTCATTAACCTGCATGCGAAACTATCTTAGTTTTTCTTCTCTTAGGTTTAGTAGAGACATTGACATTGTGGACAATGTGTTACCAGAAATATTCGTTAGCTGGACGACATGCGGTTTGTCTTTGATCGAAACGGCTGTAGTCATCATCATCAGTACTCCAATATTTGTTGTTGCCATTGTACCTCTAATGGTCGTTTATTATTTTGTTCAGGTAATATGTGGCTTTAGTTTTATTTATTTTTTGTTTTTGTTTTTGTTTACTTTGTGAAAACATGTGCTTTTCATTTTTTAAATTTTTGTTAATTTAAAAACTTATTTTTTATTTTTTTGAATGATACTTTCATTTTTTTCTTACATTATGAAAACGCACTTGTTTTTTTTGCTTTTAGTTTACGTTATGAAAACACATGGTTCTATTTTATCTTTTTTATTTGTGATTTACTGACCAGGTTCAGCGTTGCTTAACTTGCGTTGCTAAGCACAGGCATGACTATCTAGCTTTTTGCATAGTGGTGACACCTATGGAGTGTTGTAGAAGTTTATTTCTACCTACATTTTAGATGACAGTTGGAAGAAATGATTAAACAGTCTATTACTGTTGGTATCAGACGTGTGCCATAAATTGTACAGCACTATGCCTATCATCTTTGTTCATAAGGTTGGCTTCTTTAAGTAAATGCACAGAATAACATTGTCAACCTATCACCATCATTAAACGAGCTATAATTGTAAACAAATACTATGTAGAATGTTCACGCATTGTTGATTATAATTCTATTTGATGAGCAAAATATTTTTGTACAAGCTGAGTCAGAGTGCGAGATGTTATCATTATTGTTAACATCATTTATTTTTGAGCACACCTGTACAGTTAAGATACTTAAGTGATTCAATTAAAAGAAATTAGTAGACTAGCAGTAAAAGTAGAAATAAATATTGAACACTGACAACAGCAACAACAACAACAACAACAACAACAACAACAAGAGCAGCAGCAGCAACAGCAACAACTAGAACAACAGCAAGCAGTAGCAACCACCACCACCACCAACAACAACAACAACAACAGCAACAACAACAACAGCAACAGCAACAGCAGCAACAACAACAACAACTAGAACAACAGCAAGCAGTAGCAACCACCACCACCACCACCACCACCAACAACAACAACAACAACAACAACAGCAACAGCAACAACAATAACAACACAAGCACGGATATTATTTACAAAGCAATTAATTTAAAAAGACACCACATATTCTAACATTTTTCTCAATTGATACCTTGATAAAATTTTTAAAATTCCTGTTTTCAATACAACTTATACTTAACTTATACTTAACTTGTGTCGCTAGCTGCCTGGAACTGAACTCGGAAATTTATTTGTTCTGTACACGAGAGAACTACGTGCACTTTTTGGATCCGTCATGAAGTATGAAATCTGTCTTTTTGCTCACGTTGTTGTTGTTAAATTTATCTTTGAAAGCTGTCACAGGTTATAGGTTTCATCATAGAAAGGTGACATTTTTCATGGAGCTTCTACAGCATTGTGTGGACCGTAAGAAGCCCTTTTTTCACTTTCCCAGCCCTCAATTTGACCTCGCCCATAAATGGATCCGCCCTATACATTGTTACATTGTGTGCGTTTCATTCATTCTAACGTATAAATAAATCTGCCCAACGATGTCTACTCAAAATTTTTACACAAAAAACAGATTCCATGTCAACAGTAAACACATCTTATGATTTCTAACGGAAACCATTAATTTTACAAAAAATTAGCGATGTTGCCTGATTCAAGAACGTAAACAAATGAGTATTTCTTCGATTCTAGTTTATTTTATTTCTTTGTATAGAAATATTACGTAGCAACCCAGAGGCAGCTACAGCGGATGGAGTCCGTCAGCAGGTCGCCCATTTTCAGTCACTTCTCCGAGACCCTGAACGGAGTGTCCACCGTGAGAGCTTACCGCGCAGTCGATCGCTTTGCCACAAAGTCTGCACGCTTGGTTGATCAGAATCAGGAATGCTATTACCCAAGCCTTGTTGTCGACACGTAAGTTAATTCTGCTTTGCATTTCTAAGGCAGAAGGTCTTCGGTTCGAGTCCCGGGAAAGGTGCAAAATTTTCCAGACTTCTAATTTAGTATTTTCATTCATACGTGTGTGTGACAACTTTCTTTTATTGCGTATCAAAGATTCAAAGTTGGTATTCTGGAAAGGAAAGATTACGCCTATACCAAAATTTATGCAAAAAACGTCTGATCGTTAAGAAGATTTGATGTTCGTCATTTTATTTGGCATCAAATGTAGAAAGTTAGTATAGACGGTTCATTTCCAAAACGAGTCATATTCCATGTCACTACAAATAGTGCAAGTCGAAGTTTCATTGTTCTACCTGATTAACTTGCTGGCCATTGAGAAATTCCACTCTTCACACAATATGTGTTAATTTTGTTAAAATGAGTATTTGCAGGTAAAAACAGCCACGGACCTATTCAGAGGGGTTCTTAAGCTTTGTAAAGATCACATTTTTGTATCAAGGTCATTTTCTGGGTTTTGTGCATTTTCAGCAAATTTATCAAGTGCTTTATGCTGTTTTGCACAGTAAAGCAAAAGTGAAGCATTTTACACGGGGTGTCTTTCGATTTTTCTCAAATAGATGAACTATCTAAATATTTGACAAAACAGTCGACGAAATATCCAACCGGAATTTGCTATTTATGTAAATGCTGGACATAAACTTTTTGTGCACTAATGGTGTTTGTAAAAAAGTTGTGTAAAATTTCATGCAACAGCAGGCCGCAGCTTAGCTTTAACAACAGGTTGCCACGGCGTTTGTGACACGCAGTTGCTATGCTGTAACAACAGGTTGCCATGGTGTTTGTGACACGCAGTTGCTTAGCTGGAACAACAGGTTGCCGTGGTGTTTGTGACGCGCAGTTGCTTAGCTGGAACAACAGGTTGCCGTGGTGTTTGTGACACGCAGTTGCTTAGCTGGAACAACAGGTTGCCGTGGTGTTTGTGACACGCAGTTGCTTAGCTGTAACAACAGGTTGCCATGGTGTTTTTGACACGCAGTTGCTATGCTGGAACAACAGATTGCCACGGTGTTTGTGACACGCAGTTGCTATGCTGGAACAACAGGTTGCCATGGTGTTTGTGACACGCAGTTGCTATGCTGGAACAACAGGTTGCCATGGTGTTTGTGACACGCAGTTGCTATGCTGGAACAACAGGTTGCCATGGTGTTTGTGACACGCAGTTGCTATGCTGGAACAACAGGTTGCCATGGTGTTTGTGACACGCAGTTGCTATGCTGGAACAACAGGTTGCCATGGTGTTTGTGACACGCAGTTGCTATGCTGGAACAACAGGTTGCCATGGTGTTTGTGACACGCAGTTGCCATGTTCATTGTCCTGCTGCAGCATCCTAACCATGCAGTGCAGCCTGGACATTGGTAATAATTGCATTGCTATGGTGATCGCGGTAATATTGGCATTGCTATGGTGACCATGCTAATATTGGCATTGCTGTGGTGACCATGCTAATATTGGCATTGCTATGGTGATCGAGTGTTTTTGTCTGCCATCTAGGGGCAAGTTAAAAAAGCATTGCAAGTGTGTAATTGCACTACCTGCGGTTGTATGTTTTTTTCGTATTTTATGAAATCTCTTTTAAACTGTAAACGGTTTATGTATAAGTTTTTTGCTTTTTCATTACCCATTACTAGTTAGATGCAAATGTGATAAAAATAAATCACAGAACACTAGTTTGTGAAAAGAAACGAATTTACTTGCCAAATTACGTCATAGGGCATGACACGTTTTGGAAACGAACTCGATCGTAGTCTCAAAACAACAAAAATCTGAGTTTAACTTTTACAAAAGTTGCCCGAGAATTTTTGTTGGAGGGTTTTTTCTTAAATTATATCTTTGGCGTACTTTCAAGCAGATGCTTGTTTGTTTCTGCTTGTTGACAAATACAAAAAATTCCTTTATTTGCATCTTACTAACGAAGTGCATTTCATTTGCAGATGGATGAAAATGCGTCTGGAGTTTCTGGGCGCATTCGTTGTGTTCTTTGCGGCCATATTTGCAGTGGCAGGAAAATACACGCTGTCAGCGGGAATTGTGGGATTGTCAGTTTCTTACGCACTAAACGTTAGTATGCTATATGTTCGATTACAGGCTTTGGGTTCGATTTCGGTCGCTGACTTTTTATTTCTGCCTTTTCTTCTGTGCCGATGCATTTTCATGTATGTAGTCTTCGCGATCTTCTTATGTCTTGTCGTTCACTTTTTCGTTGTTTTCAGGTAACCGACGTGTTAAACTATTTTGTTAAGATGACCAGCGACTTGGAGACGAATATCGTGTCGGTAGAACGGATAGACGAGTATTCGCAATTAGCAGCAGAGGTAAGACATAACGAGTGCAAAAGTTTTCTCGTGCCACCCCTTGATGGTAGAAATATCGCAAAAATGGTCTGAAAACTAGCATTGCTGTCTGTTTACCCACGGCCGTTGTTTGACCTTTGACCTTCAGATGACCTCTGATGTCGGGCAAATACATTGCAGTTCATTTCGTCTCATTGCAAGATTTTAAATGATGTGTTACAAGATGAATTTTTATTCAAGGTCATTTTATCAGCCTTACCTTAAGAAGCCAAGCTACTTTTAACCTTTGCAGTTAATTTTGTGTACTTTGGAGTTTTCGTATGACGTATTACAAAAAAGTGTTTGGCTACTTTGCATATTTTCCATCAAATCAAAGTCAGCACCACTTCCAAAATATGACAACTATAGAATTGCCTAGAATTAACGGGTATCATTTCAAACGGGTATCTTTAGATTGCCGTTTGGTTTTCTTGAGAATAATAGAAACCACGCCTAGATGTCTGATTAGTGGCATTCGTGTAAAGAATAATTTTTCAGAATGTATGTTGAATGTCGTATTACCTTGTCAAGTAACTGGTAAGAGTGTTCAGAGTTGTGAGCAAAACTTGCTGTAAGTTACTCTCTGACAGCAAGCATGAGCTGACACTCCCTTTTCTATTCATTGTGAATAATGTCGAGAGTAAATGTGCAACTCCATATGTATGTAATGTGTAATGTGTGATCCATAATGCTTATGCTACAGTTTGTATTTAAACATATCGAAGTATTTCCATGTGTATGTAATGCGTGATCCGTAATGCTTATGCTACAGTTTGTATTCAAACATGTCGAAGTATTTCCATGTGTATGTAATGGTGATCCTAATGCTTATGCTACAGTTTAAAACACAACCATGCGTGATCCGTAATGCTTATGCTACAGTTTGTATTCAAACATGTCGAAGTATTTCCATGTGTATGTAATGTGTGATCCGTAATGCTTATGCTACAGTTTGTATTTAAACATATCGAAGTATTTCCATGTGTATGTAATGCGTGATCCGTAATGCTTATGCTACAGTTTGTATTCAAACATGTCGAAGTATTTCCATGTGTATGTAATGTGTGATCCGTAATGCTTATGCTATAGTTTGTATTTAAACATGTCGAAGTGTTTCCATGTGTATGTAATGTGTGATCCGTAATGCGTGATACGCGATCCGTATTTAAACATGTCGAAGTGTTTCCATGTGTATGTAGTGTGTGATCCGTAATGCGTGATCCGTAATGCTTATGCTACAGTTTATATTTAAACATGTCGAAGTGTTTCAATGTGTATGTAATGTGTGATCTGTAATACATGATGCGTGATCCGTAACGCTTATGCTACAGTTTGTATTTAAACATGTCGAAGTGTTTCCATGTGTATGTAATGTGTGATCTGTAATACATGATGTGTGATCCGTAATGCTTATGCTACAGTTTGTATTTAAACATGTCGAAGTGTTTCAATGTGTATGTAATGTGTGATCTGTAATACATGATGCATGGCAGATGTTAGTATAACTGTACCCGGTCTGACAATCATAGCTTAGCATGCATGACCCATTTCACCAAGAATGACCAAGAATGCTCAAACACTCCAATCCAAACATGAAGTCCAGACATAAGTGTGTACTTTAGTAGTTTATTCTGCTAAGAATATAGAAATGTAAATGAGGAGATTGTTGCATATTTTGTGGAAATAATAACTTCAAATTAGTACATACACAAACAAATTACATTTCAAAGTAACATATCACATATACAGTTAATTTCAGTAGTTAATCAAAACTGCAAAAATTATTAAATTAAATAGAAGCAACTTAACATCCTTGCCCAAACATTAGAGCACCATTAGAGAACTGTAACAGACAATAAACACCAATTGTAACTGCAGACAGCAGGAAACAGTAATTTAGTTAACAAGATGCAAACCTATAAACTACATGTGACCAGACCCAACATATCAAGGCCAAGTGTCTGCAGTTTTCACAAAGCCAGGTACCTAAAGTCATCAACCATGAAATCACCTGACAGGTAAGTTGAGGTACCTAATGGCCTCAGAGGGCAGCACTGTCCAGTACAATCATAGCTTAACATGTTGCTAGGATTTTACTAGACATGTGCAGAATCGTGCATTGAACGATCTTCTAAATTGGCTGTAGATACCTTACCTCTCGTAAACACTGTAATATTTTGTTAATATGGCAGTTTCTGTCTTCTAGGCGGCTTGGAGCAGAGACCATAAACAGTCCGGTGGTCCGGAATTGTCACCAAAGTGGCCGGAAATGGGCACGATTGATTTTAGCAACCTGCAGTTACGATATCGGCCGGGATTGGACCTGGTGTTAAGAGATCTAACTTGCAACGTTGCTAGTCAGGAAAAGGTAAACCCACCTACTTATTATTACCGATCATCTGTTTTGCAATTCAGTTTTCTTGTAAATGTGTGAGCATTAAACAAATTTTTGTTTGTTTTCATTTTAAATCTCCCGCAATACTGTTCCGAAGTCGCCATGACATGACGTCACCTACACAAGCGTAAATCAGGGGAAGAAAAGGAAATGTTAAATTATGTAACAAAAAACTTTCCACACAAATCTATATTACTTATCATTTCGCTTACCCGAAGGAAAGGCTTATGTATCTATAAATAATAATTTAAAATGCTTTCACCAATTGGTAAAATGTCGCCGCCTCACCCTCCAGGGAGCACCACTCACTAACCAAAAACGTACTTTTAATCTTATTGACAAGATACAGTAATTTAAAATGTTACTTAGTTAGCAACATGTGTGCTACGAATGCTCTAATTATTTTTTCAAACTTTTCTCAGTGTTATGAAAATTTGTTTCAAACGACCTACCATCAAAATGGCTGCACCTAATGGTCATCGCTGGAGTTTAAATTTACACGTTTTATACAGCTTTATGGCCGATGCAAGCCATGCATATGAAAAGGTAGTATGTAAGTGGTATAAAATTTCGAGGCGAATTTTTTAAGCTTTACGTAAGTGGAGGGTTTCGTGTGGTTTAACTTTAAGCCCAAATGTAATTAAAGTCATTTGATTTTAATTCGAACGTTTGATGCTTTCCCTCATTGCTTTCTGATTTGCTTTAGATTGGTATAGTTGGTAGAACGGGAGCAGGAAAGTCGTCTCTAACGGTGGCCCTGTTTCGCTTGGTCGAGTCGGCCGGTGGCACTATAACCATAGATGGCGTTAACATAGCTGATTTACCGCTGCACGATCTGCGGTCCCGTCTTACAATCATTCCACAGGTTGGTACGTTAGTCAGATCGTTAGTCGATCGTTAGTAAGTCTTTCATTTTCTCGATAAATTTCACATAATGGTGAAGCAACCTTGCTGAAAAACGAGACATTAATTTGATTTTAACAATTCGTTTGTTGTTCTATGTGTTAATCGCATTTTATCTCCAAGCTTTGCAACCCTTTTGTTAATTAAGAATTGTAGACGTAGCAAATAGGTGTAAAATGTTCACTGTTCACGATGTCCCGTAGCTAGGCAACTGAATATCTGAAACGGTAGTGTGCAAAACTTCAAATCGAATAGTTGTTTCTTTGTTTCTCGTCTTTTTAACAGTATTTTCAATATCTTTTATCAAAAGAACAGCATGTCTTCAACGAGCAGTGTCCTTTGTGTGTAGTTTATAAACGTTGTCTTGACGTTCGTGTAGAAGTTGAAACTTCACACTAAGCCGGATGTTTGAGCAACAGATATTTTAATCATCTTTGCGAAACGAAATCCTCTTTTGATTCTCTTGTTTTCATGTTTTCTCTCATGAAAGTGGCCAGAGCTGTTGCTCTGAAGAACGACTACAGTCAACCTCGGGTATAAGGGACGCTCGCTTATAAGGGACCACCAACACCGGTCCCGATTATTCGTAACGTTTTTCCTATGTAAAAATCTTCATATATATATATATATATATACGGTATTGGATGTAAGGGACTTTTGGTTATAAGGGACGATATATTTGGGTCCCGCCTAATACAAACCCAGGTAAATTACCTCGCATATAAGGGACTCTATGATCAAACCAAAATTGATTGATTTTTAACGTCAATTTTTCGCAACCTCGGCTTTCGAACAGCTCGGTTTCTGCGGTCACATACATCTCACATCACTGAAGGAGCTTCCTACATACCGTTTGCACTGAATGTGTAGCAATAACCCGTAAAAATATAGGTAAAAGTACAGAAAAGTACAGGTCTAGATACACCCTTGGTCTGACTCAACTTCGGCTTAAAGGGACATCGGATATAAGGGACGGCTTTTTCCCGGTCTGGAGGCATCCCTTATATCCGAGATTGACTGTATATGACCGATTTATATAAGTCCACTCTTCTGAAATGCTAATTAATTTCACTGCTATTAATACTCGTAGTTTCTCTACAATGAATGGCCCATCGAGGCAGGTACATACTCATTTACTAATGAAGATTTGCCTGCATTAATGCATTTCTGTCGTGTGTGTGAGAAAAATAAAATCAATGGCAGAAACAGACAATGATAGGAACAATGCCATATTGTCAACAGCAACAACAACGACAGCAATGTAACAATAACAGCGGCAACATCGACAAGAGTGACATTATCGACGATGACGACGATGGTGAATGGTCACAACAACAAAAATCAAACGAGCGGCGATGGCATTGGTAACAGAAACAAAAGTAACAGCAACAACAACAATGACAATCTAACGATAACACCGGCAACAGCGGCAACATCGACAAGAGCGACATTATCGACGATGACAACGACAATGGTAACAACAACAAAAATCAAACAAGAGTGATGATGGCATTGGTAACAGAAACAAAAGTAACAGCAACAACAACGATGGCAATCTAACGATAACACCGGCAACATCAACAAGAGTGACATTATCAATGATGATGACGACGACGACAAATGGTCATAACTACAAAAATCAAACAAGAGCGACGATGGCATTGGTAACAGAAACAAAAAGTGACAGTAACAACGACACTTTCTCTTGCATAAGTCACCCAGGTGCTTCGAATACATATTACTGTACTGATATTGGGTCAAAATGTCCTAATTTAGAGTGTCGTCCGGAAAAAAAACATTCTTCCAAACTAACTCGTAGCCTTTTGCGTCCGTAAAGAAATCTGTAAGAGAGATCCATGTCATCGTATCGCCCGGCTTCCCCTCTTTCCGAAGAGTTATAAACTTCCCTCCAGGACCTACTCATCAAGTGCCCGTGGAAGATTCTTTCTATATGGCGTTGCTGTACAAAATGAAGTTGGGAAATCTCCAAAATGGCCGACTTTGGCCGTTCCTTTCTCATTGCCGGAAGACCAGAACACTGTGTACAAAAAGTTCACTTGTGGTGGTTGGGACTAAAAGTTAATTTAGTGAATGTTTTTTCTGGACCACCCTATATTTATGGCTGTTGCAGGAGCCGGTGTTGTTTTCTGGAGATCTACGGATGAATCTTGATCCGTTCAACTGGTACACGGATGAGGCAGTTTGGCAGGCTCTGGAGCATTCCCATCTTAAATCACACGTGTTATCCCTTCCCGGAGGATTGCAACATGCCATTACCGAGGGCGGAGAAAATCTGAGGTAGGTCGAAGCAGGTGCTGCCATCTATATTATGATTAACTGATAGGTAGGTAAATAGATAGACAGACTGACTGACTGACTTACATTTGTTAAATGTAATAATAACATAATAAAATGTAATATTTGTTAATTCTATTATACGTATAAGATTTCCCATATTGTAATTTCTAGTGTTGGTCAGCGCCAGCTGGTCTGTTTGGCTCGGGCTCTTCTGCGTCAGAGTAAAATCCTGGTATTGGATGAGGCGACAGCCGCTATCGATCCGGAGACGGATGACCTAATACAGACGACTATCCGCTCCAAGTTTGTGGATTGTACCGTTCTTACTATTGCACACCGGCTGAATACGATTATGGATAGCACCAGGTACATGCTTTAACCCTCCCATCCATAGGAAAATGTGGCATGTCGCAGGATTTTTTAAAACCTCTTTTGGATGTGCCTTTCTGCCTTTAATGGTTTATACCGGTTCAGCTAATTTGTGTGTTTGCTGATGAAAGTGTGTAACACAGTGTGATATGTTTATACCATCATTATTCCATTATTGCACCATTATTGTTCCATTAGGGAACTGTTATTGTTCCATTGTTGCACCCTTATTGTTGTTGTTATTATTATTGCATCTTGATTTTTTGTGCATGGGACAATATTGTTAAAGGAAAAGTCAACATTCTGGAAAGTGAGTCTCATTTCAATGTGTGTTAAAAATACTTGAAGGACTTTGTAATAAACATTGTTAAAGGAAAAGTCAACATTCTGGGAAGTTAGTCTCATTTCAATGTGTGTGAGAAATACTTGAAGGACTTTGTAATAAACATTGTTAAAGGAAAAGTCAACATTCTGGAAAGTTAATCTCATGTCATTGTGAGTGAGAAATACTTGAAGGACTTTGTAATAAACATTGTTAAAGGAAAAGTCAACATTCTGGGAAGTTTGTCTTATTTCTATGTTTGTGAAAAATACTCGAAAGATGTAGCATTGAAGGTACAATATATGCTTCATGTAATTGGTAAAATTGCTTTGAAGTTACGATCATCTCATGTTTGGGTGCTTCTATTTTGAATACCCATTTTTTCTCCATTGACGTTATTCATCGGCTAAGAAAAGCAGCGCACTGCCAATTTCCATCAAAAGTATAATAAGTTTTTGCAAAAAATTAGATAACTAATTCTGTAATATTTCTGCATGAACGTTAGATAAGCTATAGAGGTTTGAATTAGTTTAAGCAGCACGCGCTTACAAAAAGTCACGAAGTCCATCAGTTAAATCATATTTTTTAAGTGAATGGCGGCTTCCACTGCGAATGGAAATTTCTTTACAGTTGTAGTTTAAATTAACTCTAATGCTTTATAGGCAGTTTTTTGGCCAATTTTTGTTATATTTCAAATTTTCAAATATTCTAAATTCAAATGATAAGAGTAAAATAAACTCAACATGCTAAATGACTTGTTCTTTCCTTTAACAATAAGCTGGCTTATAGCTGTGTTGTATAAGAGTAGTTTATTGCAAAATGTCTTACGTAGTTGCATCACTAAAAGTTTTTCCATTAGTTACTTTGAATCTTTTGGTCGATAAATTCGCTCTCCCTTCCTAATATGGTACTATGATTGTACAATATTGTTTGCTGTCCTTGGTAGAGAATAAAGTGTGACCACATTTTGCTATTTTCAGGGTTTTGGTTCTGGAGAACGGAACGGTGAAAGAATTCGACACCCCGGAAAACTTGTTGAAAGATCGTACTAGCATTTTCTACAGCCTGGCCAGGGAAGCAGGCCTGGTGTAATGAACAATGTATGCTATGAAATCCATAGGGAAGCAGGCCTGGTGTAATAAACAATGTATGCTGTGAGGTCCATAGGGAAGCAGGGATGGTGTAATAAATAATGTATGGTATGAGGTCCATAGGGAAGCAGGTTTAGTGTTGTGAATCATGTATTCTATGAACATCCAATAGGGCAGCTGGCTATAGCTTATGGTTGGTCTTGTACCAATCCATGTGACTGTAAATAGTGCAATTACAAGTTTCATTGTTGTGCCTAATTAACTTGCTGATCATCGAGAAATTTCAGTTTTTACACAATAGTTGTTAATTTTGTTACAATGAGTAACTGCAGGTAAAAAAGAGCCAACAGATCTATTTAGAGGGGTTCTTAAGTTTTGTAATGATCACATTTTTGTGTCAAGATCGTTTACGGGTTTAGTGCGTTTTCGGTAAATTTATTAAGTGTTTTGTGCTGTTTTGTTCAGTAAATGGGGCGTTTTTCATGGGGTGCCGGTGCATTTTTCTCAAGTAGTTAAATTGTTTGCCTATTTAGACAAAAACATTAGTCAAATAGTTAACAAAATTTCCATTCAGAATATGTTTATTATGTATGGTGTTTAAATGCAGGACATGAACTTTTTGTGCGCTAATGATATTTGTAAATAACTTGTGTAAAATTTCACGCAGCAGCAAGCCGCAATTTAACTGGTACAACAGGTTGCCATGGTGTTTGCGACACGCAGTTGCTATGCTGGAACAACAGGTTGCCATGGTGTTTGTGACACGCAGTTGCTATGCTGGAACAACAGGTTGCCATGGTGTTTGTGACATGCAGTTGCTATGCTGGAACAAAGGTTGCCATGGTGTTTGTGACACGCAGTTGCTTAGCTGGAACAACAGGTTGCCATGGTGTTTGTGACACACAATTGCTATGCTGGAACAACAGGTTGCCATGGTGTTTGTGACACGCAGTTGCTATGCTGGAACAACAGGTTGCCATGGTGTTTGTGACACGCAGTTGCTATGCTGGAACAACAGGTTGCCATGGTGTTTGTGACACGCATTTGCTATGCTGCAACAACAGGTTGCCATTTTGTTTGCGACATGCATTTGCTATGCTGGAACAACAGGTTGCCACTGTGTTTGTGACACGCAGTTGCTATGCTGGAACAACAGGCTGCCATGGTGTTTGTGGCACGCAATTGCTATGCTGGAACAACAGGTTGCCATGGTGTTTGTGACATGCAGTTGCTATGCTGGAACAACAGGTTGCCATGGTGTTTGTGACACGCATCTGCTATGCTGGAAAAACAGGTTGCCATGGTGTTTGTGACACGCAATTGCTATGCTGGAACAACAGGTTACCATGGTGTTTGTGACACGCAGTTGCTATGCTGGAACAACAGGTTGCCCTGGTGTTTGTGACACACAGCCGCTATGTTCATTGTCCTGCTGTAGGTTCTAACATCACAATGCCGGAATGGGCATTGATAATGTTGATTTGCTATGGCGACTGAACAATTTTTTGTGTGCCATCTAGGGGCCAGTTGAGAAAACAATGCAACTGTGTAATTGCACTACTTACAGTCGTACGTAATAAAAAAAATCATAAGCTTCCGATAGCAAGACTCTGTCCTCCGATAAAGTTGATAATTATTACTCGCGATGATTTGTTCTTGTTACCTCAAATTACTTGATCTTATAAAACTTATGTGTTGCTTGCAAACCAAAACCGTCCATAAGTCGGCATAGTTAAAACTACGTTACGATGCTTCAAAGTAAAATGACCCAAAAATTTGGTCAAATATCGATTTTTTATGAAAACAAATGCTAAGTATACTGGACTTTTATATTCTAACATCAAATTATCAAGAAATAGAGGGAATTTATAAATGTACATAGTATTTAAAAAATAAAGAATTATAATGACAATAATAATATCAGGAAAATGTTTAAAAAATACTAAAAATCCTATCTTTTGTGCGGTTACTGAGTATTTTGTAGAGATGCGACAAAAAACAATGGTGAACTTTAACAGTGATTTTCTCAAGATTACGTTTTTCACTGCATAGACTGCACCTTGACTTCAATGTGGATTATCTCAGCTTAGAAATAACATAGAGTGATGAGCTTGGTATCAAAATGATCCTCATGAAATGGAGATTCAAGATATGTAAATAATTAGAAAACCTTAGTTGCCAACTTATGAACGATTTCGACTATGCAAGCACACATATAATGACTACAGTAAAGGCTTTTGTCTATTTAAACGATTTATGTAATAAAGATTTTTGTCGTATTTTACTGCACATATTGTTATGCACTTTAATAGTTTTATTGCCTAAAATTTGTAGAAAATCGTAAAATCGAAAATCGAGGCGTAGGTGTTGATTTACGGTTTCTCTCTTTTGAGCTTTTGTCATTATTGGCAGTTTTTTTGAGTAATTTGTTCCTATTTTAAACATCAGCTTGTCAGTTATGGCAATTTCGTGGTCATAGTAGTGCAGTGGTCGTAGCACTGTCTTGGTCATGGTATTGTCATGGTCATAGCACTGTTTTGGTTATTGTATTGTGTTGGTCAAAGTGTTGTCATGGTCACAGCACTGTCTTGGTTATAGTGATATCTTAGTCATAACATTGTCTTTGTCATTGCACTGTTTTGGTCATAGCTCTCTTTTGATCATAGCTCTGTTTTGGTTATAGTGATATCTTAGTCATAACATGGTCTTTGTCATAGCACTGTTTTGATCATAGCACTGTTTTGGTCATAGCTCTGTTTTGGTCGTAGCACTGTCTTGGTCATAGTGATATCTTAGTTATAGCATGGTCTTTGTCATAGGACTGTATTTGTCATAGTCACATCCCGGTTGTGCGAACGTCGTGATTGTCAACATATTTCTTTCTTATTGTCTTTTATTTCGTTTTATTGCAGGGATTATTGTAAGTAATTTGCTCTTGTATTTGAAATGTCTCTATATGGGTAACGTCGTGTTGTATTGTCATTGGGGGTTAGTTTTACGGGTATTTTTGCATTATTTGATTATACAGTGTTCCCTCACCGTTCCAGGCTCACCCACGATATGTGAATTTCCGCGAAGTAGGGACGCTATACTTATTCTAGTAGTTGTACATTGTTTTAAGTCTTTATAAACCCTCCCCACACTCTTATACATAACCCATTCCCTTAATAACTTTTCCCACACTGTACATGTACCTTTTAAAAGCCTTTACCTAAATGTTCATAAAAATGTTTTATGTCAAGCGTATCATTCACTTCACATTTACTTCACATTTACTGTACAATACAATACGTACTACGCATGTGCAAAAATACTTTAGATGGAGTACCTCAAAAACCCGGGAAACAGCGAAAATACCACGATAAATATTCTACATTAATATTTTTCAAAAACCCACAAAAAAGCGAGTCCGCGATAAACGAACCGCGAAGTAGTGAGGGAACACTCTACTTCGTACAATTACACATTGAGTTGTACTTCATACATTTATGTTAATCATTTAAATTACAAGCAAACCTCATTAGAACGCTGACCCACCCACCCCCACCCCACCCCTTTATAATGCCAATCTTGCTTAATGTCCAAATTTTTGGTAAAACAAAATGTCTGTGTTCGCATAGATATGTGTGTATTAATGTACCTGGTTGTAATGTCAAACTTGCTTAATGCCATCTGTTTTTGCAATTGCAAACTGGGCGGTACAAACAGCTTTGACTACAATTGGTTGTATTCTCTACAATTACACATTGAATTGTAACGTCCCGAGCTTGTATTCATCATCTAAATTACAATATTCATTGTTAGCTTATTAATTACTGTGATGATTATGATGATGATGGTGATGATGATGATGACGACAATCTATGATGTTCGTTTAATTGTTTTCAATGATTTTTCTATCGCATGTTGTTTGCTTTTGTTAATATGTGACGATAGTTGCAATTTGATCATTTCATGGACAATTACCTTATCCTATTTTTGAAAGTTATTTTCAAAATGTTTTGATTGTAGCTGAGTAGGATTTTCACGGGTAAATAGGAGTACACTACGATAGCTTGTCGGAAACATACCAAATGTAAAAGATTCTGTTGTAATTATAAGTTGTTATTTAATTACTATCGTGCCTAGTTACGTGTTATTCATCTATAAGTAAAAATAACTAATGGAAGCTGAATTAATGTTTATGAAACTTTTGGAAGGAGTTTACAATTCCACACACAATTTAAATACCCTAACCCTGACTCAACCCTGACCCTGACCCCACCCTAAGCCTAAGCCTAGCCCTAACCCCAACCTCAACTCTAATCCTAACTCCAACCCCAAGCCTAAGCCTAGCCCTAGCCCCAACCCTGTAGCGGATAGCCCTATAGGCTGAAGCCTAAGGCTCGGGATCAAAAGGGGCCCGACAAAATAAAACGAAAAAATTTTTTGTTGTAAAAAAAATAAATTGACAAAAGAGCAAGGGGCCCGCCAAAATAAAATATAGAAAAAAGTTTTTCAAAAGTCAGTCACTATATTTCAAATCGGGTTTACACAAATCAAGTTTACACAATTTAAGTTTAAGTTCAAAATTTCAGTTTCCGAATTTTTCTGGGGACAAAGTCAGTTATAATTTCTGAAAAGTCCATTTTTTTCAACATATCTGACTCAATATGCATCAGTGATAAATTGTTTAATTTGTCATCCTTTACAAACGACGAGAGCTCCACAAAAACACGTCAGCTCAGCAGTGTAGCAACATTTAAAAGGCCCGTTCCAAGCTCAAGCCTAAGGCCCATAAAATCATAATCCGCCGCTGACCCAACCCCAACTCTAATCCTTTTTTAAGAGTACGTAAAGTATTGCACATTTTACGATATTTTTTGGTATAATAATTGTGTATATGTTGTGGAGAAAGATATTATCAAAGTGTATGTGAAAGACGTTAATAATTTATTGTGATCATGTTTAATTATGCACATTGGCTCATAGAATAGGTGTTTACTTTTGAATAAATTTGATAATTTAGATTTTAGAGTCTCTGAATTTTTTTAGTTTTGTTGGCGTGTAAGAAAAATTGTCATTTTAAGTGCTTTGTTTAAACGTAGTTTTGTTGCAGTAGCAAAAAGTACAATTCGACTAGAGAAAGACACTTTTTCATCTGATAAATGTTCTCACCAATGAAACGTAACGCTTTACACTGTGTTCAGACTAGCTAGTTTTTTCACCAAGTAACTCGCAAATGCGTTCAGACTAGCTAGATTTCTTCCCAAGTAACTCGCAACCGCGTTCAGACCAGCTAGTTTTCTTGCTAAATAACTCGCAAATGCGTTCAGACTAGCTAGATTTCTCACCAAGTAACTCGCAAATGCATTCAGACTAGCTAGATTTCTCACCAAGTAACTCGCAAATGCGTTCAGACTAGCTAGATTTCTTGCCAAGTAACTTGCAACCGCGTTCAGACCAGCTAGTTTTCTCACTAAGTAACTCGCAAATGCGTTCAGACTAGCTAGATTTCTCACCAAGTAACTCGCAAATGCGTTCAGACTAGCTAGTTTTCTCACCAAGTAACTCGCAAATGCGTTCAGACTAGCTAGTTTTCTCACCAAGTAACTCGCAAATGCGTTCAGACTAGCTAGATTTCTTGCCAAGTAACTCGCAAATGCGTTGAGACTAGCTAGATTTCTCACCAAGTAACTCGCAAATGTGTTCAGACCAGCTAGATTTCTTGCCAAGTAACTCGCAAATGCATTCAGACTAGCTAGATTTCTCGCTAAGTAACTCGCAAATGCGTTCAGACTAGCTAGATTTCTTGCCAAGTAACTTGCATCCGCGTTCAGACCAGCTAGTTTTCTCACTAAGTAACTCGCAAATGCGTTCAGACTAGCTAGATTTCTCACCAAGTAACTTGCAAATGCGTTGAGACTAGCTAGTTTTCTCACCAAGTAACTCACAAATGCGTTCAGACTAGCTAGTTTTCTCACTAAGTAACTCGCAAATGCATTCCAACTAACTAGTTTTCTCACTAAGTAACTCGCAAATGCGTTCAGACTAGCTAGATTTCTCACCAAGTAACTCGCAAATGCATTCAGACTAGCTAGTTTTCTCACTAAGTAACTCGTAAATGCGTTCAGACCAGCTAGTTTTCTCACCAAATAACTCACAAGCGCATTCAGACCAGCTAGTTTTCTCACCAAGTAACTCACAAGCGTGTTCAGACCAGCTAGTTTTCTCACCAAGTAACTCACAAGCATGTTCAGACCAGCTAGTTTTTTCACCAAGTAACTCACAAGCATGTTCAGACCAGCTAGTTTTTTCACCAAGTAACTCACAAGCGTGTTCAGACTAGAGAGAAAAACTTGATGCGAGTTACTCTCCGACAGTAAGCGTGAGCTGACACTTATTTCTCTATTCACTGCAAGGAGTGTCGAGAGTAACTCGGCGAGGCGTTCACGTTGGACAGTAACTCGCAAGTGTGTTCAGACTAGAAAGCAAAACTTGCTGCGAGTTACTCTCCGGCAGTAAGTGAATAACTGGCACCCACTTCCCTATTCACTGCGAGAAGTATCGAGAGTAACTTGCCGACAGGCGTTACTTAACGAGCGCGTTCACACCAGAGAGTAAATGAACTCGCAACAACTATCAGAGTTTACAATTTCTTGCCGACAGTAACTCGCAAACAGGTAACATTAGCGAGCTTGCTGTCAGAGAGAGAAGGCGCATACGATAAGCTACAGTAGAAACATTACAGTATGAGTAGCCTATAGATACGTACATAGCATAAACATAACATTGCTATTAGACATAATATGTAAACAGTCTGAACTAATACAATGGTTAGAAGCGCTCAGTAAGAAATATAAATTTCTATACAAGCTTACATACTTGAATATTAACAGCTGGATATAGATGTTTATTGCAATGAAGAAGCAGATAAATGAGTTCGTTTCTAGTTGATTTTTTCCCTTATTCTGACGATAGGGTGATAGAATTAAACCTGTCGAAATGCCAAGGAAATAAGCCGAGCTTGTTTTTGCTCTCTCTCTCTCTCTCTTTCTCTCTCTCTCTCTCTCTCTCTCTCTCTCTCTCTCTCTCTCTCTCTCTCTCTCTCTCTCTCTCTCTCTCTCTCTCTCTCTCTCTCTCTCTCTCCTCTCTGTATCCCTAGAGATAAGCGTCCGTACGCTGATCTTTCACTTTGTGTCAACACAACCGTAATGAAGAAACATCTCTTACCAAATGCTGCCACAGCTTGGGTCTCCCAGTATAGGAGCTCCAAGCTTGAGGGGTCCTTGGCTACAGCCTATAATAGCCTATAGGAGCCCCAAGCTTGAGGGGTCCTACGCTACAGCCTATACTAGTCTATAGGAGCCCCAAGCTTGAGGGGTCCTAGGTTACAGCCTATACTAGTCTATAGGAGCCCCAAGCTTGAGGGGTCCTAGGCTACAGCCTATGCTAGTCTATCGGAGCCCCAGCTTGAGGGGTCCTAGGCTACAGCCTGTACGAGTCTACAGGAGCCCCTAGCTTGAGGCATCCTAGGCTACAGCCTATAATAGCCTATAGGAGCCCCAAGCTTGAGGGGTCCTAGGCTACAGCCTATACTAGTCTATAGGAGCCCCAAGCTTGAGGTGTCCTAAGCTACTGCCTGAACTAGCCTATAGGAGCCACAAGCTTGAGGGGTCCTAAGCTACAGCCTGAACTAGTCTATAGGAGCCACAAGCTTGAGGGGGCCTAGGCTACAGTCTATACTAGTCTATAGGAGCCCCAAACTCGAGAGGTCTTAGGCTACAGCATGTACTAGTCTATAGGAGCCCCAAGCTTGAGGGGTCCTATAATAGTCTATAGGAGCCCCAACCTTGAGGGGTCCTAGGTTACAGCCAGTACTAGTCCATAGGAGCCCCAACTGAGGGGTCCTAGGCTACAGCCTATACTCGTCTACAAGAGCCCCAAGCTCGAGAGGTCCTAGGCTACAGTCTGTCCTAATCTATAGGAGCCCCAGGCTTGAGGGGTCCTAGGCTACAGCCTATACTCGTCTACAAGAGCCCCAAGCTCGAGAGGTCCTCGGCTACAGTCTGTACTAATCTATAGGAGCTCCAAACTTGAGGGGTCCTAGGCTACAGCATATACTAGTCTATAGTAGCTCCAAGCTCGAGGGGTCCTAAGCTACAGCCTATACTAGTCTATAGGAGCCCCAAGCTTGAGGGATCCTAGGCTATAGCCTATACTAGTCTGTAGGAGCACGAGCTTGAGGGGTCCTAGGCTACAGCCTATAATAGTCTATAGGAGCTCCAAACTTGAGGGGTCCTAGGCTACAGCCTATACTAGTCTATACGAGCTCCAAGCTTGAGGGGTCCTAGGCTATGCTGCATTGTCGCTGGAGGTTTGTGAGCGTTAGTACCACGCTCACTTGGGCTACCCAAACGCTGCATTGTTGGGCTACACAAATGCTGCATTGTCATTAGAGGTTTGTGGGCGTTAGTAGCAAGCTCACTTGGGCTACACAAACGCTGCATTGTCACTGGAGGTTTGTGGGCGTTAGTAGCAAGCTCACTTGGGCTACACAAACGCTGCATTGTCGCTGGAGGTTTGTGGGCGTTAGTAGCAAGCTCACTTGGGCTACACAAACGCTGCATTGTCACTGGAGATTTGTGGGCGTTAATTGCAAGCTCACTTGGGCTACACAAACGCTGCATTGTCACTGGAGGTTTGTGGGCGTTAGTAACAAGCTCGCCTGGGCTACATAAACGCTGCATTGTCACTGGAGGATTGTGGGCGTTAGTAGCAAGCGCACTTGGGCTACACAAACGCTGCATTGTCACTGGAGGTTTGTGGGCGTTAGTAGCAAGCTTACTTGGGATACACAAACGCTGCATTGTCACTGGATGTTTGTGGGCGTTAGCAGCAAGCTCACTTGGGATACACAAACGGTGCATTGCCACTGGAGGTTTGTGGGCGTTAGTAGCAAGCTCACTTGGGATACACAAACGCTGCATTGTCACTGGAGGTTTGTGGGCGTTAGTAGCAAGCTCACTTGGGCTACACAAACGCTGCATTGTCACTGGAGGTTTGTGGGCGTTAGTAGCAAGCTCACTTGGACTACACAAACGCTGCATTGTCACTGCAGGTTTGTGGGCGTTAATAGCAAGCTCACTTGGGCTACACAAACGCTGCATTGTCACTGGAGGTTTGTGGGCGTTAGTAGCAAGCTCACTTGGGCTACACAAACGCTGCACTGTCACTGGAGGTTTGTGGGCGTTAGTAGCAAGCTCACTTGGGCTACACAGACGCTGCATTGTCACTGGAGGTTTGTGGGCGTTAGTAGCATGCTCACTTGGGCTACACAAACGCTGCATTGTCACTAGAGGTTTGTGGGCGTTAGTAGCAAGCTCACTTGGGCTACACAAACGCTGCATTGTCACTGGAGGTTTGTGGGCGTTAGTAGCAAGCTCACTTGGGCTACACAAACGCTGCATTGTCGCTGGAGGTTTGTGGGCGTTAGTAGCAAGCTCACTTGGGCTACACAAACGCTGCATTGTCACTGGAGGTTTGTGGGCGTTAGTAGCAAGCTCACTTGGGATACACAAACGCTGCATTGGCACTGGAGGTTTGTGGGCGTTAGTAGCAAGCTCACTTGGGCTACACAAACGCTGCATTGTCACTGGAGGTTTGTGGGCATTAGTAGCAAGCTCACTGTCCTTGGAGGTTTGTGGGCGTCAGTAGCAAGCTCATTTGGGATACACAAACGCTGCATTGTCACTGGAGGTTTGTGGGCGTTTGTAGCAAGCTCACTTGGGCTACACAAACGCTGCATTGTCACTGGATGTGTGTGGGCGTTAGTAGCAAGCTCACTTGGGCTACACAAACGCTGCATTGTCACTGGAGGTTTGTGGGCGTTAGTAGCAAGCTCACTTGGGCTACACAAACGCTGCATTGTCACTGGAGGTTTGTGGGCGTTCGTAGCAAGCTTACTTGGGCTACACAAACGCTGCATTGTCACTGGAGGATTGTGGGCGTTTGTAGCAAGCTCACTTGGGCTACACAAACGCTGCATTGTCACTGGATGTGTGTGGGCGTTAGTAGGCTGAACGACCTTGATTGCTTGCCAACAAAGTGCGTTTATTCTGATGGATCTTTAGTGGCGGTTGCATAGGCTATAATAGTGAAGCAGACTCATTAAGTTACCTCATCTAAAGGGCTTCATTCTGCTGCTGGCAAATTAGAATGCATGAGTGCATTACTCTGTTAGATTATGCAATGTGATTATGGAGAATCTTGGCATAGAATGTCGTCGTTGTTGATCGTAAACATGAGATTGTCATGCTGAGCAGTGAGCAGCTAAATAGGTTTTTTGTTGCCCAAAGCTAACTCCTACTGCTCTTAGTGTAGAGTAGAATAGAATAGAATAGAATAGAATAGAATAGAATAGAATAGAATGGAATGGAATGGAATGGAATGGAATGGAATGGAACGGAACGGAACGGAACGGAACGGAATAGAATAGAATAGAATAGAATAGAATAGAATAGAATCGAATGGAATGGAAGAGAAGAGAATAAAAGAGAAGAAAAGAGAAGAGAAAAGAGAAGAGAAGAGATGAATAGAGTAAAGTAGAGTAGAGCAGAGTACAGTAGCAGTTAAGCAGAGTGGAGTGGAGTGGAGTGCAGTAGCAGTTAAGCAGAGTGGAGTGGAGTGGAGTGCAGTAGCAGTTAAGCAGAGTGGAGTGGAGTGGAGTGGTGTAGCAGTTAAGCAGAGTGGAGTGGAGTGGAGGGGAGTGGTGTAGCAGTTAAGCAGAGTGGAGTGCAGTAGCAGTTAAGCAGGGTGGAGTGGAGTGCAGTAGCAGTTAAGCAGAGTGGAGTGGAGTGGAGTACAGTAGCAGTTAAGCAGAGTGGTGTGGAGTGGAGTGGAGTAGCAGTTAAGCAGAGTGGAGTGGAGTGGAGTGCAGTAGCAGTTAAGCAGAGTGGAGTGCAGTGCAGTAGCAGTTGAGCAGAGTGGAGTGGAGTGGAGTACAGTAGCAGTTAAGCAGAGTGGAGTGGAGTGGTGTAGCAGTTAAGCAGAATGGAGTGGAGTGCAGTAGAGTGAAAGGTGAAATTATGTATTATACATTTTCAAAGAAATAGAATTCATTTAACTAATTTTTACCAAAGACTGTAGCTGTAGCTATTCTTCTAGAATTGAATGAGGTTGTAGTTGTTCTGGTAAACAACTAACTTTACTAGTAGAGAATTTCACAGGTAAGAAGCCCGAAGGAAAACTGCTTTTATAATCAGCTCCTCTTATACCTTGCAATGTCCACGATAGTGCAACACCTGTAACACCTGAGATCTCTATAGAATAAAGCAATTTTTGCAAACATTCTTGTCATAAATGTTCTAGCTTCTAGCTTTAAGTAATTTGATGGTGTTTTTGTGTGTAAACCAAAAATCGATTATAGAGTTTATCTCAATGAAAAGCACGACCCCCCCAAGGGCACTTCTTTGCTTCTGCAGCCATAAGTGTTTTCAGAATGTCTTTGAGACGTGAATGAAACTTGTAGCACACGCGGAGCAATTATTAAACGAAAACAGGATGACTTTTCATATCCGACTCCATTTTGAAGGACGGTAAAAAGTTTACATTTTAACACATATGACAATGCCATAGTGTTTCTGATTATTAAAGGAAAACCGGATGATTGTGTAAAGATTGGCTCAGAATGAAGAATGCTCTAAAATATTGAAAACTATAAAAGCTTATTTTAAATCAAAGCTTAGATTAAATAATAATTACCTCGGATACTCAAATTTTGTTGAATTTTCGAAGCTACACGCGGCTCAGTGAATCTGCTAAGATTGGCAACGGCGCCTTTTTGTAACATTCGCGTGGCCGACAAATAGAAGGCAGTACCGTGATAACCAGTGTTAGTTTCTGATGTCATATGATGTAAAGCCCATTTTTCGTGACATCATGCCTTTAAACAGTACTGTAACACTTATGCAAATGTGCTTGACGTGCAAGGAAAGACGCCTGCCATTGCATAGCCTGTGGTTAGTTTCTGACGTAAGTAATAACTGTGTTCGGTTGCCGTTAATTAACTTTCTAACCTAAGAAAGTTAATCTAAGAAATAATTGTTCACGTTTATAGGCAAAAAATGTATATTTTGGACAGTAAATTAAAATGAGATCCAGTCTAAACAATCTTCCGGTCTTCCTTGAATTAATAATCATGAAATTCCCGAGCCCCCGCGCGAGAATGAACAGTCGGTATGCTGGGACGATATCAGCTGTTGGATCCGAGTTTGTCAGTTTTTGAAGACGGTTTGATATCATCAAACTTTCTTGTCGAACTAAAAGTTTTTCAGTTTCGCTGTTTACAGGATCAAACTAGTTTGAGAAAATAAACCGAGCGTCTAAATGGCTCCTTAAACCACAAGAAAATCATTCACTTCTGATAATTAAATAATTGATTAAAAACTTAATTAACGGAAGCAGGGCTGGATTGTGACCTTTTGTGGCCCAGAGGTTAATAATTATGCCCATACTACAATGATCTTAGAGAAAAATTATATAATCACATCAATGTAATTAAAGAGAAAAATTATGTAATCACATCAATGTAATTATAGAGAAAAATTATGTGATCACATCAATGTAATTATAGAGAAAAATTATGTGATCACATCAATGTAATTATAGAGAAAAATTATGTGATCACATCAATGTAATTATAGAGAAAAATTATGTAATCACATCAATGTAATTATAGAGAAAATTATGTAATCACATCAATGTAATTATAGAGAAAAATTATGTAATCACATCAATGTAATTATAGAGAAAAATTATGTAATCACATCAATGTAATTATAGAGAAAAATTATGTAATCACATCAATGTAATTATAGAGAAAAATTATGTAATCACATCAATGTAATTATAGAGAAAAATTATGTAATCACATCAATGTAATTATAGAGAAAAATTATGTGATCACATCAATGTAATTATAAAGAAAAATTATGTAATCACATCAATGTAATTATAGAGAAAATTATGTAATCACATCAATGTAATTATAGAGAAAAATTATGTAATCACATCAATGTAATTATAGAGAAAAATTATGTAATCACATCAATGTAATTATAGAGAAAAATTATGTAATCACATCAATGTAATCATAGAGAAAAATTATGTAATCACATCATTGTAATTATAGAGAAAAATTATGTAATCACATCAATGTAATTATACCAGAATTTTGCCTTATGAGCGATGCTGATAAATTTTTAGTCTTGATGGGAAGTACTGATTTAGAAGTAATTAAGGCATTTATTAATTATGTTGAAAAAGCGTTTTTAAGACATGATGAACAATATACTATGTAATGATCATTGAGAATGAGGCCTAATGAATGGCAATTTATTATAAATACTAAAACATTAAACTTTTCATTAAATAACTAATATAACTAACTAATATATTATTATAACTAATACAACAAATTCAATAATATTTTGTTTTGTTAGTAATTGTTTTGTTTGTATGACTATAGTGTCATTATATTTCATTGTATATATGTCTTGTTTTTTGTATATTTCAAAATTGATATTGTATGTCTTGTGCGTATTTTTGACACTAATAAATAATATCTGAAATAAAATTATTCTCCGCCCTCTTAGACGTAGCTACCCTCCAATTCGCCGACACCCACTTTGAATGTTTTTTGTGACGTATTTTAACGACGTTTACATAACTCGAAGTAACTTATTGCAAATAATTTAAGTAAACTCGAATAACTATCTTTTGTTTGTCAGTGAAAATATTTCGTAAGAAACACATTTATTGCAAACCAAATTATCACACATTTCAACACGTTAGCGAAGAAAAAACAGATTTTTTTACCAAATGTTAGCAGCGGCATTCGGGTCTAATCTACACTAGATAACATGACGATGACATCACGACTGAACATCATATTGTAGATGACATCACAACTGAACATCACATTGTAGATGACATCACAACTGAACATCACATTGTAGATGACATCACAACTGAACATAATTTTAGACTTTCTATCTTTTATATCATCTCATATATGAGCTTCATTCATTACATCATTCCATTTTGAAGTACTAAACGTTTTCTTTATCATACGATTCATATCAAATATTCAGTTTATTTTTATTACATTTTTTTCTTTTACAGTGTGGGACAGTCTAACAAACCCTGCTTTTTGATTGCCCGCAACACATTTGCATTTGTATACAGGTGAACAGTGTGTGAGGCTTTTCTTGTGCAGAAACAATAAAAACTTATTTGTATTATGTTCATTGTAAGCCCTTTTACTATATATTGTACATGAAACTTTTGTAAATTTGTAATGTGAAATAAATGACTTATGACTTAAATGACTTATGACTTCATGACGTAAGCATTCCCTGAGCGTGTTGCACGTGTTTGCTAAAGTGAAAATTGAATTACAGTGCTACTGTAATCAGCTTGATACACAAAACTGGGCAAATTTTAGTTTTAGAAATTTAAGTTTCACGCAAATTGCAGAGCTCTCGAATGTGTGCGCCACGTCACAACTGAATTGTCAGGAATAGCGCCGTTTTTTGCAACGCATTTTTGAATTACAGTCCCTATATCCGTCTAACTATGCCTAAAGCATGCATGTAACTGGACGAGAACGTGAAATAAAAGTTCCGTGGTAATAATTCTTTCACCAAAATCACTCTTACGAAAGCAATTAGCTGTCTTTCAATATTTTATACATTAGATTATTTTAGCCATAGTTTACAATTGGGTGGTCTTCTCCTTTAATGTTAGTTTAGTCAACAATGCTGTAATGAGTGTTTGTGTAAAAGACAAGCAGAAGCCTCCCTTGACTCCGAGGAGATAAAAACAAGTGTGAATGTGTTGCTCAAACCTAATTTGTAAAATATTGACCTCTCTGAAATGCATCTCTTCCATCCTAGGTCCAACCAATGTTACTTACGTATTTGTTGTCACGGATGTGGCTAATCATGCATTGGTCAAACCAGTAGACAACTTAGCTTGAGAAGCAGAGAGCACAAATATAGAAGACGTAGACCTAGTGTTTTTGCATTTGAAAAAGGCCTATTATCAAATACAGCGCTGCTAATAAAAAACCGTTGGTCAACTAATATGGTTTTCAGAATGAAAGTAAGAAATACAACGACAATGATATCAATTATGCGGTTAGTCAGTTGGTTGGTCGGTCGGCCAGTCAGACAGTCGGTCGGTCAGTCGGTCGGCTGGTCAGTCAGTCAGTAAGGCAGTCAGTCAGTAAGGCAGTCAGTCAGTCAGTCAGTCAGTCAGTCAGTCAGTCAGTCAGTCAGTCAGTCAGTCAACTAGTCAGTCAGTCAGTCAGTCAGTCAGTCAGTTAGTCAGTCAGTCCGTTAGCGAGTCACGTTGCCTGGTGGGTATTGAAAAGGTATTTTGTGGTCGTTTGGCATGAAAACATTTTTATTTATTTGACTTTGTTACCTCGCCATTTTACACAAACGTTTGTATTAGTCTCATTAACGTGGCTTGTTTAAACAATAACAAGCTGTAAAAACCTTATAAAACCTTTACGACGTGACATGTGCCTATTAGTTTGATCTGCAAAGACACGGAAGCCAGAGATGCAAGCAGTGTAATTATTCTGCGTGGGCCCCAGCTAGTGGTGGCTTCATTTCGTTGCCATGGTAGCCAGCTGCCAGCTAATATAGAATCGTGCTTGTTCACTTTCTCTCAGTCCCCGCCGTTGTCTGAAGGTAAAACTATTGAGTACTGTGTCCTGCTCATTGTAATCAACCTATTGCCGTTACCGCTTTGCTTTATGAATTGGAACAGCCTTGGGCGTGGGAAAGGCACGGAGACTGTTTACTTCAAGACGAAGATCACGTGGTACAGTTACACGTGGTAAGTATTGTATGTATTCTCTGACGGCAATATTTCATTTGTAGACATTCAATATCTCTTCAGTCTGTTCTAAATTATGCCAGCTTTGCTTATGAATTTTGCTTTGCTTATGAATTTCGATGTCACTGATGTATGAAATCTTACGTTGGCCAAACCAGTAGACAACTTAGCTTGAGAAGTAGGGCATGCATATTTACAAGAGATAAGCTACTGTTGCCTCCTCTTTCCATGAATTTCTGTCTATTTCAACGCGTCCCACGTGTTCAATTCTTTTCGGATTTAATCTAACGTTAGGAAGATTTAGGTTACTATATCTGCGTAAGTTAAAATTTGCCCGCTTGTGTGATTTTTGGCAGTATCGTGGGGGAAATTTTTCCTTTAACTATACGCTAAACTCTAGCAGGATATGCACTAAACAATTTTTGTTTTATGTAAGTCAATCAATAAATCTTAGTGTAATTAGTAGAAAATCATGAAAATCAATTGATGATCTAAATACGTGATTTAAACTCTGGTAACATAGGCAAATTTCAATTGAATAAATTAGAATTAAATTGAAGTTTAGGCCTTGGTAGAGAACGTTTCTCTGAATGCTTTTCAATATATATAATTATCTGCAACTGGGTCAATACAAAATCAATTTTCGGTGACGTTATAAACATGTACACATGTATATGTAGATGTATAATTAATATGATGTATATATAATATATTTAAGCATGTATTTGTAAATAGAAATTTAAATAAAACGTGGTAAAGTACAAAAGTAAAGTCTGCGCATCAGTTTAACGCTGATTGAACATGTATAAAGCTAAACATTTAGTAAGTTCAAATCTCGATTAAAATAGTCATAATTATTTGTAGACTAATTTTTCAATAGGAAGTGAATTATCATGTAGCCCTGCACATGCAGGGAAATTTTATATATATTTATGTATGTATATAATTAATTAAGCATAGTAGTAGTAGTAGCAGCGTAGTTGCGCAGCAGCAGCAGCAGCAGCAGCAGCAGCAGCACAGCAGCAGCAGCAGCAGCAGCAGCAGCAGCAGCAGCGCAGCAGCAGCAGCAGCAGTAGCAGCAGCAGCAGCAGCAGCAGCAGCAGCAGCAGCAGCAGCAGCAGCGCAGCAGCTGCAGCAGCAGCAGCAGGCAGCAGCAGCAGCAGCAGCAGCAGCAGCAGCAGCAGCTAGCAGCAGCAGCAGCAGTCGCAGCAGCAGCAGCAGCAGCAGCCAGCAGCAGCAGCAGCAGCAGCAGCAGCAGCAGCAGCAGCAGCAGCAGTAGCAGCACCACCACCAGCAGCAGCAGCAGCAGCAGCAGCAGCAGCAGCAGCAGCAGCAGCAGCAGCAGCAGCAGCAGCAGCAGCAGCAGCAGCAGCAGCAGCAGCAGCAGCAGCAGCAGCAGCAGCAGCAGCAGCAGCAGCAGCAGCAGCAGCAGCAGCAGCAGCAGCAGCAGCAGCAGCAGCAGCAGCAGCAGCAGCAGCAGTAGCAGTAGCAGCAGCAGCAGCAGCAGCAGCAGCAGCAGTGTCAGCAGCAGCAGCAGCAGCAGCAGCAGCAGCAGCAGCAAGCAGCAGCAGCAGCAGCAGCAGCAGCAGCAGCAGCAAGCAGCAGCTGCAGCTGCTGTGCGCTACAGCGCATAGCAGCAGCAGCACAGCAGCAGTAGTATAATAATAATAATAATAATAATAATAATAATAATAATAATAATAATAATAATAATAATAATAATAATAATAATAATAATAATAATAATAATAATGAGTCTAATTTTACATGGCGGCGCGTTGGTGTTCATCACTTGGCTTCATTTTAGTTGATATTTTGCTGCACATTAATTCCTTGGTGGCAGTTCGGCTGCCAGGCAGTGACAGACGTGGTTTAACAACATGAACACATCAAAGACGGTTGGCAGCCATTTCAGATTTTCGTAGTCTAAGCCGTTCAGTCCACATTGTATTGCATGAGTAAAAACCGTTTGCAAGAACAAGTGAAAATAAAAAGTTTCATTGGGTCAATTCTAATGTAGTTTTTCCCCCCAGTCAATTTTTGCACAAGGACCACTGTAAGCTTGTAAAATAATGGGACATTTTTTAAACGAGTTAATTTTTTTCATCTTATTCAAACACTAACATCAGTTTGTTAGGCCATGTAATGGTACAGCATGTAACGAGTGGAAATAAAACGTAACATACCGTAATGATATACGAGCCGCTACCCTTCTACTAAGGCTTAGAGAGCCAAATTATCCTGTATAGGCCAGTATAGGTTACAGCCTAGGGTTCTTCAAGTTTTGGTAAAGAAGCCGCTTTTTCACTACGGTTGTGTTGAAACCTCTGCTAATTTGGTGATAAATTACACTTACTTGAAACGTATAACTAATCACTCAATCATGATTTGTTGTTTTTCATTTTCAAAAACTTCCCCTCTAGTATAATAATATCTTTATTACTTCCCACCCGTATATATATACTATATATATATATAGTAGTAGTAGTAGTAGTAGTAGTAGTAGTAGTAGTAGCAGCAGCAGCAGCAGCAGCAGCAGCAGCCGCAGCAGCAGCAGCAGCAGCAGTAGTAATAGTAGTAGTAGCAGTAGCAGTAGTAGTAGTAGTAGTAGTAGTAGTAGTAGTAGTAGTTATAGTTGTTGTTGTAGTAGTTGTAGCAGTAGTATATATATATATATATATATTTGCAATGCACACCTCCATATAGTCTAAACAAGTGTTGCCTCCTCCACAAATGGTTAGCGAATGTGTTAAAGCATTTATCATTTGTCTGTGCCGACCATCAGTTTACATCGTAATTATGAAAATTTAATACTACTAACGCCCGCTGTAACTCACACTAACCATTAGAAATATATTGTAATTTTTCTCTTAACTAATTCTAATGGCCTAGCATAAGCTAGCTCCTTAGGTCTCTAGCGCAGAATTCATGAATTGTATCATAATTTTGTATTAGCAAAAACATATGCACATGTAATGCATATGTATATGTTTACTGCAAAATAAAGCCAATGAATTGATTCTGATTGGCAGTATATAACAAAATAGTGATATTTCTTGAATACTACTTTGTTAATAAACAAATGATACTCTAGTTTATATAAAGAATTTGTATTAAGTTTATTTCAAGCTGTGTAAATGTCGTCGCTAAAATATATCACGAGCTAAAAAATGTTCAAGACTGGTGCTGGTGAGTTAAAGGGTGGTGCCGTCTAATAAGGAGGGGGATTTCATTAGACCAGCGGTCCCAAAATGCCATAAACCGGCCCTGGCATTTGGTGCTGGTGTTTTTGGTGGCCTGGTGGTGGTGGTGGTGGTGGTGGTCGTCGTCGTTTTGTTGGTGCTGATGATGGTGATGGTGACGGTGACGGTGACGGTGACGATGACGATGGTTATAGTGGTAGTGGTGGTTTGGTGCTGGTGCTTTAGGTGGCCGTGGTGGTGGTGGTGGTCGTGGTGTTGGTGTTGGTGTTGGTGGTCGTGGTGTTGGTGGTGATGACCATGATAGTGATGATGATAACAATATAAGGCAGCAGAGTAAGTTTTCACTTGAATGAATACGGTAGGCAACTGTTCTTAATTGCGGCTTTCCTATTTTCCGGGCCTCATGGAGCATACATAACTGTGCTTCATGGAGCATACATTCTGTGCTTCCTGGAGCATCCATTCTGTGCTTCCTTGAGCGTACATTATGATTCCTAAAGCATACATTCTGTGCTTCATGAAGCATACATCCTGCGCTTCATGGAGCATGCATTCTGAGTTTTATGGAGCATACATTTTGTGGTTCCTGGAGCATACATTCTGTGCTTCCTTGAGCGTACATTATGATTCCTGGAGCATACATTCTGTGCTTCATGGAGCATACATTCTGTGCTTCATGAAGCATACATTCTGCGCTTCATGGAGCATGCATTCTGAGTTTTATGGAGCATACATTTTGTGGTTCCTGGAGCATACATTCTGTGCTTCCTGGAGCATACATTCTGAGTTTTAGGGAGCATGCATTCTGAGTTCTATGGAGCATACATTCTGTGCTTCATGTAGCATACATTCTGCGCTTCATGGAGCATGCATTTTGAGTTTCATGGAGCATACATTCTGTGCTTCATGGAGCATACATTTTGAGCTTTATGGAGCATACATTCTGCGCTTCATGGAGCATGCATTCTGAGTTTTATGGAGCATACATTTTGTGGTTCCTGGAGCATACATTCTGTGCTTCCAGGAGCATACATTCTGTGCTTCATGGAACATACATTCTGAGTTTTAGGGAGCATACATTCTGAGTTTTATGGAGCATACATTCTGTGCTTCACGAAGCATACATTCTGAGTTTTATGGAGCATACATTCCGTGCTTCATGGAGCATACATTCTGTGCTTCGTGGAGCATACATTCCGTGCTTCATGGAGCATACATTCTGTGCTTCATGGAGCACACATTTTGTCCTTCATGGAGCATGCATTCTGAGTTTTATGGAGCATACATTTTGTGGTTCCTGGAGCATACATACTGTGCTTCCAGGAGCATACATTCTGTGCTTCATGGAGCATACATTCTGAGTTTTATGGAGCATACATTCCGTGCTTCGTGGAGCATACATTCTGTGCTTCATGGAGCACACATTCTGTCCTTCATGGAGCATGCATTGTGAGTTTTATGGAGCATACATTCTATGCTTCATGGAGAGTACAGGGTTTCTGCAATTTTACTGCTTATCAGGTTAGCAAAAATGCAGCTTAAATCCTGTAAAAATCCTTTACAATATTCAGACGTTAAATACGTATGCAAAAAAGTAGATACATGTACTTAAATAGTTAGCCGGCAAGCAGACAGGCGGGCAGGCAGGCTTAAGTGTCACAGTCAGGCAAACAAAGATAAATAATCAAGAAGAAAACGTGACGTATTGCAGGCATTTTTCACAAGTAATTTTACTCGCTATAAGCTCTCATTTTGAGTAAATGCTGCAATTTATCAATTTCAACTCACTTACGTGGAGTTTTTTTGCAACATAATAAAACCCCCGAGATTCGAATTTGCAATCTGTGAAAAATGTAACGATGATAAATGACCCAATTACCGCTTTTTGCTTATTCTTGCGCCTCGCTTTTCGGGGTAATTCGAACGCGTAGTAATTTCGACGAGGCAACAATTTTGCCGCCTAAATTGAAGAAAAAATAGTCCACAAGTGTGGTAAATTAACGCGCCGGTTGCCTCGAAGCGAACGACACAGAGAGCTTTATCTTTGTCGGGTTTCCATTACCAAAATCCCCGCGGGTTTCAAGACTTTGGTAAGATTAGACGCTTTCAATGTAGTTTGAAATGTGTCTAAGTGTTTTAGCGACCTTTTCTTCTCGCGCGAAGGATTAGATAAGACAGGATGAGGAAAAGGTGAAGTGAGGGTGATGCCAAGTGCCAAGAGGATCAGTGGAAAATTGCATTATGTCACAGTGGAGAGATATTGCGACTTTTCACAGCAGAAACTGGTAATTGTTTCAGTGTTCTAGGATTTTCATTGCATTACTTCCGGCCTCCGTGTTAGAAATAAGAAATTACTATTTTTATTGTTGTTGTTGTTGTTGTTGTTGCAGCTGCTGCTGTTGCTGTTGTTGTTGTTGTTGCTGCTGCTGTTGTTGCCACTGTTGTTATTGTTGTTGTCTTTGTTGTTGTTGCTGCTGCTGCTGCTGTTGTTGTTGTCTTTGTTGTTGTTGTTGCTGTTGTTTCATTGCTTTACTTCTGGCTTCCGTGTTAGAAATAAGTATTTACTATTTTTATTGTTATTGTTGTTTTTGTTGTTGTTCATCTTGCTGTTGTTGTTGTTCTTATTCCTCTTCTTGTCGTCATTATTGCTGCTGCTGTTGCTGCTGTTGTTGTTGTTCCTGCCTGTGCTCCAAAGTCGCGTCCGGATGCAGCACCATAACTTCCAGAGGCACCGTAATTATGTCCGGCTGCCACCGCACCATAACCTGCTGCACCATAGCCGTGTCCTGCTGCAGTACCATATGCACCTGCTGAGCCGTGGCCGTATCCTGCTTCTCCGTGACCTCCCGCAGAACTGTACCCAAATCCCCCTGCTGCTCCACCATAGCCTGCAGCAGAACCATAACCATGTCCTGCTGCGCCACTGTAGCCTCCAGTGGCACCGTAGCCGAGTCCATGAGCAGCTCCATAACCACCAGCACCATATCCGTACCCTCCAGCACTGTAAGCGTGCCTCTGAGCAGCTCCGTAACCAGCAGCACCATAGCCTTGGGCTCCAAGTCCATATCCATGGCCATAACCACCACCATATCCAAGCACACCGTGACCACGGGGCCCAAGTCCATAACCAGCACCCGCAGCAAGCCCACCACTATATCCACAACACCTAAAAATTGTTCGTAAATAATAATAATAATGTTCAAGCATTTGTGTCCTTAATAGATAACGCCCAAGAATTGTTCCAGTAAATAATAATGTTCAAGAATTTGTGCCCTTAATTGATAGCGCCTAAGAATTGTTCCTGTGAATAATGATCAAGAATTTGTGTCCTTAATTGATAATGCCTAAAAATTGTTCCTGTAAATAATAATGTTCAAGCATTTGTGTCCTGAATTGTTCTTGTAAATAAAAATATTCAAAAATTTGTGCCCTTAATTGACAACGCCCAAGAATTGTGCCCTTAATTGACAACGTTCAAGAATTTTTGGCCTTAATTGATAATGCCCAAGAATTTTGCCCTTAATTAACAATGTTCAAGAATTTTTGCCGGGTTTCCATTACCAAAATGGTGGTGGTGTTGTTGTTGTTGTTGTTGTTGGTACTGGTGGTGGTGGTGGTGTTGTTACTGGTACTGGTGGTGGTGGTGTTGTTACTGGTACTGGTGGTGGTGGTGTTGTTACTGGTACTGGTGGTGGTGGTGTTGTTACTGGTACTGGTAGTGGTGTTGTTGTTGTTGGTATTGGTGGTGGCGTTGATGCAGCACCATAACTTCCCGAGGCACCATAACCTGCTGCACCATAGCCGTGTCCTGCTGCAGTACCATAGCCACCTGCTGAGCCATGGCCATATCCTGCTACTCCGTGACCTGCAGCAGAACTGTAACCATGTCCTGCTGCTCCACTGTAGCCTCCAGTGGCACCGTAGCCGAGTCCTTGAGCAGCTCCATAACCACCAGCACCATATCCGTACCCTCCAGCAGTGTAAGCTTGCCTCTGAGCAGCTCCGTAACCAGCAGCACCATAGCCTTGGGCTCCATAACTACCACCATATCCAAGTACACTGTGACCACGGGCTCCAAGTCCATAACCAGCACCACCAGCAAGCCCACCACCGTAACCAGCACCAGCAAAGGCACCAAGTCCATAACCAGCACCAGGTCCTCCATATCCAGTTCCAAGATAGCCAGCTCCATAACCGTATCTGGCTGTACCATAACCAGTTGGGTGACCAGCTCCATAACCGTAACCTCCTGCACCATAACCAATTGGGTGACCAGCTCCGTAACCGTATCCTCCTCCACCATAACCAATTGGGTGACCAGCTCCGTAACCGTATCCTCCTCCACCATAACCAATTGGGTGACCAGCTCCATAACCATATCCTCCTGCACCATAACCAGTTGGGTGACCAGCTCCGTAACCATATCTTCCTGCACCATAACCAGTTGGGTGGCCAGCTCCTAAACCTTCGGCACCAAGTCCAAGCGGCAAGCCTGGACCGCGTCTACCAGCCAAGGTGGCTCCAGGTCCAAGGGGGTAATGCGATGCCCATAGTTGCGTCTAAAACGAAATAATCAGTGATTACTTCTATAAGGTAATTTATGCAAGAAGCCAAATTAGATTTAAATTCAGAGGTTAAAATACTGATGTTTTTTTATCAATTCATGTCGCTGTTGGGTGTCGCCACCTACTGTTTTAATCTAGAAACATTAGAGGTCACCAATCCTTTAAGCAGCTAATAATACTTACAGCAGTTAAGCAAATGACAACCAGCTTAAGCAACGTCTTCATGTTGAATTGGTAACCCCTGCAACAAAGACGAGAAATTTATTACAAATGTAACAGCAATAAGTCACAGAAATCGTAAAAAATACCACTACGTACAACAGGACGTACCTGCACCAGATTACAACACCCCAAAACCATCTTCCCAAATTTCTTCTAGCTGGCGTAATGGTTTGATGGCCATTTTTGGCTTTTATACAGCCATAGAAGATACGAAAATGTAATACGGGTAGGATTTGCAGTTGCAGATCCGAAATATTTTACGCAATATGCAGGGTTTAAATGCTCTGTTACCCCCTGCTTGCGTAATGTAACAGTCTCGTACAGTTCCCACTCCTTATTGGCTTCTTGAATTTACCGGTAATGCTCATTCAATAGTTTATTTGTTTGTCCTAAATGACTGTCAGGAGTTTTCTTTCCTTACGCAAATTCAAATTCTCACTGGAGATTTCAAATTTGTTTATTTTATTTATTTATAAATATTTATTTTATTTCAGACACTTACAGTTCATAGAACAACAGAAATAAGGCACAAGTAAAAAAGTACACAGTTAGTTTACAAACACACAGCAAGCTTATATGCAAATTGTTAGTTAGAAACTTAGAATGGATATATAAGATTCTGAACTACGACTTAAAAATGTTCGATCAAGAAACTGTATCAGTATTGTACAGCAAGTTATTGATGACAGTATTCTGATCCAAAAACAGCCACTTCTGAGACTAAACACAGCTTTCGTACGTATACAGGAAAAATTTGGTATATTTTATCAAAAAACTGTATCAGTATTGTACAGCAAGTTATTAATGACAGTATTCTGCTCCAAAAACGCTTACTTCTGAGACTAAACACAGCTTTCGTACGTATACAGGAAAAACTTGGTATATTTTATCTAAAAATTGTACTAATATTGTACAGCAAGTTATTAATAATAGTATTTTGACTCAAAAACAGCCTACGTCTGAGACTAAACACAGCTTTTGTACGTATACAGGAAAAACTTGGTATATTTTATCTAAAAATTGTACTAACATTGTACAGCAAGCTATTAATAATAGTATTCTGACTCAAAAACAGCCTACTTCTGAGATTAAACACAGCTTTCGTACGTATACAGGAAAAACTTGGTATATTTTATCTAAAAATTGTACTAATATTGTACAGCAAGTTATTAATAATAGTATTCTGACACAAAAACAGCCTAGTTCTAAGATTAAACACAGCTTTCATACGTATGCAGGAAAAACTCGGTACATTGTAGCTAACGTACGTTTGACTTGCACTACGAGGATTAAAGAGTCCTCTAGTGGAATTATTATAAGTAACACGAATTCTTACCAATATTTCCTTTATCGTGATCAAACCAGAGACTATTGCAATAAAACTGTATATAAAATGCTGCATGTAGTCTTCTCTTAACATGAACAGAATCAGCTTTGAACCTCCTAATAACGCAATTGGCTCTCGCACATAGCAAACCACGTTGATGTTTAATATCAAGACCATCAAGGCAGATTATCTAATTATCTTGTGGTGTTTCTAGTAATTCTTTCTCTCCTGATAATAACAGTTAAGATGCTGGAAACATGGAACACTGGCATTATTAATCGATAATGTTCAATAAGTGTGACCTTAACCCTTTCAGTCCCAAATTACTTTTTTACTAAGAAAAATTTTTTGGCTTGGTACTTTTGTTCAGTATGTTCATCTTGTTTACACATAATAATTATTTTTTCTCCCTGTGCCCGCATGCTAAATATAGCCTGTATCCCATGGGATACATTGGGATTCAATGGAAGCATAAAATGTGCTTCATTTTGCAACTGCTCATAATTTTTTAAAGTATTTAAGACATTTAGTATGCACGCTATGCTGATCTGTACAAAGTCGTCTCTAAAGTACTGTACCTTGCGCAGTTTTTTATGCTGTGTAGATTTTCTAGTTTGCCATTTTATCACCATTTTTAGTCTATTGTTATTGGCTTAAATCAAAATAACTATTAACAGATCAAATAACTCTCAGTTTTAAAATTTTATTAATTTTAAAGGCAGAAAATATTCTTGTATCCCACGGGATACAACGGGTATGAAAGGGTTAACTGACGATGTTTACAAATTATGCACTTAATTCCTAATGTCTATGAATCGTGTTGATCATATCGAAAATTTTGGCTTTAATTAATAGTGTCAAAGAACCGCGCCGTTATCTAATAATGTCTAAGAATCGAACCTTTAACTGATACTTTAACTGAACAACTATACTTTTAACTGATAATGTTCTTGTTATAATCAATAATGTCCAAGAAGTGTGCCATTAATTTATGCTGTCCAAGAACTGTGTCATTAATTCATAACGTCCAAGACTGTGCTGTTAATTCTTAATGTCTAAGAACTGTGCCGTTAATTCGTATTGTCAGAAGAACTGTGCCATTAATTCATATTGTCAAAAGAACTGTGCCGTTAATTCATATCCGATCAGGACTGTGTCGTTGGTTCATAGCGTCCAAGAACTGTGCTGTTCACTGATAATGTTCAAAAGCTGCATGGTTAATTCATAATATCCAAGAACTGTGCAGTTAATTGACGTCCAACAATTGCGCCTTTAATTGATAATTTCAAAGAGCCATGCCATTAATTCATAACGTTTAAGAACTATGACATTAATTCGTAACGTCTACGAACTGCGCTGTTATTTCTTTATGTCCAATAACTGTGTCATTAATTAATAACGTCAAAGACATGTGCTGTTAATTCACAATGTCCAAGAACTGTGCAGTTAATTGACGCCCAATAATTGTGCCTTTAATTGATAATTTCAAAGAGCCATGCCATTAATTCATAACGTTCAAGAAATATAACATTAAATCGTAACGTCAAAGACTGTGCTGTTAATTCACAATGTCCAAGAACTGTGCAGTTAATTGACGTCCAATAATTGTGCCTTTAATTGATAATTTCAAAGAGCCGTGCCATTAATTCATAACGTTCAAGAACTGTGACATTAATTCGTAACGTCAAAGACTGTGCTGTTAATTCACAATGTCCAAGAACTGTGCAGTTAATCGACGTCCAATAATTGTGCCTTTAATTCATAATTTCAAAGAGCTGTGCCATTAATTCATAACGTCTAACAACTGCGCTGCTATTTCTATATGTCCAAGAACTATACCGTTCGTGCATAATGTTCAAGAACTGTGCCGTTAATTGATAGAGTCCAAGTACTGTGCGATTAATTCATAACCAAGAACTGCGTTGTTAATTCACAACGTCCAAGAACTGTGCCATTAATTTGTACTGTCCAAGGACTGCGTTGTTAATTCATAACATCCAAGAACTGTGCCATTAATCCATATCCGATAATTATGTCTAAGTTTAATTGATATTGTCAAAGAACTATGGCCTTAACTGATGTCCAAGAATTGTACCATTAATTGACAATGTCGAAGTACAGTTTCATTGACTGATGAAAGAGTTGTCTAAGAGTGTCATAACATGTCTAAGAGTTGTTCTTTTATTTCGTAACGTCTAAGGACTATGTCCTTAACTGATAAAAAAGTCTACCCTTGTTCAAAAATGTTCAAATACTATGCCCTCATACAGGACGTACGCCTAAATGACATTACAAGTTGACAAAAAAGTCCATTTTTCATGCATCTTTCTGTTTCCGGTTATAGCTTTGACGGTACATTTAAACTAATACAAGCGCTGTTGTTGTTTTTCAATTCAAACATCAATCGCCATTATCCCTACTTCCATTTTCAAATCTTGTATCTAATAATGCATTTTTGACACGTGGAAAATACTCGTCTGTTTCATCAAGCCTTTTAACGGCCGTCATTACCCGACGTTTGTTGACAACAGCAACTGCACACTGTGCTGACAATGTTGTTTTCCTCGACGCCAGTAACTGTGAGCAATCATTAAATTCTGCTGGTCAACAACTCGCTCAAATAATCAAATCAACTCCGCGGGGGATTTGCACCTCTAATGAAGTCACATATAGACGCCACGTGTTGTGACGTCGCCAGGAAACAAAATGCACGCAAGCAGAGAAATAGCAGCAGCAACACGATGGACATTTATTGCACGTAAACTGGACAATCATTAGACCTTATCGGGCAACAATTAGACGTTATCATCATCGGATGATTATAGTGATGATGCGGATATCGTTAACCGGCTAAGATTATTATATACAAGAGCTAATACACTGTATAATAAATTTTATTCTTGTTCAAAGGAAGTAAAAAGTATCTTGTTCAAATGGTATCGTAGTTTAGTCAGGAAAAGCTCCCATAGTTTAAGAAGTCGTATATTTAAAAGTAAAAATGACATTCTAAGATTGTGACTGTATAAACTCCGTCGTTTTATTTGAGTCTCCATTTTTGTACATGTAATACATAATGTAACACATAATGCAATACATAATGTAACACATAATGTAATACATAATGCAATACATAATGTAACACATAATGTAATACATAATGTAACACAATGTAATAGATAATATAATACATAATGCAATACATAATGTAACACATAATGTAATAGATAATGTAACACATAATGTAATAGATAATGTAATACATAATGTAACACATAATGTAATGCATAATGTAACACATAATGTAATACATAATGTAACACACAATGTAATAGATAATGTAACACATAATGTAATAGATAATGTAATACATAATGTAACACATAATGTAAGGATTTTAAGTTGTACATTTTTAGGCAAGGTATTTTTAATGTATTGCACTGCTGGTGGCACCTCGCCACCCGGCGGTGTTTCGGGCCTGCAGGTACGGAGGCGGAGCAGCCTAATAATGATGGTCACATAACCACAATTAAACAAAGCTGAATTAAATAATGCTGACTATTTAACTGGAAAGAGATTTAGATATTACAAGGCCTAAACTAACTGTGACAAGATTTTAAACAAATTAAAGTAAAACAGAACATAGAAATGAGATGGAGAGACTGATGCCTAACTTGCCATATAGCGGGTAGTAGGAGAGCTCTAAGTCTGATGGAAGAATCACAAGCACAAGAACCACCAAGTCTGCACAACCCGATTACCACTGCAGCTCCAAAGTACAGCAGGTCTGCCTCCCCCTTTTATAACCTTTCCCAAACTAGTGTACATGTCAGAGATAGAGCCAAAATGAAACCTGGTTGGTTGAAAGCAAAAAGGTGTGAAGATTTAACCAATAAGAACTGAAATATTTCACACTAAAAAGCCATATAAATTAAATAATATATATTTTATTTAAATTATATGGATTTTAAGTGTGAAATAAAAATGTGAATTGTATTGAATTTAATTTAGATACCATCAGTTAAGGAGGTAACCCTTCCGACTTTCCCAAAAGGGCAGCTCTTGGACTTTCATCAGTTGAGGGCCTTGTAAGCAATTAAAGGACAGTTTATTGCCTTTGTAACAGTTTAGTTATTGGTCTTGTTTGGCTAGGCAGAGCTTAGGAAAACATGAATGGTCTAATATTCTGCCTCGAGGTCGTAAAGTGTCGTTTGTGACGTTTGCCACTTCTGTTGGTTCAGTCACTCTCTTCTAAGACTGTTTAATCTGAAGCTTCGAACGAAAATCTCTTTTTGTTTTCGCGCAGGAGTACCCCGGAGTGCTCGCATAGGAAGAGCAGGGACTACTTGCATTTGCTTTCATATACTTGACCCAAGGGTTCTAGTATTACAAAAGCATTGACAATACATGTACGTTTTTGCCTTGACTGGCTTTATGTATAAAAAGCAATACAGGACCAGCGTTTGTACTCAAAACTTAGCAAAGTAGTTGGAATTTTCAAAAAATGTTAAAAATTTTTAGATTTTTCTACTTATAAACAGCTGTATTATACGTTTGCCTATCCTTAATTTGATTATTGCAGTATAGTATGGGGTAATACGTATGCAGATACCTTAGAAAGATTATTAAAAATTCAAAAAAGCTCATCCATCTAATGACCAAGGTAATCGATATGCAAACTAACCTGTTCATGTACAAATATGTTAATAATCTTTGGCTTAATATGTATCACAATTTTTTCAGTATGTATTCATATCAAACTCGACAATACCACAAATTCCATATTCCTAAGTCCAGAACAAACGTTATGAAACATTCTGCCATGTATAATGGTGCTGTATAATGTGGAATAATTCACCCAGTAAAATAAAACAAGCCAGTAATTTAAATAAATTTAAGAAACTTTAAAAAAAATATTTTTTTTGGGATAGTTTTATAGCCCTTTCTTCCCTTTTGAGCATCCGACCGGAACCGCTACTTTAATATTCGCTCTTCTACACTAAAAGCAGCTATGGCTCTTTGCGACTTCTTAATGTTCTAATAATCCCACATATAATGATGTAATTAAATCCATCTTGCAGTAAACGTGATCTTCGACTCGTGAATGCGTCTCCAGGGATTGCTTAATGAAGAATAATTCCAGCTCTTACCTAAATTATCATTCGCAGATGTTAATTATTCATGCACTCCCTGCATCTTGCAAATAGCTTTACGACCGAATTACATGCTTACTTAATGCAGGATATAAGCAGAACAATCCGCTGCTGATTTTACGTGGGACATAAAAGTGAAAGCTTCTGGATTAATAATGCTGAAAATTGGGTCATTAATAAATAATGCCGAAGAATTGTGCCCTTAATTAATAATGCGCAAGAATTGTGCTCTTAATTAATAATGCCCAAGAACTGTGCCCGTTATAAACATTGCCGAAGAATTGCTTCTTTCATTGATAATGTTCAAGAATTTTTGTCCTTAATTGATAACGCCTAAGAATTGTTCCTGTAAATAATAATTTTAAGGAATTTGTGTCCTTAATTGAAAAAGCCCAAGAATTGTTCCCGTAATTGATGATGTTCAAGAATTTTTGCCCTTAATTGATAACACCTAAGAATTGTTCTTGTAAATAATAATGTTCAAGAATTTGCGTTCTCAATTGATAACGCCTAAGAATTGTTCTTGATAAATAATAATGTTCAAGAGTTTGTGCCCGTAATTGATAATGTTCAAGATTTTGTGTCCTTAATTCATAACCCTAAGAATTGTTCCTGTAAATAATAATGCTCAAGCATTTGTGTCCTTAATAGATAATGCCTAAGAATTGTTCCTGTAAATAATAATGTTCAAGAATTAATTGATAATGCATATGAATTGTTCTTGTAAATAATAATGTTCAGGAATTTGTGTCCTTAATTGATAAGGTCCAAGAATTGTGCCTGTAAATAACAATGTTCAAGAATTTTTGCCCTTAATTGATAACGCCTAAGAATTGTTCCTGTAAATAACAATGTTTAGGAATTTGTGTCCTTAATTGATAAGGCCCAAGAATTGTGCCCGTAATTGATAATGTTCAAGATTTTGTGTCCTTAATTCATAACCCTAAGAATTGTTCCTGCAAATAATAATGTTCAAGCATTTGTGTCCTTAATAGTTAACGCCTAAGTATTGTTCCTGTAAATAATAATGTTCAAGAATTTGTGTTCTTAATTGATAATGCCTCAGAATTGTTTCTGTAAATAGGAATGTTCAAGAATTGTGCCCGTAATTGATAATGTTCAAGAATTTGTGCTCTTAATTAATAACGCCCGTGTATTGAGCTTGTAATTGGTAACGTTAAAGAATTTGTGCCCTTAATTAATAACGCCCGTGAATTGTGCTCGTAATTGATAATGTTCAAGAATTTTAGGCCTTAATTGATAACCCCTAAGAATGTCCTTGGTAGTTAGTATATTATTTTTGTCCTCAAAGGAGCGAGGCCTCCACTTGAAGTTTATATGATTCTCTTATTTGTATACAAATACAGAGCGTGGTGACTGTATCAATAACTAAGGGGAAAAATAAGAACTTTTGCTAATAATTACAAAGGAAAAATAATAAGATACTTGCAAAGAATATGTTGCTCCTTTGACATAAGATGCTATTCCTTGAATACTGTTATATCCATCCCGGGGCTTCCTATGTTTCTCCGCCGACTGCCAGCATTTAGAAGAATTTAAAGTTTGATGCTTCGGAATATGGAGTGCAGCACTCAGTGCCAGTGCCTCCTCAATGTAAGTGGATGTGGCAACATTAAGATGACACATTCAGCCAAGCAGGTGTATGTACGGCCTCCTTTGACAAGGCAAAGAACTGGACTCAGAGACCACACGCTGCCAAAAAGAAGAACTAAACGCAGTAGTGACATATTTATTCACTGTCCAGGTTTGGCGTTGCTTAACTTTGGTCATGCAGTGGTCCTGCACACCATGACCACAGATATGCATTATGCCCTAAAGTGGTTTTGCAAGCTTTTTTAGATAAGTAAAGCAACACTGCAAAAGCCGGCTTAGTCGCTCCATAGTTGAAGTAATCTTAAAGGTTATCCCGTCTTGAAATGTCACCACTGAAAGCATGATAATTAATGTGATGATGCACATCTAATTAGAGCTGGATTTTACTGCAAAAAGTTCAAAATTTGACGAATCGGGTGCTCATGCTATAACTCAATTTCGATTTGTCAATTAATTAGTCAGTTAATTAATCATTATCAATTATCAGCTAAGACATTATCATGTTAGACATTATCAATTAAGAACACACATCTTGGACATTATTAGTTGGTTGACAGCACAGTCCTTGGACATTATTAATTAAGGACTCAGTTCTTGTATATTACTAATTAACATTACAGTCCTTGGGCATTATGAGTTAAGGGCACAGTTTTTGAACATTATCAACTAAGGACACAGTCCTAGTACAATATCAATTAAAGGAAGACAGGGTGACTTTTCATATACCACCCCATTTTCAAGTACGGTAAAAATTATACATTTTAACACAATAAATACTGTAAAAGCGTTTCTGATCGTTAATAATAAATTAAAAGCCTAATTAACGGCGTCGAGCCAATCTATTGATGACATCACAAACTAACATAATTTTCAACATAAAAAAATATTCCAAGAGTGTGTTGCACGTGTTTGTGAAAGCGAAAATTGAAGTACAGTGCTACTGTAAGATATTCAGTGTGTTGTGCAAAAGCTAGGCAAGTTTTAAGATAAACATTCAAATTTCAAATTTATCGCTGTGCTCACGCATTAGCTGTTGACTGTGTGCAGTTCGCCACAAACTGACACATCTAAACTGAAAGGTACAGCACCTGTTTTTGTGCATTGCGTTTCCGAAATGCAGGTGATAGTGCCCGTCTAACTAACGAATGGCGAAATGCACGTAACAGTGAAGAACTAGTGGCGCAAACACGAAATTGTGTTTGTGTGGTAATAATTCTTTCACGTAAGTCATTTTTTCAAAATAGTATGTTTCCTTTCAATATTTTAAAGAGTGGATTAACTTACAGTTTAAGATTGCAGGTTTTGCTTTAAAGATAGAACAGATTTTTAATAATGTGCCTACCGTAGATAATAATATTACTACGTATATCTATGGTACACACATTTCAAGTAGTGCCAGTTACACAGAGGCACAGTCAAGGTGGCTGAAGGTCAGTTTTTTCCCCATCACTGTTGTTGAATCGAGCAGCTGCAATCTCTTCTTCTGACTGATGCCTCTCTAGCAATTTTCCGTCTCTGTGGAATAATTTATTCACTTCATAGTTGTCTGTCCGTCAATCCAGTGTAATAATTAGTAAGGATCGAGTTACAGTGATAATGCACGGCCAGCATATAACTATGTCGCCTTGAACCAGAATGTATGAAGCCAGCCAAGCTATTGATTGGGTAAAGAATAGAATATAGATTGTGCAGTCTCGGATCAGGAAAGCTTCTTATTGTGAAAATATATGCGACAGTATGTCCTTCCAGTTTCTCTTTCTCTCTCTCTCTCTCTCTCTCTCTCTCTCTCTCTCTCTCTCTCTCTCTCTCTCACTCTCTCTCTCTCTCTCTCACTCTCTCTCTCTCCTCTCTCTCTCTCTCTCTCTCTCTCTCTCTCTCTCTTTCTCTCTCTCTCTTTCCTCTCTCTCTCGCTCTGTTTCTCTCTCT